>JBAMAW010001772.1:0-447278 GCA_037043295.1 Amiota minor
TATTCTTAACATTATAAAGATTTTCAAAAAGAAAATATTATACTTATTTATATATTGCAATTGCATGATGGCTTAATCTTTAATTTGTTTAAAAAAAACTCACTACTCTGTCTGAAGTTCACTATTTTTTTTGTTTGTTTTCTTGATACAAAGGGATACCGATAATTACAAATATATACAATATATATAATATACAGTTGCATTGTGTTTAATACTGTAAGTATGTACCAACAATTAAAGATAAAGTTATGTATGTAATACAATATATACAATAATATTTCAGATCATCATCTGTTCATCATTCTATAATATTTATTTATTGAAATTGCTTAGGGTAAATATGCCTAGTTAGGTGTGCAAAATATGCATGACACTTCAAAGGCGTAAAGTTTCTCACTTGACAAATATTATTATGAAACTATTGTAATATGAATATCTATATGATACACAGATAAAACTAATACTATTGCATCCGGTATATGTATATATTATAAGTATATTTTCTTATATCATCCAACATGACATGTGGCAATTGACAGTTGATTGCTCAAGTTCTCGAATTGATAAACAAATTGAACTTGAAAATGATTCACTTTGGGTTCCTTGACTTTATATAATCATCAATTGTACTCACTCCTTTTTAAGTTAACAAAAAAAAAAAACATAATTTGTTTCTTAAATTATTTTAATGAACACGAGGGAAAAAAATGAACTCATTAAGAAAGTTAACATAAAATATGCCGCACACACACACACATGACAAATGTGAAAAGAAAATAATGATAATAAATAAATTTTCTTCTTTCTTGTATTTCTACTAATTATTTTTATTATGATTTTTCTCTTGAGATACATGAGAAAAGGTCACGCACAACACATTGACCCGGAAGGTCCCCATGAACCCGCACTTTTGAATTTGAATTTTGAATTTTTTTATTTTCAGAATAAAAGTGAGTAAGTGACTAAGTGAGTAAGGGATTAAGTGAGTAAATGAGTGAGTAAGTGAGTGAGTGAGTGAGTATGTTTAGTGAATGACGAAGCGTGTCTGCTGTTAATTACGTCTAATTGAGTTTAATTTCAATTATAGCAACTCAGTTTAATACCCTTCATGCATAATTGTAAAGCACTTCTTCCATATGTTCAGTTAAATGTGTTTTGATGAGATTAAAAACAATGAAAAATTAATTATAAAAGAAAAAAAAACAAAAAACAAAAAACAAAAGAGTAAGAGTTGAAGTAAATAAATAAATATTTATGAGCATCACATTAATTTTTTTTTTTTCTGTTTTTCAAATACATAAATTCTCATTTTCATTGAATTTTATTAAAATGAATGTAAATTGCATAACTAGAAGTTAACATAATTTTGATTTAATATACTTAACATAAAATTACGTAATTTGCTAAGCAAAATATCGACAAAATATCAAATGGGAAAAATTATTTTTGTTTTTAATCATAAATCTGTAAAATTACCATTTTTCTTCTTTCTGACTTTCATGAACTCAACCGTAAACAACAAACAGCAGCAGAATAAAATTATCACAAATCAAATTAACGTTTCATGTTTCTTTCAATTGTATCTATGAGTATTAGTAGTTGCATATAAATATACACACACTCACACGCCCCTACAATGTGTCTGTCTCTTTCTCTCTCTCTCTCTCTTTGATAAATGACAACGCTTAATTATTTTAATTTGTTTACTACAAAATTCTTGAATTTCAACTTCAAAAATATAAAATGAAAAAAAAAAAAAAAAAACTATGAAAGCAATTTGAATGAAATACTGAGTATTGAGTTCCACTCAATCATTTTGAGTTAGAATTTTGTTTATTTCTAAAACTGATGTCACTCGGAGTATGAGAATAAATTTGAGAATAAATTCTTGTAAGCAAAATTTGCTGCCGCTGTAATAAAATGTTAATCCCTCACTCAAAGTACGAAGTAGGGGAGTTAGGGTGGGACATGTTAACCACAGTTTGTACATACATATT
This sequence comes from Amiota minor, assembly GCA_037043295.1. NCBI lineage: Eukaryota > Metazoa > Arthropoda > Insecta > Diptera > Drosophilidae > Amiota > Amiota minor. Next base: position 1,998 of record JBAMAW010001772.1, read on the forward strand.
TACAATGTAGGATGTTTTTGTTTGTTGTTAATAACGTCATACTAGAATCTTCGATCTGATAATCAGATTAACAATTCCACACTCACACTTGAAAAATGTACATGTTAGGACAACAAATGAATACAAAGTACCTCATTAGCAAATTATGACAATTTACAGCAGTTTTATATTTGTTTTTAAAAATTTTATTCATTTTTTATAGAAGACTAGTTATCCCGGCGTGCGTTGCTACGCCCTCGCACAAAAAAGATAAGAGAGCATATACGTATGGAAACATTTCTTCCTTTGATGAAAATCAAGAAGATATGTGGGGATGGGAGTTATAACAGAGAAAGGAATGGAGCGCTGTAGACGATGACCGCCGATAAAAATAAAAAATGGGCCAAGTGCGGGTCAGACTCGTACACGGAGGGTTCAGTACCAGATTGTGGTTTTATGGGAGGTACCCCCTCTATTAGGTTTGTATGGGAAGTACCCTCCCTAGTGGACTGATCAAACTGAAATTTCACAATATAAGTCTCTGATGCATAGCTACCAACCATCGAAATTTCAAGATCGTGGGATTACTGGGTCGTTTAGCTGCCATACAAACCAAAATATTTCTTGTATGGGGACCCCTTTCAGTTTTTAAAAATATTTTAGTTTTAGTATTTGTTGCTAATTCCCGGATAGAACTACTACATATTCTGTAAAAATTTCAACTCTGTAGCTATTACGGTTTGCAAATCCATTCCTTCACGTTTTATGTCACGTCCCTATGTCCGTCTCCTAGTTCTAAGCTACCTCCCCACCAATTTTCAGCCAAATCGGTTCAACCGTTCTTGAGTTATAAATAGTGTAACTAACACGACTATCTTTTATATACATATATTGTGAATCTAAATCATTCTCAGATCCCCTTGAACACACACAAAAAATTTCATCAAAATCGGTCCAGTCGTTTAAGAGAAGTTCAGTGACATACACACTCACAGAAAAATTATATATATTAATTGTGAATCTAAAGCATTCTCAGATCCCCTTGAACACACACAAAAAATTTCATCAAAATCGGTCCAGTCATTTAAGAGAAGTTCAGTGACATACACACTCACAGAAGAATTATATATATAAAGATTGGAGAAAAATGGATTTAATAAGGATATTTTAAATGAAAAAAAAAAACTTATAGTTTTGAGTTCAATCAAAAATTCTAAGCACATCAATTGCTTATAATTGAAATCACAATATAAAGAGTCAAGGATCGCATATATAGGGTCAATCCCTCAGTGGCGGATGAGTTCCTTAATGAAATTAAGTGAATTCAATGCTTTTCAAAGTTTTCTGTAGACATTGACATTCTGTTAAGGAGCCAATGAAGCAATCGGCTTTAGTGTACTTTTTGGCTTTGCTCATATTATTTTCTGATTCAGTTGTATACAAAATTTGACACACATTGAAAATTTGGTAATCCTCATATAATTAAGTTAACTATTGCCAATATTCCCTTAAAAATAAACCAATTTAAACAAAAGCCAAATGGCTTGGCTTCCGAAGCCGTAAAAACTTATTGTTATGATTTGAGGTTTTATACAAAAAAAACATAAATTTGGATTCTTCCTGTCTGACGTTATTTGATTTTGTATTTGATTTTAGTTTTTCTGGTGATGCTTGACCTTCTTTAAAATTAGGATTACAATAGATTAAGAATGTTTTTAAATCCCTTATTTATTTAGGAAACAGAAAAGACAGCAGAAAAGTTACAAATAAAATCTTTCTTTAGATTAGATTAGATTCAATTACCAAGCAAAATATATATAGATGAAGTCCTTTCTTTCATAACTTCCAAGGTTATATTATTCCTTACCAACTAACTCTTACCAAAAAAAAAAAAAACAAAAAAAAACTTATTTCCATTTCTTATGTCAGTGTTTCACTAAAAATACTTAAAATCTTTTTATGGCTGCTTTAATTTTTATTGCGCTTCCGCAAAAGGAAAAAAAACCCCCAGCAAACCATCCCCAAAAAACCAGTCAAATGAAAACAACAAATAACAAAAGAAAAAAGTTTCTTAATTCGCATACAAGTACAAAAAGTCAAACAAGAAATGAGCTATAAAATATACCAAAAACTGGCTGACATCACCCCAAAAAATTAAGAGAGAAAGGAAATAAAAAAAAGTTGGTATACACTACACTATAATACACTACACTAGAAGACTAAAAGCCAAACAAACTTAGGTGATTATGGTATAGACTCACTTGTATGAAAATGAAAACACATACAATAATTTTAAGAATTTGTGTCAAATGAACACGCAGAGACCTCTTCATCTTCATCCAAATCAACCACAATCATGTGTTGTTAACATATAAGAAAGCTCAAAAACAAGGAAAACAAAAGAACAGCCAAAAGTATCTTCCAAAATAAAAACAAAAACTCAAGAGAAGCAACAAGATACACAATATGTACATATAGCAAAAAAATACTCAAAACAAAAGTAAAAACTCACTCGAAGACTCTGGCAAGTCTGGCAAGTTAAGTAAAGCAAAACTTGAAACAAAACTCAAGTAAAGCAAAACGAACCAAACAAATCTCACTCATGTGTAAAGTGCCGCTTCTTTTCTAGTATCTATGTATGTATGTATAGACTTTGTGGTATTAGTGATTTCCAATAGAATTTCGAGTAAGTGAGTTAGAGTTTGAGTTGTTTGTGAGTGTTGAACTGTGAGTGAATAATAAATAAATAGTTCAACTTGAAAAATTGTGAGTAAATGATATGAGTGGGTTTCTATGTAAGTAAGTGTAAGTGAGTAGTTCGCGTTGAATTGTGAGTAAATAAATGTGAGTGAATGATTTTGTTGGGCATCCATTTTTCGTGAAGTGCGCCTTTGTTGGTCTGTGAACAGAAATTCGTTTTTCAGACGTTCAGCAGTCGACGTACAGATCAGTCAAGTCCAATTCGATTCAATCTACTTACTTCTAATACTTCATTTCAGTACAGTTCAGGTTTGTGCCAAGGTCTTGTTACTAGTGACTTAGTTTTTTTTTCCAGTTGCGTGAGCAATTAAATCAAAATAAAAAAAAAAAAATAATAATAATCAGAAAAAACCAATTTTGTTTTCAAATTTTCTAAAGTTTTTCAACAAAACAATCAAAAAAGAAAAATGGTGTCTGCTTTGAAATCTTTGATGGTTGCTGCCATTATTGCCAGCATTGCTTGCTCGGGTAAGTGAAAGTTGTATTGTATTTTGAATATTGTTTTTCAAAATTTCAAAACTTAAATTCCCTAAAAATTTTTTTGGGATTTTTTCAAAAACATTTCGAATAATATTTTGTAATAAGTTTTATGTGTTTGTTTATTTTTATTTGTATACTGCAGCCTATGCCATCCGTTGCTATCAATGCGAGTCGCTGACAAATTCAAAATGTGGTGAACCTTTTGAATCTGAAAATAAAATGATTTTGGATTGTTCCCAAATTGCCCCACCTCGTTTCTTGCAGAACTTCTTCCCAGTTCGTAATGCTACGGGTTGCATGAAGCAGCGTCTTGAGAGTGGTAAGTATTTAACAATCTTTAAGAAAACTTAAAATCCTTCTTCATGTTTAGTAAACATGACACAAGCAAGAAAGATAGATACGCATATTAGATACTCGTACGTTTTGTTTTGTTTTGTTTTGTTTGTTCGCGACAATCGAATGAATGAGTGAGATTCAAATTGAGATTTGATGTCATCATTGTTATGCTTAATACTCTCTGTCGTTCGTTCGTTCGTTCATTCGTTCTCATAGTGTGTAATGATGTCATGCTAAGTATATGTTTAGCAATTATGAACACAGGGAGACACCCTACTATGTTGCGTTATAGTGTATCTACTCTATAACAATAAATGGATTATTCTTATACACATAAATTATCTACATAAATACAGTATCTATATGTATTTATGTATGTACTAAATACAGTATCTTTTCGATGCCTTTAATGGCTTCACTTCCTACATTAATTGCCCGAAGAAGAACAAAAGACAAGACTTCGTTTTCAATGAAGCGTGAGACAGAATAATGATAAGGGGGACTTGGACGTGGGTCAGTCATGCTTAATCAATTAAGATGATTAGTTTTAATTGTAATCACTCCAATAAAATTATGTACGAGTATAGTGGAATAACAATATGTAAAGATACTTACGAAGGCGTCACTTTCAATTGTGCATAACGGAATGGGCAATTTTAAACAAATAAATAAAAAATAAAAAAAAATAAAAAATTTATAAATTTTTAATAAAAGCAATAATTTGTTAATAAAATACTATTTAAAATAATTGCAAAAAATTTATAATAAATTATCAAAAAAATAAATAAAATTTTATGGAAACAATGAAAATTTCACTTAAAATATACAAAAATAGAAAAATTTTCAAATTCAAAAATCATTTTTGAAGAAAAAATGTCATAATAATAAATGTTATATGATGTTCGCATTTGCTTTTAATTTCCATAATTTTATTATTTTCCTTTTTAAGATATACATTTTTTTGTTTTATGAATTATGAGTTTAAATAAAAAATTTTATAATTTTATAAAATATTTCAATTGGTAAAAAACAAGTTTAATGAAATTACAATTCAAATTATAATTAAAATGAATTGTTTGTCGTTAAAGCAAATTAAAAGCGAAAAAAAAAAGAAACAATTACAAAATTTTGTCATAATAAAACAAAACTTAAATTGGGTTTCACCGAAGCTTGCATACCCTTTCAGTTTCCAAGTCTGAAGTCTTTTCAACATCAAGAATGATATGTGTTTTAAAATTTTTTTTTAAATATAGTAATTAAATAAATAAAAGAGAAATTGTAGATTTATATGGGGTCGCTTAAATTCTTATTAAAGAAATGAAAGAAATTTCCATGCATAAGTTTTAAGGTGTGATAGGTTTATATATAAAGTTTTCTTAGCATTACTAAAGGTATGAAAAAACTGAACAATACAAGAAAACTAGTCTTGAATCTACAATATATAGATTTTATTTTTGTTTTTAATTTAATTTTAATTTTTATATTTTTGCAAAATATCATTAAAGAGTCTTATGATTCTGACTATCTACATGGTAACATTCTGCTAAGAAGGTCATTAGAGTGGCGCCTCTTCATTCGCATTGCCTCAAACTTCGGGTGCGGAAGGTAGCCATTCTGTGTGGATGATTTTATATCCTCTGTTAGTGGCGATTGCCTTTTTGGAGGAAGTCACCGCGCATAGTAGGAATTCTCAAATTTCTGCGCAATATGGTATTGCGCACAAACCCAGGGGCCGCAGTTACATGTTATAGTGCCTTGTTTTGACAGGCTTGAACTCTCTAATTTATATAGATGATATATAACATATTAAAGCGATTGCAATGTTGTTGAAATTTTCAATATAATTCGTTTTTTAAGGATTTCACAATGAAAAATTGTAATTAGAAATAATAAAGAGGTTTTTAGTTTCTGTCAAGAACCAGTGAACTTCGTTTGAAACATTTCAGGGTGCGGCAATCTAAAGTGACTATTTTGAATAAGAAATGTATTCTTGTTTTTCCACCCTCTTCTCCAAAGCCCACGTTTCATTGCGTGATAACCATCATCACAAAGTAATAATACCTTTTTCACAATGAATGGTATAATAATTAGTTAATTTTTGTATATATTTACATACATAATAAATATATATACATATATAGACAATAAATTGTATATACTCGTATGTGCAAGATACTTATGTATATTTAACCCAGACGATGAACTTAAGGTGAATCTTTTTTTCAAAAAGTGACTTCAACACAAATATTGTAGTAGCACAACGCATCATTAAAGAAAAAAAAAAACATTTCTCATGAAATTAGATGCCGGTTTCAGGTTTATTTCTTCTTTACTCAATTTTATATTTCCAATAACAATACACTAACAGCAACATCAACAACAACAACAATAACAACAAATTTATTCAAACAAAAAAAAAAGTATCTATTGTTGTTTTTGTGTGAGTTTTTCTTGTTTTCGAAATGCGATGCGCAATTTCTAATTTTGTATTTAGTTGTTTTTTTTTTTTAATTTATTTTTATTGTATTTCAATTTACAAATACAATAAAACAAAAATACATAAAAGAGGTTAATATTTTCCACAAAATATTCATAATTGACGTGACATGTCTCAATTTTATTTGGTAGATACAAAAGTCAAATAAAATACATATGTTTTTTATAATTTTAAATAAATTTAATTAAATAAAAAATTATTTATTCTTATTGATTGAACATTCAATGATGTTCATATTTTAAAATTAAAATAGTAGGTGATCTCAATGTTTGCTTATATGCATTCCTAAAGTAATCAAGAAAGTGATGAGAATAGAAACTTTAAATATCAAGTATGCATTCACTTTAAAAATACATTGTAAACCGCAATTAAGCAAAGGTTATGCAACTTTAAAAAACATTTAATTAACTGATTATGACATGAGTTAATCGTTCGAGAAAATAATTTAAAAATAAATACTTGTAGCATTTAAGTGACTATGAGTGGGGTAATGACTAATGAATTTGAAATGAAAATGAAATAAAATATATAAAATATATTAATTTCAAAAAATTAATATTCATTTCATTAAACATTTCACAACTTAAAGTTTTATAGTATTGTGTAGTGTTTATAGTAAAAAAAAAAGCAGGTACTAGAGTGATTCATCAATTGTGTTGAAAATATCTGATATAATTTCTGAAGGGAACTTAAAGGCTTTGAATTTGATTTCCATATATCATCATTATCTTAATCTATGAGCTTAGATTAGTAAAGAGTGGAAGCTATGACTACCTCGTCGAATTAAGAATTTTATTAGTTTGCTACTATTTAAGTACATTTTTCCTAAGACTGAGGACAGTTTATTTGCTGGTTAATAATAATGAAAACATTTAAATACAACAAATAAGAACCATAAAATGCGCATAGAACTTCTGTTCAATTATTCAGATTATTAATTATGCATTGAAAGCAATGAATGTCTCACGTTTTCATTTTCAATTATTGTATTTTCCTGAAGTAAAATAGAAATGCCTTCCCAGTTCGTCACCCAAAAATAAACAATAATTGAAGTAATTACAGTTTAAAGTGAATAATAAGCAAAACATTTTTACATACACATACAAAAAAGAGAAAAATACTTAGAATAAATGAAAAGAAGAAAACCAGACAAAACAGAAAGTCACATAAAGTCACAGACCCAAGTCACCACTTGCCACTTGTAGGTATATCGACAATTTACTTAATGACTTAATCATCTTACAATATACAATATTATTATTATTATTTTTTATTGTTTATATTTTTTTATTATATAGAGATGAGAAAACTAAAAAACAGATGTGAAAATAGGTTAACTTACTTTACATTCTCGTACTTCATAAGTTACTCTTACTTACTCATATGTTAAAAATCGCATACAGTTCAGAAAGTAATTTGACACCTTTTGTGTTTTGTATATTTTTGTTGAGTAAATAATATTTATTTACAATGTGAAATTTCATTTATTAACAACCAAATACTTGTAACAATGACTGCAATTGTACTTCATTTTACATGAAAATCTCTTTCAGATAAAGTTTATTCTATTGTATTTACTCATTTTTATTTCTTGTATTTTTCAGTTGCTGGTCATCCACAAATTGTGCGTTCTTGTTACTTCGGTGATGTTTCACATACCCAAACTGGTTGCCAATCTGATCCATCATTGCCATTCGTTAAGCAATTGTCCTGCGATGTCTGTACCAAGGATGAATGTAATGGAGCCAGCGCAACTGGGCCCATTGCTGGTGCCATTTTGTTATTCTTTGCATTGGCGCGCTTGATGTCGTAATTTATTTTTAGCTGTGACTGTTGTTAAACAGTAAAAAAAAAAAGAAAAGAAAACACAGTGAGCCCAGGGTGACGTGATTTTGCGTGATTTCGTGGGATTTTGCGTGATGTACGTTCACATAAGTTTTATTGTATTTAAAATAGTGTTTAGGTGTGTTCAGCTTAAGTAAATTCAAATGACTTTTTACAACAAAAAAAAAAGGGTATAAACACAGCAATTGTATCTCAAAAACTCCTATTTAAAATATTTGATGTTGAACGCTTTTTTATATTCTCAGCTATTATTAAAAGTATTTTTCTGATGTTGTTTTTTATTTTCTCCTGTAAATCACAAAAGCATTGGCAATTTTTTTGCTTAATAAATAATCATTGTAACTTAAATAGTTTTGTTTTTTTTTTTTATTATTATGAATGAGTTTCAGATCAAAGATCAGATCTTCGGTCAGATCTTAGGTGAATTCTTTAGTTGTCAAGTAGGTTGGCTGTAAGTTGAAAAAATGATGATCGAAGCTTTCTTTAAGTTATGCTTCGTTTTGTTGCATACATTTAGGCTTGGTTTTTTTTGTTAATAAAATGAATGACACTTGAAGGGGCAAGCAGTAAATAAAGTACACATACAGCTGAAATGCCTCCATTTTGTGACTGGTAAAACCACCAATTGACACATTACTTTACCAAAATGGCCCTTTATGGCTAAGGTTCTAAGGTTTTATACTTATAAATACATACCCCTAATGCTCAATCAATATTTATTGTATTCCTTGCCCTGCAGAATGATTTTATCATATTGGCGAATTTGTAATATTCAGACCAGAAGTTTTTAAGTTCTGTTATGATGGATCATTTTTTTTTTCTGTCATTAGACGACTACCAACGAATTTTATCAAATGCTGTAAGTCAGTTTAGTTCTCAATCAACAGGTTGATTGCCATGATATTTGAATGGTCCTCCAACCTGATGAAGTGTCTGTTGCTGTGCTTTATGATTTCTTCTTTTAACCTGTGAAGAATTTTCAGCTTTGAGTTGGATGCAGTGGCTCATAGCCAAGTTTGAACTAAGGACCCAACTCATTCTTAGAAGTCTCTGTTTTCTTTTAGTCATAATATGAGGTTTCCAGGTGAGCCGGATGTCCATTGTCAGATCCAGGTACTTGAAAGTGGAGCAAATTGCAATGGCGCTACCGTTGCTAAAAAAGACAGGGCATGTCAAGTAGTACAGTTAGAAGGTAACGTATCAAGGATCCATGAGTCCCAACTGGTCTTGCAGGAGAGCTGAAGTTACAACCGGATCGCTGGAGCTCACCAACAGGGCAGTATGATCCGTAAATGTGGCTATTGAGAGTTTATCACGTCTCAAGCTAGGAAGGTCTGCCTATAGTGCGTGCATAGACTGGGTCCCAACACATTGCCTTGACTCTAGCTTGCATACTCTTTATGCATCCGTCTTTATGATAAGGTTCTCTTAGAACCAGGAATTATGGTGCCGTCAGTTGTTTCTTTAGCTTATACAATAGGCCTGGGTACCAGTATCTGTCGAACGCTTGTCGAACATAAAGAAAAGCAGTAGATCAATATTCAACATATTCAAAGGCATTGAGATTTTTTTATACAACTCGGTGGCATTGAGATCTCAATTTAATCAGTAAGTTTAATCGCCTCTTATGAAGCCACTATTATTTCATAGTTTTATGTTTTCACTTCGGTCAGCAGACTGCTTCTTACTTCTTGTTTTTAACATTAGTCGCTATAGATGAAAACATTTTTATGATACACGTAAATAATATTGACATATAGCCAATTTCTCCTCTTCTTTGGAGAAGATCATTCGGAGTTCGCTTTAGCGACTGTTGGGTCAGTGCTGTAACAAGTAAATTTGGATGTCTTTAAAGTTATTTAATCAAAGACTATAGGTTAATTAAAATTTCTATGCAGGATCATCTTTTAGAAAAACATGACCAGGTTGTAGTAGTCGGCAGTGAAGCCTCAAATTTGTAGGACTTGGAGCCAAGTCGGGCCGCTGTTGTGCTTGTAAGTGAGTCTTTTATTTGACTAAGAAAGTTTATTGGTTTGGACAAAGCAGCCAATTTAATATCCGATACTCCATCTAGCAATATGCCGTGATTGATTTCACATGTGCAGGCCAGTTAAGGCGTTTGTCCATAATTAGACCGAGATACCCAATTTGATCCACTTTCGGAATGATCCCTGAGCCGCATGTGATAACTGGACAAATGCTGCGCCTAAACGTGAAAACAGAGTCAGATGATGCAGGTAATTGTTGCTCATCTCTCCTCGACCTTGTGCGTACTTGATGAGGCCTAAGACACTTTTATTTATGAATGCGGTAAGGATTTCTGAGTAGGCGGTCTAGGGTTGCATAACGTCCAAGAGCATATTGTTCATGTAGAAGGCAACTCATGTACACTGTTGCAGACCTTAGTCTAATTGATCATTCTAAGTAGCAACTATTGTTCATATGTCAAGGCGCATGCACAATCATGTGCGACTGTTCATGTGTCACATGACTGAGGTAATTAAATGAGTCAAAGAAGCAAGACTTTCGTTCAAATGATAATAAGTTGTACATTATCAACGTTCGACGCCGACTTGAAAGGTTCTAGGTGTCATTAGTTAACGATGAATCATTTAACAAAGATGACAAGAAGATTTCAGTTCATAATAATAAATACCCAATTGTTGATACATCAAGTCAACGAATAATACAAGATCGCCAAGAAATTGAGGTATCTGTAGGCATCATTAAGATCTTATATGAATATTTGGCAGTAAAGAAGATTTGTTCGCGTTGGATCCCGCATAATCTGACAAACTCTCAAAAGAGGACCCGTGTCGATTGGTGCAAGGAAATGTTGAAAAAAGGTGCATCAAAGGATACACATTTCACGCATCATGGATCTATGCATATGCTTCCGAAAAAGAAATAGCAATCGACTGTATTCGATGCATCAAATAGTTCATGTTTTCGAGTTACTTCAATCGCAGCAGAATGATAAAATCAGATATCGTAAATCAGTGTGTCAACTCTATTGTTACGAGTATTTTTCTTTTCAAAGTATTAAATAAACCATATGCAGTGTAATAATTGTAATAATATTATTAACACATAATTGAAACTAATAGAAACAGTATTTGTTTTGATAAAAATAAATAATGGTTAACAATTTAAGAATCTTAATTAATAAAACTTAATAAATAGTTTATTGAGCTTCCAACAATAAATAAACAAATTTTATTAATAAAAAGCTGTGATTAATTCCTCTGAATTGCCGTCCAAAAAACAAATTTGAAAAACAACCTGAAACAGCAAAACGAAAACGTAAATCCCAGCTTTAGTGCAACCCAAGCGGAGGAGTTCCTTATCATACAAAGTATAACCATAATAAATATTATATAGAAAAAGAAACTACATACATATAAGTATATTGTATTCTATATAAAAGTAAGTAAAAACATCTTGCGTACTACTATAAATTCAATAAGATTTTGCTACTTTAAAAGCAGTCGCTGTAATTTGTGATTAGTGAACAGTTGTGTTTTGTTTAACTAAAAGAAAATGGTTAATATAATAAAAGCATATTTAATAATTGTGATCGTTGCCATAAGTTTGACGAACATATCGTATAGCTTACAATGCTATGAATGTCGAACATTTCTTAGTTTATGTACACTCGAAAAGCCATCGAATTTAATAGACTGTCCAAGGCAAGGTCAAGGACAAAAAGCAACTGCATGTGCCATACAAGTTTTTAAAAGTATGTACAATAATTTTTAGATGAATCAATAAATTGTGTTTTTTTGATATTTCTGATATTTCACATCAACTCGAAATTTAGTGTCAAAATCAGAATATGTTTCTCGGTCCTGTTATTATGGAACTTTGGATCAGTTTTGCATAGGTAGTTGCTTTTATAGTGATAAAAAAAGATGTCACATGTGTACAAAGAATAAATGTAATAGTTTTTTACATACAGCTAAAGCTAAAGATGAGAAAACATGTTATATTCCACATTGATTTAAGATATTTTAATTTGTACTACAATATTATTATTATTTTATTTATTGTATTGTAAAATTTAAAGTTAATAAAAATGGTTTTCATAATATAAGTATACTAATGTTTTGTATATCAACCAAAAATTTATCTCCGCTATTTATTTATTCTAAAAAAATCAATAATATCATTTTTTTGGGTTTTTTATAATAAAATATATTTTCATCATCATTATAAACTAAAAGTTACTTATTTATATCTGAAACTAAGAGAGAAATGGACATGGAAACAAGAAAAAAGAATGTTCTTTTCGGATATGCACCTCTAGAAAACATTTTTGTCTACGGTCCTTTGATGGCACATACAGAAATATGTATTTCATAATGGATTTGACTTATGTTTAGGGTGGAATCAGTATTTCATAGCATCTGCATTCTATCGTCCATGTAATCCTAGGATTTTGAAATCATGAGTAGTGAATGTAGATTAGGTAGACATTTAACAGTCTAAATTTTAATTCGATGCTACCAAAAAATAAAAAAGTTTTGTGGTGATGTTGATTGCATAATTTACAGATTTCCTGAATCGTGTGATCATTATGCTCACGATTTTGTACGGCTAGTATGGACAACTATCAGAACACATTACAAATTTACCACTTTTGTTAATGATACATTTGCAATATTTAGTATTGCAAAGGCATCTGCAGTGATGATTGAGTGATGTGATGGGAGGAAGCCCCAGCTAAGATCATTCGCAAATTTCCTGCAGTACAGCAATCTGTTTTTCCATCGGTATAGAGCCAATTTTTACTGTTCTCTTTACTTGATTACGGAAACGCACCAAGATAAGGAGCTGGTATTATCGTTTTTAATTGCACCATGCATAAATGATAATGTTAAGCTGATCCTGAAACCAGTAGACGCGTAATATACATGGCGCAACGCGTAATATACATGGTGAGCAACATTTATAATGCAGTTTTTCTTTGAAGGTGTCAACAAAGTCCTTCAATAGCAAACGGTTGGACGTCATGTTGAACTTTGGGAAAAGCTGCATTGTTGTTTCTTCAAACCTTTCCCCAGTGCCGGGTAACCCGTCTTCTGCCAAACCCGTCCCGGCAGGTAGATAAATTCGGGAAAGCGTAAGTCGAACGAGCTGCGTGATAGGAGACCTAGCGCACCACCCCAATGGACACGTGTGATGTTGACACGGGTGTTTATGCTAATTTGGAACTTCAAAATTTAATAATGTTAAGTGTAGATTCTACAATAATTCCTTTCTTAAGTTAATCAAATGTTGCTGAAAGAGTAATTTGGGGGTCAAAAATTATGCCAACTATTTTTCAGTGTTCAGCAACTTTAATGCATTTGTTATTGAAGTAAAGATCAGAAAGGTTGCAATGGTGCTTGCGGCATGTATTGAAAAATTGGCATTTCGAAGGATAAATATGCCACCGAGCATGCTCACCATGAAAATTTATTCTTAATATGTAGTATTAATATTTTTAATTTTGGTGAAGGTGATGGTGTATAAAACCACAGAAAATGGAGAGCTTTGTATGCCATTGAACAGTTTGTGGGTATCTGAAGCAGATGTTGTTGACTCGAACAATGTGCGATTGGTGTAAAGCTTTGGACCAGTCTCCTAATTGGTTATAAGGCCTCGGACAAGTCTCCCAAAGCTCAAGCCGTTTTAGCATTGCATGTAGTCCCACACAATCAAAGTACGCAGTTTCGAAATCAACCGAAAAATCGAATTTCGTTTATTTTTTGTTTATAATTGTTTACTAAATACAGATATTAAAAGAAAAACAGTGTCCTATAATTTTGATAAAAGTGTATTACTAGTTTTATTGTAAATAGAGCAAATTATTTTTTTAATTAAAAATAATTTGTAGTTTGGTATTGCACGTCTAAATTTGGGTTTTCTTTTACTTCTCAAATGTTTCCATTTACTTATAATAATAAAATTAATGTATCTTTAAAGAATTTTTAGAATGAAATTAAACTATTTCATTGAATTTTTCTATCAGTACATCTTTCCCTAGTATTATACAAATTTCAAATTGCATTAAGTTTAATGTCCAGTTAAGATTTGATAGTAATATAAATTAATCAACTTGTTGACAATGCAAACCTTTCATGTTAGTTGCGTTAATGACACATTTCAATACTCAAAGGAATGAACGAATGAGCGTGTTTACTTAATGGCCTAAACTGTCAAAAATAATTCAGACAAACAGAAGGACAACGTAATTTTTATTTACAAATTTAGTATGCAAATGAAAAGAAAAAGAGGCAAAAGAAAATAAGAAAATGCTTTGAGCTTGAAAGCGATTAAAAGAGGAAAACACAATTTAAAACAACAAAGTACAAAAATTTCGGTTGCAATGAATTTTATATACCCTTCACAGATATGTAAAATATTAAGGAAAATAAAGTTAAAAATTTAAAGGAGTCCCCATATAAGAAACGTATAGGTTTGTATGGAAACTATACGCTCCAGTAAGCCTAGGGTCGTGCATTTTACATGGTTTGTGAAAATTGACTAGAAACTTATAGTGTTCAAATTTTAGTTTTATCGGACCACTAGGGGAACTACCTCTCGTACAAATCCCCATGAACTGAAATTTAGACACTATAACTTCAATTCAAGGCAGAATTTAACTTATTTCACCATAAATTAGGAGTCCTCGCGTTAGGGTAATTCTCTGGGTTTCCGAGATCTACATACGTCTATCCCTGTCATGGGTCATGACTAAAGTGAACTTCACATTCAGCAGAGAATTCTCTATTTCTTTGCAATGAACTCCTTGATTTTGCATTAGGCAGCATGAATTCCATTTCTTCATCAGTTTTACCGCTCTGAAGCAAACGATATCTGTGCTGGCGTTCTTGTTCTACGATCTATGTGAATTTGAATGACTTCTTGGCATAATTGATTTAAAAAAGTTTTTTAGTTTAATGATATATTGATTTAAGAACTAAACAAAAAAAGATGTTAGACAACGACGACTTAATTGATTTTAAAATATATCTGTAACCAATTTACAAAGAATTAATTAGAATTTATTGGACATTTACCCTTTCCGCAATAATTAGAGAATTTATGGCAGTGAAAAATTTATCAAAATCCGTTGCGTGGTTTAGCAATTCTGCATTTAGGGTCTGACAGGAATTTCAACTCTGCTTTATACTAATTAATGATATAAGTTACAGTTCCACTAAATTATAATACAATAAGTTAATGACTAAAAACACATTCCCCCAAAGATCGGAGAACTACTCGTACAACTACATATTATTGGGACACAGCAATAAACTTCTGAGTAACATTTCATGTCATTGGAAAACTAGAAAACTACAAACTTAAACTGGATAGAAAAATATGTTAAATAAATAAATAAATTCTCATTTGAAGTGTTGCAAACATCACCATAAAGTGTCCATATCTCATACATTCCATGCCTATGAATTGTATATGGAATGCAAAACAGAAGAGTAATGAGTTAACCAAGTAATGTGCATAGACAAAATGTGTGTGGCATTTGACAAACATTTGCTAAAGGTGATGAAACGCACACGGGTTTTCTCATACACATACAAAATTAAATTAAATGAAATCAGCAGCATTTAGAGCAAAGAAGTGAACGCAAGAGAAACACATGATTAAATCCCACTGAAAAAATATTGTATTTTAGAAAAAGGAATTACGTGTAGTTTGCGTGTCTAAAAGTAATTAACGCTCCAAATCAGTCGGGCACGCACTCTCAAGAGTCCAAGTTGACACACAATATATCCATCCAAACACACATACTAAGTGTGTTTTGTTCTCTTAACAAATAAAATGTAAGTAGTATATGCTCTCAACTCACTCTCACTCTCACTCTCCAGAGAAAAGGTGAAATACTCAAATGACTCGCGTAACGCATTCAAATGCATTGCAACACGATTCTAGATACTTTGCATATGACTGAGAAAAAATATTCTAATTTTGAGAAAATTGAAAATATTTGAATGAATTAAGAATAGTTCAAAACGGAAAATATATGTATTTACAATAAATGCAAAAGAAGAAAAAATCCGAATACCGCCGAGCATGAAAAATAGGAGAAAAATTTGGAAAATGCTCAATGCAAAGTGTTTGGCATTTTCAGTTGAATTTTGAACGCGGCAGATGCCTGACGAGCGAATCGAGAAGTTTTTAACTCGTTTGGCATGAGCACGAACATTGAAACGAACGGAAAACGTGGAAAGTGATTGTTGATTCCATCCATACATGCACACAAACAAATACTCACATACATACTCACAATCACCGTCATAAACACAAACACAAACGAGTGTGCAAAGTGGCAAAAACAAGAAAAACTCGTATGAGTGCTAAAAAGTCACATTCGCAAAGTGTGGAAAAGCTAAAGGGAAAATTTTAATTGAAAATATGTAAAATGCCATTGATGCCGCCCGCCCGCCACTGACGCTTTAGATACTAAAGGCTTTTTGGATTAAAAATAATTTCAATAATTTTTCTTTTAAATTGAAATTTATTTTTCATTTTTGTGTGCCTCAAAGAAATTTAATGAAAACTCTACAATATACATAATAAAAAAAAAAAAATAGAAAAAAACAACAAGAAACACGTACAACATTTTCTTTTTCAAGTGGCATTTAAACATTTTGATGAATTGTTTGGAATAAATTCTTCTGACGCATCCATTAAATTTTAACAAAAGAAAATTTCATTTATATTTTAGTTCTTTTTGTTTTGAATTTCTTTTGGCTTATTAAACATTTTTTGTATTTAAAGTGCAAAAACGTATTAAACAAAAATTTAACTTGATTTTGAAAATCAAAAAAAAAAAAATATATATATATATATAGATATATTTAGTAAAAAAAAATCATGCAGTATTTAATTTTGTTAACTTTGTTGTTGTCACTCCTCATTGCGACAGGTTTGTTTTTGCTTCTCACACTATTTGGATTTTAGATGAAATTTTGAATTTTTATTTTCATTTATTTTATAGTTTATGCAATAAAATGTTATTCATGCGAATCCGTTTATGAGCCAAATTGTGCTGAGGATTTCGAAATAGAAAATCATTTCAAATTGGATTGTTCATTCATCTCACCACCACGTTTCTTGGATAATGAACTCGCAATGCGAAATGCTACCGCTTGCATGAAACGTGTCTTTCGAGGTAAGTTTTTTTGTATCTGAGTGTGCAAAATAAGATCAAAATATCAGAATATTGTACATAATATTGTAGAATTGAATATTGACAGACAGAAAAACAATTAATAGTATTGATATATATCATTATTATTGATAATCTTTGTTTGATTCGTTGCATCTCAGGGCCTTTGCCTTTGATGATTTGCCTCAAACCTTGTATTATTTCAATTATAAATTAAAATTTCAATTTTTACAATTTTCTTTAAAGTTTAACATGGTTTTTTCTGTTCAAAACTAGATGTGATCTTAAGGAAGCTTTAGATCAACTAAATCAGGACTGTCCAACCCGAGGCTCGTGGGCCACATGTGCAGTCTTAATTCGGCCCAAATGACAAATAGCAATTTCTTTAGCAATTTTCTTTTTTTTTATTGTCACTTTTCGGCTCAAATCATCACAGAATCTTCCAATGTGGCCCAGGGAAACAACGAGTTTGATTAGTTCTGACCTAAATAAAAAAACTAATACATAAAAACATTATTAGTTTACAGTGCAGGCCTCGATCATCGTCTTTCCAGCCAAATGAGATATTTCCTAGAAATATTTTATAAATCTTTAAAGTGAAAGTAGTTTATTTCACTATTTTCTTGAATTGTAGCCTCCTAAACATAATGGAAGTTCCAAAAGTATCTAACATAACAAAAGAAGCAATTCAATTTTTAACTCCTTAGCCTTGGATAATGGCTGTTTGAACTGATGAATTGTCTTGATGAAAGAAAACTTTCTTTTTATCAAATACGACTATTTTCATTATTAATTTTATCAGGCAAACGCTGCAATAAGTTCGCATTATCATTGCCATTGATTGCTTTTCCTTTCTGAAGGTAATCAAAAGAAATTATTTCATTCGCTTTCCGTAAAATTGACACCATGACCTTGTCAGCAGATGGAACTGTCTTTGCTATTTTGAAGATAATTCTCCTCTTACAATTCAATGCTTTGACTGTTAATTCATCTGACTTATTAAAAGACAAACCAATGTTTCATCCATGGTTATGAATCGACACAAAAACTCAGCTTTATTGCTGTGAAACTTTGCCAAACACTCAATTGAAACATTCTCACGACTCTATTTTTGTTCCATTGTGAGTAATTTCGGAAATCCATCTGCGTACAGATTGCTCATGTCCAAAATGCGATGTACAGTATTCATTGAAATATCTTCCAAATCTGCTATTTTACGTACATTCAGTCGACGGTCATCCAATACCTAGAATGTTGTGAATTTCTGACATGGTCGCCTACTTTGCCACCCAATATTTCGCTGTTGTAAACGACAGACTCCTCCAGAATTGAATCTAGCACCTCTTTGAAAGTGGTTAGACTGAGGCCTTTCATTTGCAAATATTCTACAAAATGAGAACTAACTTTGCCAGTTATACAAATTCAATATTGACGATGGTTTCCAAACAAATGTTGTACTAAATAACGTAACATCATCAAAATTTAAACTTAAGATTTATTTATGTTAGTTCTTTCTACCATAGTCATTCCTATTTAATAAATAAACACCATCTATATATCAGGTTGGAACTTTTGGGACTACTCTCTACTACTATAAAATAAAAACCATTTAGGAATAGTTTAAATTCTACCTATGTTAAACTTTTTTCATCAAAAAATTCCGGTTTCACTTTTTAATGAGAAACATCTTTAGTTTCGCTACAGTAAAATTTTACATTTTCGTCATTGTCTTCGCATCAATGTGGTGCACTGTAAGTATTCGGATGAGTTACAAGTTGAAATAATTTTGGGCCAAAAGAATAAAATATGAAATAAAATTAATTAGTCCTAAGCAATTGATGTATGCGTTTTAGGATTGTGTTAGTCAACTGCATACATTAAAGCTGAGTCAGATTTTTGTTATTCTTCAACACAAATTCAGTTCGAAACTCTTGTAGTTAATGTATTTCACATCAAAAGCTCGTGAGTGTTAAGCACTGGAGTATATTCTTTGAACAAGAAAATGTTGTCAAAACACTAATAATTATGTAGTTTGTTCAATCCATTGCCAACGATTGGACTTGCCTATGGTTTGTTTGGCAATTATGGCAATTTGCTTATTCAGAAGAAGACACCTTTTACATTATACAGTCATTTAAAATGTCTGATAAGTAGATGTCTTCATCATACATACCAATGCTCTTTATTACTAATATAAAACTTATTTTCTCGTTGTGTTTTCGAATCGATTGTAATTGAAAACAAATAGAGACAAGAAATTAGAGACAAGAAAAAATCTTTAATGATATAAGTAGGATTATTATTATCAAAGCTAAATAAAACATTCACAATTCTTATAAATAGATATAACACATTCTAAATAAAATTTGATACCAAACATGGTTGTGCTTAAAACAATTTATTTTTTTATTGGATACTTTTGTATTTCATACATAGAAAGCAACATAATTTATTTCATTTAGTGCTTTACAAAGCAAATCACTTTTGCCGTTACATTACTAAGTAATTCAACAAGAAAATATTATTTTATTTCATATTTTCTTATGCTATAGAGAAGTTATGATCATTCTTCTTTTTCTTTTATTTTCATTCATTTTGCATAAACAAAAAATATATAAAATTTTAAATTATAGAAAAACTTTCAAGTAAACACCTGCCATGCAATTTTAAGATGTTTTTAAATTTTACTTCTCTTTCAAAGTGTGTTAAATAAATAAAAGTGTCGCTGATGGATGGATTTGTTATTACTCATAATTGCAAATTTGATGAATGAAAATGAATGAACGATGTATGTAACATGTACAGAAAACACGTTCTAATTGGTTTGAATTACAAACGAAAAGTCATAAAATGAACATCATCATAAATCAAAATCAAATCATTCATTAATTTGTATTTGTTTTGTTTATTATGATTTATATTTTTTTTTTTTACTTACAGAGAATGGCATCAAGAAATTTGTACGCAGTTGTTACTTTGGTGACGTCAACGAAACGGAAGTGGGCTGTCGCATGGATCCAATGTTGCCAGCAGTCCAAAATGTTAGTTGTCATGTTTGTGACAATGAGAACTTTTGCAATGGTGCCGAATCTCAAAGAAATCACCATCACTTGGATAAATGGAAAATCTTAGGCATATTAAGTTTTATGATGGCAATGAATCTAATCAAATTTGGTTGATATAAACAACTAACTACTATTGTAATGAGAAGGATCATTGAGAAAATGTTATTGTATTAGCTACTGATGCTTTTAGTAAATTAATTATAGAACTTGTGAAAATAATTTAGAATGCTTAACAAAGTCAATAATAAAACAAAAATACAATAATAAAAAACAAACAAAAAAGTTACCACAAAACTAATAAACGAAATACCAATAAAAATAAAAATAAAGAACAAAAACAACAACAAAAAAGGAGTCCAAATATAAAATAAAATTTGTTTGTTTTCATGTTTAGATGAACTTTTGTGAGAAAACTAAGGAAATTCTGTCGTTCTTTCTATCATCTTAATCTCATCCATCGTATTGTATCTCTTGAGAGATTGAGTTGATATATTTTCTATCAATCAGTTTTCCTACTCTTTAAAGAATTTTGAGAAAGCTTTGACCTAAGAGATATCTTTTGTCTCTAAGCAAAACATTCGAAGCATCATCTACTTTAGTTTTCATTTCACAGTCTTGTATCTTTGCTTTAGTCAATCAGTTGAATGTTGGGATTCATTGAAATTTAGAAAAATATTTCATTTTAGAACATTTTATAAATACAATAAATACAATACAATATTTAAAGATTCAATACATAAGTATTGTATTTAGAAGAATTGAGAATTCATATTTTGTTTGGAAAAGAACTTATGCAATGCGTGCGTTTCTAATTTTTACAATTTTATTAATTTTAACCGCCACAGGTGCGTATACTTATGTTTATTTTTAAATCAAATGATATTTTTTTGTTCTACTCAAATCTCTTGATTATCCATACAATTTTCTCTTCATCAAACTCTTTTGAATTCAATTTAGGTTTGGCTATTAGTTGTTATGAATGCGATTCTCTCAGTGATCCCAAATGCGGAAATTGTTTCTTTGGTGAAGATGTAAAACAAATTGATTGTGATGAGGTTGAAGTACCCGAAGGTATTCTACGACCGGAAGCAACAGGTTGTTTAACAAAATATCATGAGAGCAGTAAGTAAAATTATTTTATTGTATTGAACAATCAAACATTTGAATGTTCTTAATTCCATTTTAGTTGAAAATCAAGCATTCTTCATACGCCGCATGTGTTACTATGGTGAACTAAAAGCTGCCTATGAAACTTGTGAGCACTCTGCACCAGATCCTTTGGTACCATATTTGGATGTAGTTGCTTGTGTGGTCTGTGATGATGATTTGTGTAATGCAAGCAATCGATTATTTAGTCCAATGAGTTTATTATTTTTATTACCATTCATCCTATGGCCTTTAATTTAGTTAGTATAAGCAGAGCAAAGACAAAATCTAAGTAGAAAGGAAAGGCTTTAAAGGGCAATTCAATACACATATTATTATCATTGATAGAATTAATTTATTTAATTTTGTTCTTAGTTTTTATAAATGAAGTCTTAAGATTTTTGATAAGAAAAATAAGTAAAAGGTTATTATTTATTACAGAATTGTGTATCGAAACTGTAGTAAAGTCAGTCATTGTAAGTTTATTCTGAGTGGCCAAACTGCCCAAAACTGAAAAGTTTTACCTTAACTCAATTCAAATAACAATAAATTTATAGCAAATATTGTAAAAGTACGAATAATAAATTATTTTTTTGAATTTCTGTACTTATAAATCTATAAATTTCCTTTTATCAAATTTTTCGGCATTTCCAATTGTTTGTTGAAATTCATTTAAATACGAAACGCAAACAAAAACGAATTTCTACGAATTTCGTAGATTTTTTTGTTATAAAGATGAGAAAAATATGTTCAGAAATCTTAATGAAATTTTAAATGAGAAATGTAAGAAAAATATTCCTATAAAATTAACCATAAATATTCAATCTCAGTTGAAGCTTACTTTTTTGCGAAAAATTTACACTAAAATTAGTACTAAATTCAAGTTGAATTGATGAATTACTAGGCGAATAGAAATGCAGGACAAAAAAGTTTTTCTTTTTGCGAAAATTTTCATTTAATAATGCTATTGCAATTAAAAATTGCATGAAACATTTTATTATTATACAGGATAATGAGTTGGAATAAAATTAAGTTGCTTCAACTTAGAAGGTCGTCATGATGGAGCCTCTTTAAACGGCGTCGGCTCATTCCATGATTGCGGATTGCCGCCAGGAAGTTTGGATAACTTTGTAGCCTTTGTTAATGAGGATTGCTGATTTGCAGGATTTCGTCATGTACCGTGGACATTCTTGGACTCTCTGCAAGATGGTACTGCGCACAAACCAAGCAGCACCATTTATACGCCGAAGCACCTTGTTTTGGCAAGCTTGAACTCTCTGAATGTTGCTGGCAGCAGCAGAACCACAGATTTGAATCGCATAACGCCAGACAGGGGCCACTACTTGTCTGTAAATTATCCTCTTATTGTTGAGTGACAATCTACTAGATGGCCGAAGCAACCAATCAAGTCTTCGCAATTTCTCATAACAACATGCAGTGATAGATGATTGCCATATAAGTCGTTTGTCCAGAATTAGTCTTAGGTAACGAACTTGACCCACTTGTGGGATAATAGAGGAGTCGTAGCTGATAACTGGATAATTGCCATGCCTTAATGTAAAAACACAGTAACAAACAAGTGAATAAAGTATATCAAAACATACTGAAATAACATTTGGTTTGATTAGTTAAGACATAATGAATTTAAAACTGTTATCAGTGCCTCCTTTTATTTATAAGGTGTTAAGACTTGCAAGGAATAAAACAAGCAAGCATTGTTCGTATTCTGTGATTCTTCATCAGTAAGAAATTTATTTAAGAAATAAGGACAGATGACTTTTTAATCAAAAAGAAAACTTTACCTTTTCGCTTTCTGGGAGATTTAACTTGCTGCGTAATGCACATTTCTGTTCGCTTGTCATTTCAACTCTAGTTTTGTACTTATTTGAGAAGTTTTTGACTTTTAATGAAATCAAAAATATAAAATTTACATGCAACATGAAAATGTTACAATAAAATCAAAAAAAAAAGCTAAGTTCGGCTATACCGAAATGTTAGACTCTCACGCACCCTTAGAATACGTTTCTGACTAGGCTCCTGTGATTGAGCATACAGAAACCTATATTTCATTATTGATTTGCCTTATGAAATTAAATCTAGGTTTGGTATGGAAGCTATACGATCCAGTAATCCTAGGATCTTGCAATTTCTATGGTTAATGAATATGGATAAGGCACATGCATATATTAACCAAATTTCAGTTAGATAATACAAACAAAAAAGTTTTTCTAATGAGAACTTTAATTTAAATTTGGGTTTATGTGGGAGCTATTCGTTCCAGTAATTCTAGGATCTTCCAATTTGTATGATTAGTGAATATGGATCGGTCACTTACACTGTCAACGTTTCAGTTCAATAATGTGAAAAATAAAAAAATTTTTCTTATAAAAACATGAAATTAAATCTAGGTTTGTATGGGGGCTATACGATCCAGTAATTTTAGGATTTTGCAATTTATATGGTTGGTGACTATAGGCCAAATACTTATACTGTCCACATTTCAGTTGGATTATACGAAAAAAAAAAGTTTTTCTTTCAGGAACATGAAATTAAATCCAGGATTGTATGGGAGAGACTCTTTCTAGTGGTTCGCTTCGGTTTATTCCGACAACAGATATGCTGAAAAAAGTAAACATCTTGCAAAACTTCAGTTCTCTAGAACAAAAACCAAGTAACTAGTTTGCGTATATACAGACGGATAGACAGCAATGGCTTAGTCAACTCGTCTCGTCGAGTTGGTCATGAATATAATTGTACACTTCATGGGTTCTCCAATGTGTCCTTCTGGCTGTTACAAAGTTCATGACAATGTTATATTATTTGAACTAAAAAGTGTGAACAATTTAGGAAGTATTTAACTGAATGCTTAGATTATGTTGTTATTCTATATTGGGAAAATAATGTATAAAATGATCTTCAGCTTGATGGCTTGACGGACAGTTTAGGCCAACTGATAATGGTAATTCAAAATAATAAAATTCCATTTAATTGTCTAATATGTTTTTTATTTAATATATATTATAATTATTATCTTAATATTTCAAACATTTTTTGTTTTTGTGTTGTTGAATAAAACTGTTATAATAAATAACATTGTATTTTTCGATTTATTTTACTCTATCAATATGCGATGATATTAGATTAATATTTTTATTATTTTGTTTTTTTTTTTTTTAATGTTAATAGAAAAATTACAATACGCACACATATAAATATTTATATTTTATTTTGTTTTCATAATATTTTGCTAAAATTATATTTCATTACATAATTTAGGTATATAAGATCTTTCATCAAAGATTTGACAGTTGTTTAATGTAATAAATAACAAATTGTTAAGCAATTCCTCAGCAAAAGAGTCTTTTAAATTGAAATATGTCAATCATACAAAAAACCATTGGATGAATTGGATTGGATGTAGTCTCCAAATTGGGGTGAAGACATCCATGATTCAAATCTATGTTATTTAACACATTTTCCAACTGTCAATTTGCAAATGAAAAACCCTAAACACTTAGCATGTTGTTTGTTTGTATATAGTTTTTCTTGTTATTTTATTAATCATTTCAAGACAATTTTTTTGATTTAATTATTTATTGATTTTTTTAATATACATTTCAATTCACAATATTCTATGCATATTTATATATATCAAATTTAATAATAATAAATATAATTATTTGCAAGATAATAAAAACACTTAGAATTTAAAAATGAATTAATTAAAACAAATTCATAAATGTAAAACAAACCAAAAAAAAATTAAAATAAATTATGAACGAACAATTTACTCATTTTATATTTAGTTTTTGAATTTAAAAAATTAAATGAAATATTTATAAATTTCTTTATTAAAAATACTGTCAATATTTATGTATATAAAATTGTAACGCTCAATGCTGCTTAGGTGTAACAGCAAACAATCACTCTGAGTTAAGTTGTATCAAGCAAATCAAATTAGATCAAATCAAATCAAAATGATTTGAATCAATTGGATTTGTTTTCAACAGAAGACTTTTGTGCTGCATTCAATCACACGCAGAGTTAACAACAATAAACATTTTGCATTCATTAAAACATAACAAATTTCTTAAAATTTTTTTTCTTTTCTTTTTAATAATTAATAATAATAATAATTATACATTAAAATAATTAATAATATTAATAATAATAATAATAATAGTAATAACATTATTATTATTTATAATAAACTTATCAAACTTAATTAATTTATTGATACATTTTTTTCCATTATTTGTATTATTCATTAAAATAAATAACAATAAATTATCATAAATAATTTTCACTTTACTTTTCCTTTTAAAAAATACAATATAATAATTTTTATTTCTTTTTTACTATTTATATATTTTTTATATAAATATATATATTTTTTTTGTTTTGTATTAAGTTTCAAACAATTTCTTTACCTATTATTAGTTAATTATACACAACAATTTATATTGTATTAAAATTATACTTTTTTTATATAGTAAAAATTATTTTCTATTTAACTTTTTGTTTTGCAAAGTAAATTTTATTAATATAAATTGTATTTATGAATAATAATATTATTTTTAAAGTGATTTAGGTGAAATTGCGTGTGAGTGTCTCCTTGATTATTTGAGCAAATAATATAAAGAATAATACAAATTATATTCATTTGGCAATGAAATCGTGAATTTTTTGGAGGACTCCTGTTAAAAAATTTTAATTTATTTATAAAATGCCAAAACAAAAATTGAAGAAATTTTTTAAAAGAAATTTATTTTTGATTTTGACTTTTGATTGATTGATTGATTCGACGACAAAAACAGCAACACACTTTTCAATTTCTCCACAATTTTCACTTTAAAATTAAATCATTTTTCGTTATTCATTTGATTTACGTGAATATTTTTTTTGCTTTTGTTTTTTGATATTATCTTTTGGTTTTTGAATTATTTATTGTATTAAAGCATTAAACTGTTTTTCGTTGTTAAATCGAATATTTTATTTTGTTTTCATTTTTCCCATTCATTTATTGTTTTCTAATAAAGTAATTTCCATTTTCCATTTTATTTATTTAGTTTTTCTTAATGTTTATGAAATTTTCTTCACAATTAAAGTTTTCATAAGCAAAACAAAGCTGTGCAGTTAAAAAATTATGACAATAAATAATAATTCATAAAAAAATTTAAATAAGAAATTATAAAAAATATTTGTTTGCAAAAATATAAAAAATTAATTCAAATTTTTTTTTACAACAATTTCATTTAATTTCTTTCTTGTTGTTTATTTAATTTTGTTTTTTTTTTGTAATTTTTTTTTCAAATTTTTATTATTGGAATGAGTTCTTTATGTTTTAGTTTGTTTTATATTGTTAAATCAATGAGATCAAAAAATTTTATAAACATGAAAATTTGCAAAAATTTAATTTTAACTGACAGCGGCGATTGATAATGAAAACTTTATGAATGAAGGAATTGCTTTGCATGCTTTTTTTTTTTTTCATTTCTTTTTGTTGTTTTTATAATATTATTTTCTTGTATACAAAATCATTTCATACAAAAACTTTTGATTAATTAGAGAACTCGAAATAATTGAGTTTTCATAAATAAAAAACATAACAAATTTTTTCTGTTTTGTTAAAAGCATTTTTATATCTTTCACAAGAAAATCAAATGTAAATCTAAACTATTTTTCTGTATAACAAATTATAAATTTATTTTTATTTAAGTAAAATCTTTATAAAAGATTTTTCTTGTTCCATTTTCAGGAATAACAATCCAGAAATAACAAATTAAAACTGGAAATATTATAATCTTCATTTATATTAACAGCTTCTTTTCCAACTTTAGATGTGCCAAATAGATTTTTAAAAATGTAGGTTATTTCTTTCTTTCGATGCTCAACAAATACTTCTGGAACTTTCATTTGAAAGATATAAAAAATAAATTTCGATTTTACCGAATTTAGCTTTGTTTTTCTTCTGTTTTTATTTGTAGTTTATTTTATTTTATTTTAGAAATATTAATTAAATATAAGAACAAAATATGTAAAAAGAAAATTAGAATTAAAATAACGAATTCAGTCAATAGTTTTGGTTTTCAAAAAAAATTTATAAATTACAATAATTAACAAAATAAAAGAATACATTAAAAAAAAAAAAAAAACATAATAATAATAATTCTTTCTGTTGTTTATTTTATAAATTTTTGCTTTTGTGTGTGTTAAGGAATTTAATTCTGTTTGTATTTTTTTTTTTTTATTTTATTTTAATTTATTTATTGTATTTTTTATTTAGTTTTCTTATTTATTTTTTAAATAATAACAACATTTTCTTTTTATTTTTGAACTCACAGAGTATTTTTGCTTTTTTTTTTAAATTAAATTATTTTGCTTATGTTTTTTGTTTTCTTTTATATATTTTTATATATAAGAAGTATATATTTATATATATATATGTATAATAACTGTAATAATAATAATAATAATAATAATATTGTTTATAGTATCGCATATAATATTGTTGCTATAAGTTTTTGTATCTTTAGATGGTTTTTCTCTGTGTCAATTGAGTTTTGTTTTAAAATTTCATTCAAATTTACCAAGTTTATGTGTTTATTCTTTTTATTTCTTATGGTAAATTATGTAAATAATTATTACTTTATCTTAAGTAATCAATTATTGGATTTCGGAAGCAGAAGCAGCATTAGCGGCGGGGTATAAAGTTCTCTTTTATTTATAATTGGATTCGCTTAATTCATTGAATGTTGATTGTGTTGAAGTGTTTTTAAAGTCATTCATTACAATAATAATGATGATAGAAATGAAGCTGCTACTGATGAAATGTTGATGTTGATGATTGCGGTGATGTTGAGATTGAGAATTCATTCATTCATTCGGCGGGCAAATTTTGAGTTCTACTTTAATTGGGATGAAGATGTTGATGATGCTGGGCAATTTCGTCAAAATTAGAAAATAAAAATTTACACAATTTAAACACCAACAAAACCATAAACTTCAAGTACGCGTATCTCAAAATCACGTGATGGACATAGTGGTGGATTATTGAATGTTTTACAACTGTCGGTTTTGCCAAAACGAATATTCTCATCCATCCAAATTGCTTGACCCTCACTAAAGGAAGACAATAAATACAATTAATATACAATAGAATAAGAGAGATTGAGAATGATTGAGTGTGTTACTTACCCGCCACCAATGGTTATCATCTTAGCATCTGCAGCCATAAATAATTCAGATGAATGACCCAAATCCTTGTCATTATCAATGCCAACCCATGGATATTTGGCACGTTCGGGATACAGAGAAAAAAGGAACGTCTCGCCGGTACCAAAGTAAGCCTGACGTTGGCCCTTGTCATCTTTCACATTGCGTTCAAACCAACGTGTCGAGCAATAAGCACCAAAGACCTAAAAACAACAATTAATTGATGAATTAATACGATTTCTTTTCTTTTCTTATCATTGACACGACACATACCTCATTATTGCACGTTTTAATCATCATCAATGTTGGTTCATGTTGCTCGACCCGCACATAGAATGTTGTCAATGAGCAGCCGTGTTCCTCGGTTGTATAAAGCAGTACGGGTTGGTACATTGTTATGCGAACTGGCAACCACGACCAGAGTGTGAAAAGCTAAAGAAAACACACAAGACAATTAGTTTGATTGATTTAAATAAGAAACGGCAATTTAAAATGATTCAGCAACAACATAAAACTACGCAAAAAATATACGAGTAAATATGCTACAAATTCAAGAATTAAGCACAATTTAAAAAAAAAAAAAGCAAAATATTAATATTACTATTATACAATTTGTATACATTTAAAACTAATTAACAAAATTCAAAAAATAACAAAAATTTGGGAAGTTCAAAAATATTGTATTAATATTAAAAAAAAAAAAACAAAAACATTTAAGAAACACACGCACAGGAAGCAGCCAGCTGATGACATCAAAACTGAAAATACACTAAGAATGCCACAGTTTTATATCACAGTTTTATAAGCACAGCATATATATACAGCTCAAGCGAAACGCAATGAAACAAATGGAAACGAAACAAAGCGAGCGCAATAAGCAGCTGCACTGCGACATTCAAACTGTTTTCGTTTAGGTTAGAGCATGTTGACACTCAAACTGTTGTCAGTTGTGCTTGAGCATGATGACTGACATTCAAACTGTTGATTGAGTTATATGCTTAAGAATGATGATATTCAAACTGTTAACATTCATGATTGCGCACAAGACACTCAAACTGTATTCGATTTGATTGAATTTGTGAAATGCGCGCATGTGTTTTCCACAAAAATTTCTATATACATACATACATATATGTCATAGTGAGTCAGTGTGTGTGTGTTGTGTGTGACGTTTTAAATTTCCTTTGGAGTTTTCTTTTGTGGTTGTGATTTTGGAGTTTTGTTCAGTGTAAATTTGTTTTGTATTGTGTGATTTTGGCTGACAAACAGTACATAATTTTTTTTAGGCAGGATTTACGAGTTTTTACTTGTTGGGTTAGCTACTTTTGTACTTAATCTAAAATAGAGGTAGTGGTGGATGGGGTTGGTTTGGTTTGTTTTGGTTTGGTTTGATTTGGTTTGATTTGATTGGTTTCCTTTCATTCATTTTGAGTTAGCGTAAACAAACAAACGAACACAAGGATTTACAAATGATTTTGATTTTTGGTATTCGGTTTTTCATTTGGGTGTATGAATGCTTACAGAATTCTCGCCCTGCCATGTTTTTGCGAATGATTGCGTGCCCGGAAAATCGAAATTCTATATAGAGAAGAATTTAAAATTTGCTGATTAAAATCTCTTCTTAAAAAAAAAAAAAAAAAAAAAACAATCAAACAAAATATTTCAACAACAAAAAAACCAACTAACATCGAAGAGGGTTTTTTTTAAGTATATTTTTGTTGTTGTTGAAGTTGCACGAGAGAAATTATGAAATAAGACATTGAGTTCTATGGACTAAAGGGGAGGAACTAATAATAAAGTGGGGTTGGTTGGTTCTTTATTGAGGGACATTAAGGGCGTGCTTAGCAACAACTTTGTACAATTTAGAATTATTGTAATGTAAGAAGTGCAGGGGGGTCAAAAGATGCTAACATTTAATAAAATATTTGTTATAGACATCCATAATATTCCTTATAAATGGCATCTGAAGAATCATTAAAATTCTATCAATAGCAAATAAATATTTATTCAATTTGTTGTAATGTTGTTTGAAATTTTTTTTTTTTTATACTTTTAAGAAAAATCAAAAATTTTATTTAAGAATCTCCAAAAAAAAAAAACGTCAAAGAGATATGATCCGAGGACGGAGGGACGGACAACGAAGTCTCTAAAATAGGTTTGAGTTTGGTACTCTTTGGGTACGAAACCCTAAAAAATGCACAAGTTGCTATAACATATTGTCCTATATATCAAAGTTTTGCTCAATTCATTTCACCCATGGCCCAAAGATTTCTTACATACGAGTTTTCTTTAGAAATCCAATTGTCAGTTTGAAAATTGCTTTTAAATATATTTTTGATTATTTAAACACTTGTACAGCAAAGGAATAATAACATCGGCCTATTTATGGAACCTAGCTACCATGTTACAGAAGGGACAACTACAATTTGCAATTTTCTTATATACAATTTCTAATCTTAACTTTCTCAAATTTCTGTTAACAAAAGGGGAAGGAATCAAACGTGTTAATAAATTGGGAAAATTGGTAGAGAGGAAAATTGATAGGAAAATGGAAATGGGTATTTATTCAATTCTTAACTAGAAAAGTCCTAATCATAATGAAACAAAATGATATAAAATTTTCAATGGTAAATTACATTAAACTAAAAAAAAAAAAATTGTATTTATTTGTGAAAAAATACACAAAAATTGAAAATTGTCATGTGCAATTAGAAGACAAAAATACATTAATGATATATCTAACTACACAATGAATACATACATATATAAGAAGTAGTATGAAAAGGATGTAGATTTGCACTCATTATTTTACTTTAAGAGATGGAAAAATATTATTACAAAACCAAAAATTGAACTGTTTGGATTTGATTGGATTTGATTTTCTTGAACAGTTTTATATATCAAAATACAAAAATTTATGTTCAAAAACAAAAAATTATAAACATCAATCAATCAAGAAAAAAAGAATTGATACTATTTCTAAGGAATCTTCAAGGAAATTTATTGTAATTTTTTTTGTTTCTTTCGTTTTTTTTTTTTGTTAACAAAAATCACACTTACATCATCATTTGAACAAACTTGAGATTTTAATTGATGTATGGGGTAGACGCCCATTGCGATAGCTCTATGACCGGGCGATTTTTCGCCCTTCATTTATAATTATATTTAATTTTATTAATTAAAGAAAAAAACAAAACAAAAAAAAAAACCAAAAAAATGGATGAAAAGAAATTGGGAAATAAGGTTAAGTGAAATATAGAAAGTGAGAGGGGATTAAAAATGAAAAAAAATAATAATAAATGGTTCGGGATTCAACAAAAAATGAGATTTTGATTTCATTTATCGCGTATTATTTTTAAAAGCGCATTAATGAATTAATTTTTTATAATAATTTTCGTTTAATATTTTTATTTTTATTAATTTTTTTTTTTTTGTCAAGGCAGCAATTTAAGTAAATGAAAAACAAAGTAGAAAAATAAATATCAAGAAAATTTTCGTTAGTTTTAAAATTGTCTAAGTTTTTGTCTAAATTTTTCATATTTTGTTATAAAATATTTAAATTTTTTTTCATTATAAACATAAACAAACAATCTCGAGTAAGTAAAGAGAGTAAGAGAAATATAATTTATATAATGATACAATATATAAATGTATCTACAAAATAGAATGAAACTGAATGATAATAAGTAGTTAAAGAAAATTAAGCAGCAGCGGCAGATTTGCTTTGCCCATTTTTTTGTTTTGTTTTTAAAGGAAATAAAAGAAACATCAACGAAAAAAAATGTTCTTATTTCATAAAAATAGTATAATATTTATAAAATTAGTTTGTTGTTGAAATTAAAATATGGAAACAACAACAACAATAACAACAAATAATAATCAATCAATAATCAATAATAATAAAAGACAAACATCATCACAGAGTTTTAGACTTAAGTATTGTAGATTGAGTGATTGATTGAATGAAAATAGACACAGAAAAATAATATTAAAGAGATGTAAAGTAAGAAAGAAAGAAATCAAGAACAATAAAAACCAAACAATAGAAAAGACAAAAAAAAAAAAAAACCGAAACAAAACACATTTTTTGCATACACTGTACAAGCATTAAAAACAAAGAAAGCCCCATACCAAGTTGCGACAGGTCTCGGTGTACACCTTCTGGAAATGGTAGTAGGTTGTAGGTGATATTTTGATTGATATATTTGATTTTATTATATAAAATTTTGCATTGTTTCGATAATTTATGATGTGATATTTTATTTTTTTTTTTTGTTTTTATCAAATGCGATTGAAAATTCAATGAAGGAAAAAGAGCATAAAAGTAAAATATTAAAAATGAATAATGTTTATATAAATAATTAATTAATTAAAGGAAATGATCTCTAGTGCTTAATTACTTATACTTGTTTAGCGAGACTTACTTTACTTAAATGATTAAAAAAAAAATATATATATATATATTTTGACTATCTATAAATTAATTAAATTTAAAATGGAATCAAATGATCAAATAAATAAAAGATGCTGGAGCATTCTAATTCTATTTTCTTTTTTTTTTTTAATAAATAACAATAAAATAATATTCAAAATCAATTAATAAATAGAGAATAAGAATAAGTGAAATCGAGATTGTTTTTTGGGTGCTTGAAAAATAATAGATAAATTTATAAAGAAAACATACGCCTATTAGAAAATACCCTTCACACAAGAAGACATTTAAATCAAATGAAATTAAATCTTAATTTAGGTGATTTTATAGATATTATATTTTATTTTATTGTTTAGAAAATAATATTAACATACAGATATATTGTTCTTATACACTCCCCATCACTTGAATAAGAACACGACTAGTTTCATGTTGTTTATATTCTTGCAAATCTGCCTTTATTTTTATCATTTATATTTTATATATTTTCTTTGTAAAGTTTAAATGTTTAAAACTGAATTTTTTATACAAATAGTACTTGTTCTTTATTTCTAGATATTTTTTAAAAAACGTTAAAGTTAAGGTACAACATAGTAAAATAAGGTAGTCATCGGCTATGCCGAAGCTGTTCTTCAGACTAAGCAGAACATTTACAATTGTTTTCATTTGTTTGGTTTTTTTTTTCGGATGAACTAAATGCGCATCACTTGCAAATGCAAGACTCTAATATATACTCTATGGAATATTGGATGAGGAACTGGATCAAGATCCGTGCCAAACGCATACTGAACTCGCAGAATCGTTGGGAGTGACTCAGCGAGCAATTTCCGCTCGGTTAAAACAATTGGGATTTATTCAAAAGCAAGGATATTGGGTGCCGTACGAGTTGAAGCCGAGAGATGTCGAAAGGCGATTTTTCGCTTCGGAACTGCTTCTTGAAAGACATCAAAGGAAGGGATTTTTGCACCGGGTCGTGACTGGAGATGAAAAATGGATATACTACGATAACCCCAAGAAAAAATAATAAACCCGTTCCTTCATCGTCTACATCGACGCCAAAGCAAACATCTAGGGTTCAAAGGTTATGCTTTGCATATGGTGGAACCAGACGGGTGTGGTATATTATGAACTACTAAAACCAAACGAACCCATTAATGCGGAACGTTATCGACTACAACTAATGCGTTTGAGCCGTGCATTGCGTGAAAAACGGCCAGAAACGGCCGAAAGGCATGACATGGTGATTTTGCAACATGACAACGCACGGCTCCACGTAGCTGTAACGGTCAAGAATTACCTTGAAACGCTGAAATGGGAGGTCTTACCCCACCCGCCGTATTTTCCAGACCTTGCTCCTTCTGACTACGTGCTTTTTCGAAGGATGCAAAACGATTTGGGGAGTCACCGGTTCGGGTCTTTTGAAGAAACCGAAAAATGGCTCAATGATTGGATCGAGGCCAGAAAGGACTCATTTTTTAGAGATGGTATTCGAAAATTACCTGAGAGATGGGAAAAAGTAGTCGCTTCCGGCGGACAAAACGGACCAAATTATCCCAATGTTTAGAGCTTAAGTCAGAAGAATTTGTTAATTTTTGACTGTTTGATTTCATTCTTAATAGAGCCCTGCACAGGTCAACACCACTGTAGTGTTAACAGTCGTCAATCACATTGTGAAAACGAGTACTGTGTGCTTTTGAAACGAATCATATTATCAAGAAAATATACTGTCGTGTGATTCATGTCTGCGGGAATGACTTGGTGTGATTTGTGATAACAAAGCAAGTGCGAGCGGGAGAAATGAATGAGAGAGCAGGCATGTGATATCAGTAGTGCGCACAGTATTAAAAACACAATGCACAATATGAAAAACGTAACAAGTGTCTTTCTGATTCGAATCATTCGACTCACTTTGTCTATACTGGCGTGCAGACTCGTGTTTTCTACTATGACTCGTTAGTACACTCTCTTTGTTAACGAATTCATCTAAATCATTGATTCACAACATCACACGAGTTGAATTGTAAAAGTGTACGTAAAGTCAGTGTGAATATTGATGCTGTTGTGGTAGCCCATGATTCGTTTGAGTGAACGAGGATAAATTTAGTTTAGTGTTGACTCGTGCAGAGCTTTATTTTCCAACATATAGAATATCTTATTACCCTAATATTTATACCTATTTACGGATATGTGTGAAGGGTATTAAAAATTCCTAAAAATATTTTAAGAATGACTTAATAATTGAATTTCTTTAATCAGAATCTTCTACACTGTTTGTTGTTTTAAATTATTATTTTATGTATTAAATTTTGGGCTAAATTAAACTTACCTCGCGTATGGTCAATGTATGCGACATCATCTGTATATTGACCTGACTCTGGCTGGTGGGTAGATTATCGCTTGAACGCGATTTGATTAATTGCTTCGAACCGCTATTGAGCACGGAACGGCTTTTTAGTAGCATTTCAGTCTTGATAAATATTCTAGAAATATATGTGGAACTGCAAAAGTGCAAAAACAAAGAAGGCGAATAAAAATGTATAGGGTATAATGCAAAGTCATAAGATAAGTGATAAGACCAACCTGAGTCCCCTAATACTAAAAGCGGCATGCAAGAGTTTTGCCGGTGAGACAGGAATTTTCTTGCAGAATTTAATCAAAGCATTTCCAATGTCATTTTTAATATTATCCGGACTCCATTCATTGTTCGATTGGCATTCCTTATGGAAGAGATTGAGTATGACGAGAGCAACACGATATAGAACCTTAATGCCCTCATGAAAGAAACAATCCATAATTCGTACAAGATGTTGAAATGGTAGACCGGCTAATATCCACCAGCACCAATCCATAAAAACACGTTCCAATTTTAAACCAGGACAAATGCGTTGGAAATATGCAACGGCGCTTTTCTGAACGAAAGTAAATTTATTAATTTCTTGTTTTAATGATGGATGAATTTTGCAACTTACTGTATGCTTTTTAGCAATTTGCATGACTGTTTTCCAAGTCACTTCGTGTAGTAATTTCGTTTGATTTATGAATACCTTCTCTTTGCTGCCGACAAGCGCTGCCAAACAATGATAGGCTTCTTCCTCTGCAAATGGAAAATTTTTCAATTTTCAATTATATATTTTTGGTATAGAAAAGAGAAATATGTAAATACAATTAAAATAATTTATTAATGCTTTCACACTCACACACAAATGCGAATGATATACCGGCTAAACACAAGCACAAACATATAGAAATATATAAATAGTAATTTATCTTTGAATGCTTTTATCTTTGAAAAATGGTTTCCTTTAAATGTTTATAGAATTTTTCCATAAATTCTTTTTTTTTTTTTTTTCATTAGTTTCCAGATTTAATTGTGGAAAATTACTTGGTTGTTGAGTGTTGGGAGATTGTGGAAAGCTCAAATATCTATACATTTGTTTATAACCGCAAATCATCATAGGACTCCATGACGTATACGTAATATGGTTTATCTATAGTTTAACTCAAACACACTGTTTCCTCTTTGTCTACCAATCGAGTTTTATTACAATATACTCAGTTGTTATAAGGTTTTATGTAATTAGTCTATCTTGCAATATATGAATTGTGTATTTAAAATCTTTCTGAGTAAAACCTTATAAATTTTCATAGTTGTAATAGTAGATGGAAATGAAAATGAAAAGTTTTATTACGTGGCTCTTAGCATAAAGCTACTGAGTTCTGTTCGGTTTCAAATTGCATTTAGTTTATCAGAGTTAGCAACAAAACCAATATTAGGACTAAAGCACTGAAAACTGGAACCATTTAATAACGAAAAGCTATGTATGTAAGTAAGAAATGCATGCGGGCAGATATAGGGAGACAGGCAGGCAGGCAGGTAAGTAGACATACTAGATCAGTCAACAAAACCACCAAGTATTGTACTATGTATATGTTGGCAGTGAGTAAGTTGTTGCTTTGGTCTAGTGAACTTCATTGCACTACATTTCACACAATCCTATTACACTGGATAGATACGAGATAGATCGAAGCTAACAAACAGATGAATATGGCGGTGATGGTGGTGGTGGTGGTGACGACGAACATTTATCTCTGTGTCTCTGTTGTTTCTTGTTCTCTATTTATGACTCTAACTTAATTGCTCATTTTTAAAACAATTTGCAGCGTACATTAGGTCAAGAAAAATGCATATTCGAGGTCAACTGCTGTTGTCATATAGTAGACAGTTGGGCTCGCTTGGTTGTTCTTTATTGTCTGTTGGCTTATGCCGGAAAGGGGACAATGACAATAGACGCAAATTCGATTTGACGTAATTGTTGCTATGTTTATTGAATGTATGGGTTGGTGTGATGAGTTAAAAACTATGTGGTCAAACGGAGAACTGCATTTCTTGGCTCATTTGTTGAACAATGTGACTTATGGACAAAATGTAGGAGCGCTCACATAAATTGAAATTAAGTTTAGTTCACTTGACTTGGTTTTAAGAGAGACTCCATCAACACAACAGATCCAACGTGACTTGTTAGTTGCACTTATTAGGTATTAGATGGTATTGTGATAATTTTCTTTAATTTAATATTATCATGTCAATTATTGAACAAAGTACAATTATAATAATAATACAATTTTAATTACACTTTGTTAAAATGTTGTTCTTTTGTGCTTAAATTAGCACAACATTTTAAGTTGATTCTTTATAAATCAATCAATGATTCTTAATCATCATCATATTAAGTATAATTTAAAGCTAAAAATATAAATTTGTTGTTTAAAAGAAGAAATTTTAAATATGAATGAATAATCAGAAAGCCAATAATAACAAGAAAGACACTATGTGCCACGTGTGAAAACAAATTTATCGTGAATGACTATTTAGCACTTGATAAAAATTAATAAAACAAAAATAAAAAAAAAATTACAAACAAAGAAACAAAGGTTTATTTATTATCAAAATAAATGAATTTCTCATAAAAAAAAAAACAGCAAAATGCGGAACTAATAAGGCCTCCTGATGTAAGCTACTGCAAAATGCAATAACAATCAATAGAATATGAAATTATATAGCAAATATTATTTTAAGCTGCAATAATGAAAATGAGCTTAAAATACAATTTCCATTATTGTTACCGCTGGATAATTGTCTCATTTTACCCAATTGTACTCGTAGTAATATTGATAAGCATAACAACAAAAGGCCGTGAAGGCTCAAAACTTATTGTACTTGCTTTTTTTTTTTGTTTAACAATTACTTAGTATGTACTTAATTTATACACTTCCCACATATTCAACAAAGTATTATTACTTTGTGAAGAGGTTTTGTCATGGTGTTTGCTAATTATATTGTATGTATCCCTCTAAGTTCCCCGTTTATGAAAAGAAAAAGATATATAGAAAACAAATTATAGCTTTTCATTCAGAAATATTAGGTTTGACAATACAATTCTGCTCCAATGCTTTAGTGACGTTCTCCGATTTCTGGAAGGAGAAAGTTCATTTATTGTATAAACAAATGTAGGCATTGCATATGTTCAATTTTTTACTACAATCCATCTAAACTTAAATGAAACTTAATTAAGAATGCAAACAAAATATTTTTAAATATTAATTTGATATTAAAATCGGAATGATCAGATTACCATAACCATTAATCACATTTAAGTAAGCTAACAACATGATTGTTTTAATTTCATTTAATTTAATTATTATTTTTCATGCTCTATTATTATTGCCTTTTGTCTAGTTAAATTCAATTCAACATTTTCAGTTCAATTGTTTATTAATAAATAAAAAAAAAAAATAATAATAATAAAAATAATAATAAATAAATTAAGATTACAATTATGCAGTCATGAGTTCCATGATCCCACACGCCCATGACTATCTCTTGCTCTCTAGCTATGGGATCATCATACATCTAACTCCCTCCTTCATCCCAACATCTATCATGGCACAAATAAACTTTGTACACATTTTTTCACTTCCTTATCAGACTACTACATTGGTTATCATCTTTGAACGCTTGGGTGTGCACTTATGTATATACATCAATATGTGAGTGTAAACTCGCGATTTGCTCTTCTGACTTGTATTTTATATTGGCTTAAACCAGCCTAATGCAGTTTAATTAAGAGATTAGCGTTGCCCTTATTTGTACAAAAACAAAAAAAAAACAAAAACAAAAAACAAAAAATAATAAACATAAACAATTTAAACTTGATTTTTTTTTTTTTTTTTGTCATTTTGATTAATTCTGTTTGCTGATTGCAATCTAACTAAAAAAAAAAACCTACAATAAACAAATATTAAATAATAATAGAAATTTTATTTAAACACTTTAAAATTAGTTACATTTAAGTCTAATTTAGCTGTTAAATGTAATTAAGATAAGAAGGTAGTTCACACGAAAATACACTGCAAACGAAATTAGTTTAATTCTCAGAATTTTTATTTAAATGAGAGTAAAATGTGAAATCCTTCATAATTGATTCACAGAATTTGTCAAAGAATCTACACATTTGTTTGACAAAGCATCATGTCTTACAATAGAAATGCTGAAGCCTTAATAATTTAATGTTATGTATTTATTAAATATTGTTTGAATTATATTACTCATACGCAATTAGGTTTTCAATAAGAGTGTCGTAACTTTTTTAATGTTATTAATTGTTTTTTTTTACAATTGATTCAATTAGTAATGGAATATGATATCATTCAAATGCCCGCCACGGCTGCACTGGCAGGCCTATATACGAATCCTCCAATTTTTGAGGACTCGGGTTCATATTTCTGGGTCCCCCGACAGATCCATTATTTTGTGAATGGTGTGACATGTTGCTCCTTCTTCTTGAAAAAATGTGTGTTCTTTTTCGATTCTGGCCAGACTAGTTAAAAAAAATTGTTTACCATCGTTCGTTACCACTGACCATTGATACCGTCGGCCCACATTCCGCACCATGCAATTACTTTTTCTGGGTGTAAAGGTACTTCTTGTTTTGTTTATTTAGAAAGCCGTTTATCCAAAAATGGGCTGCGTCGCTGAATATGATTTTGTCGTCGTCAAAATGTGAATCAACGGCGATGTGCTCGATGGCCCTTGCTGGTCCGAAGACTTCAATTGCAGCGTTAACTGAATATAAAGCGAGTGCATGCCCAAATCCTGAAGCAAAATATGCCACATACTGGTGGTTGAAATACCAAGTTTTTGCGAACGTCATATAATCGACTTTTTTGAGTGTTGCATGTTGGAGTGTCATATACTGAACCGTTGGATTCAAATCTATCAATTAAAGTTCTCATATACCGGCCGATTGGCTCTTCAAAAACTAGGATATTTTCCAAATAAAGTGCGTTTCCTTTGCCGCGGAGAACGTGAATTTTCGTAAGGCAATTGTATGTTTTCGATGTGTTGTTGAGTTGTACAGCCAGCAGTGTTCCCATTTAAGCTGTTTTCTTCCTAGATCTAGCTGTTTTTAAAGTAGAATAGATATTCAGCTTATTTTCTTCTTATTGAAAAACATTCGTGCAAACTGCGAAGAAAATTCAAGGTGTCATCTCT
The DNA here is from genome assembly GCA_037043295.1 of Amiota minor. Lineage (NCBI taxonomy): Eukaryota > Metazoa > Arthropoda > Insecta > Diptera > Drosophilidae > Amiota > Amiota minor. Next base: position 42,483 of record JBAMAW010001772.1, read on the forward strand.
GTCGGTGAAATATCAATACTTTTGCCGTTGTGGGCGATGCCACCACTAACTTTAACGCCTGTCATCACAGCTTTTTCTTTAATAAAAAAAATCAAATTTTTTTTAACTTGTTTTCCTCAACAATCTGGCGGTGTTTTGTTTTCTTTCAATATATGACAACACTGTCGACTAATCACTTTTATCCTATGATTCAACTTTTAGAGAGCTTCCTTTCAGTATAAGAAGTACAATATTTATTAGAATGAAATATTTTTTAAATTAAATGATTTATTTAGTTGTCACTTTAAGATTCATACTCAAGTATCTTTGGTTTGAATTAAATAAATTGTAAACAAATTTAGAAAAACAATTTTTTCCTGTTGACAAAATAGTTTTTGTAGTCATTCTTAAATCATTTTTGTAGTCTAACGAAAGACTATAACAAATTATGTACATATTCTATATAAAACACATTACTCATACGCAATGACATACATACATGTATGTATGAATGTATTTACGTTTTTATTTTGTTTTTGTTCTTCAATTTCAATATGAATGTTTTTGCATTATTTTTGAAATGAATAAACATCACTTGTTGCTTGTTGAGAATAATAAGGATGACATGATTTTTATATAAACAATGAATGAATAAAAGATTCTTTTCTATCTCTATTTATATTTTGCTTTGTTTTTATTTTATTAATTTATTTTTTGTTTATATTTGCGAATGACAAATAAACAACTTTTATAACTAAATAATGAAACAAAGTAACAACAAACATTAAATAAAATCAACAAGATTATGAAACAATAAAATGTACTTCAATGAGAAAAAAAGAAAAAAACTGAGCTAAAAATAACATCGACATATCTACATTCCTAGTAAGTCAAAGATACACATAAAAAGCAAAGGGTCTTATGAGTTAATTAGTAACTGTAACTGTAAAGTTTAAATAGATAAAGGAATCTATGTTACAATAATGAAGAAAGGAGAATACAACAGATTCTTATCTGCTTTTGATATTCAACTTTGTCATATGACAATAATACATCTACTGGATTCAATTGCCGACAAATCAAATCAATCTCATCGAATCGAATCAAATCAATTCAAGTGAAGCCAACTCAAGATCAAGTCAAGTAAAGTCAACAAACTTTAATTGTCACAATAATTGATTTATAACAACAATAAAAAAAATCTACTCACAACACATCCATGAGTGTTTTCAATATTAAGCAATTAAACAATCTGATTATGAGACAAATAGCGTTTTTTATTTTATGTTTTGATTAAGAAGATTAAAAGTCATTTCGAAAAACATTGAGTAAAATAGGAATCCAAGACGAGACAGCTAATAGATTCCAATTTAAACTCAGGAATTTGCCAACAGCTAAAGAATCAATCGAAAGGAAAAAGTATTGGAAAGTCATCGAATTCTTGTGGAGACTGAAACGTGAAAATCGACCAAATTGTAAGGATTATAGGATGCAGGCAATATAAAGACACAAAAAATAATGGCATAGCCGTTTACGGTCACCATGGGAAAGATACAAGAGGTTGGAAAATGGGTTCCACACGAACTGAGCGTACGATATGGAAAATCGAAAAACTCTGTGCGAAATGATGCTTCAACGTCACAAAGGAAAAAGATTTTTGCATTGGGTTGTGACAGAAGATGTAGATGAATTCCAAACGCAAAATATCATGGGTAACGCCAGGAAAACCATCAAGACAGTATCGCTTGGGGTTGAATCACGAGGGTGATATGTATTACAAGCTTCTTAAGCCCAGTGAAACAGTTAATACCAAATGCTACTGGCAGCAAATGATCAAATTGATCCATGCGTTAATCTAAAAACGAACAGAATGGGCCAGAAGACATGTAATTTTTGACCGCCCTTGGTTGGGATAAGTGTTCCCACCCTCCATTTCAATAGACTTGGCTCCTTCACATTGCCATTTGTTTTCATCGGTAGGGCACGTACCAGCTGAGCAGCATTTCACTAATTTCGATGAACTGGTAGAATGGTTGGTGAATGGATTTCCATGAAAATTTCTTTTGAAATGACGTCCATAAATTGTTTGAATGTTCGACAACATATGTGGGATTAAGGCAGCAATAAGTTCTTTCTCTCCGCGACAACGCTCGTCCTTATAACATATTGCCAATACGAAAAAGGAAGCCTTTCAAAAGCATGACCGGAAAGTGCTGCGATACTCTTCCGATTTGGCACCAAAGGATCTCCACCTCTTTCATATCCTTTGCGAGGAGTTTTGTTCCACACTGTTATAGATTTGCGAGCTTGGTTGGATGAATTTTTCAAAGCGAAACCTGGAAATTTCTACCAACGTTCGATAAATGTTTGGAATAAAGTTGTAATCAACAAGGGAGAATACATTATTGATTAATAAGTTGGTAATTTTTAATGAAAAGCAAGCAAAATATCTTTATTTAGTCTTGCATATTAAATATTGCAGCATTGTCTGTCTTCATGTGTGAGAAATCAAATGACAAAGTGGTAATACAAAGTGATATGTTCAAAAATTAATATCGCTAGCAAAATGAAAACAAAAAAGCAATTAACACATGTATTCACAATTATGAGTCGCCTTTTCGTAATGTAATTTGCAGTTTATTCAAATTGAAAGAAACTCGTTTAGATTGAAAAGTAATTAAATATATTCAATTGATGAAATTGTTTAGTAAAATAACATTCTATAATACAATAATTTACAAAAAAAAAAAAAGGGATGATTAAGAAAATGAAATTAATTGTATTTCTGTGAACAACAACAAAAATTTATTGTAAACAAAACTATTATTAAATAATAATATAAATAAAAATAAATTAAAAAAATATTGAAAAATAAAACTTGTCGGCAATTGTAGGAATTTAATTAATCTCAAGAATAATTAATCTATTTATGATGATGAAATTCATTTATTTAAAGAATTACAAACGTCATTTGAAACCAACCAAATAAAGTGGAGTGTAAGTTTTTTCATCATAAAGACAAGATTACATATCCCTTAATCATGTAAACTTTTTCTGCACCTTAAAAATATATTAGATCAATCATTTAAATAACTTATTTAATGAGTTTCAGTTGTCTTTTTATTGATTGATTTAGAACCGTAAAAAATTTTAAAAAATTTTGTTATGATCTTGAATACAATGAATGAACTTTACAGATACTGAGTTTTGCTTAAACAGGTAATCCGTCTAGACTCATGTTTTTTTTTTTGACTAATAATGAATCATCTAATTGTTTTTAAAATGCAATAAATTATATTTATTACTCTGCTACAGAAGGTGACACATTAGAGCATTTGTTATGCCATAGGGACGATCTAACATGGACCAGACTTTAGTACCAAAGTAATCATTACCTAATCAGCAGAAGACACAAACATAACTCATAACAAGATACCAATGTTGAATATGACTACTTATGTATTAATCTTATTCAATCTAACACAATGTACTAGTATGTTCTATATGAAGAAAAGTTCTATGGATGCAAAAACAAACTAAGCAAAACCGACCAACAAATTCGAAAGTATTCTTATTATTATTTCTTTTTTAAGGCAATAATTCAAAAGTGATATAAGTATTCATTTATTTATGCCAAAAACACAAATTTGTAAAGAAAAACAAGAAATGTACAATAACAAAAATGAACTGAAAAAATGAATAATAAATATTTTTTGCGCAAAACTGAAGAAATATTTAAAAACAAAAAAAAAAAACAAAAAAAAAATAAGACAAAACAAAAAACAATTAATAAAAAATAACAAAATAAAATGAAAACAATAAAATTTAAACACAAAAATATAAAAATTAAAATATTCGCATGTCGAGTGAATAAAGCTTTTTTTTTTTTTTTGTTTTAATTTAATATTTATGACTTCACTTTTTTCTTTTCATTTAAAATTTAATGCTCACGTGCTAATAATATAAAAAAAAAAAAAAAATAAATAAATTAAATTAAAAATTTCAAAAAACCGGCACAAACAAAATGTCATAATATACAAACAATTTTAATTATTGTCAGTTTAGACTTAAGGCAGCCACCAACTACAAATAAAATGTAATTAAGCAATGAGCAGCAAATTAGATTAATACAAATAAATGAAAACAAGAAAGAAAATAAGGTTATCTTCGGCTATGCCGAAGCTGTAATACTCTTCACGCACCTCCTTATGCTTCTCCCATTGGACACACAGAAACAGAAAAAGAAAACTCTCCAAATTTGAGTTTATAATAAGAACATTAATGTGAATCTTAGTGGAGACGATATCAGCTCTTTAGCTCAAAAACTGAGGGACAAACATACAGATGAACGACTCGTCGAGCTGATCAAGGATATATTGGGTGATAAAAAAAAGTATCCGCTGTTTTGAACATAAATTTGGTCAAATGATATTCAGCGGCTCTACGGCCGTCCAATATTTACCATTAAGAGTTTTGAAGAGGCCGAGGTAGTCAGACGGTGCAAGGTCAGAACTATACGGTGGATGCATCTTAGCTTCAAAAATATGTGTGTGTCGATTGCCGTCAATGCAGCCTATGAAGTCGATTGTGGAGGGTCACCGTCCTTTGACCATGGTTCTTTTCATACTTGATCCATTTTTCATCCAATTTTCATCACCTGTAATAATTCTTTTCAAAAATGATTTCATTTCGTTTCGTCTCAGCAGCGTTTCACTGATGGTAATTCAATCAATCAAATGTTTTTTAGTCAATCATGTGTTGGCCAAACAACGAGTAGCCTATTTTTTTTAAAGGGTTCCAAAACTGTCATGTGGTTAATGTTTTGTACCTCCGCTATCGCCTGACAGCTGTAGTGTTGTTTTTGTTCTACCAGATTGAAAATTTCATCGGCTTTTTCAGTGAGTGGCTAACTGAAAGCAGATACTTTTTACATCACACAATATAAACTTTATGGGGTTTCTGACGGCTTTTTCTGTGTGTTACAAACTTTATGATAAACTTATAATACTTTTCACTGCGTGAAGAGTATAAATATTATGAGATTTACACATAAATAGAGGGGAAAAAAAATAAAAGAAATATAAATGTTTAAAATAATACAAGATACAATTAAGATTTTGGCTAAAAATAATTGCGCTTATCATAATTTAAGTAAAAATAAATAAACAAGAAAATATTTAATCAAGCACTCAGAGATAGTAAAAGAAATCCATTCATATCTATGAACACAATTATAAGACACAACAATCTCAAAGACAAACACACAAATATTCTAGAGACCACCAAATTAAAGAGACGCTACAATATTGAGAAGTGCCTTTGCCAGTGTCACTGATTTAAAGATAAATACTACAAAACTATACAAAGTATAGAAAACAATTTGTTTGTTAAGAAACCATACGCACTCAAAGTCAGTTAATAGTTTTAGTATTTGTCTATCGACTATTTGATGCCCCAATGAAAAACAAAACCATAAAATGCTCTGTCGACCCACTGATCCTCTTTTCTTGTCTTTTTGTCTTTCTCTTTACTATCTACATATGTATTTACATTTATTGTTTTTCGTTCTTTTTGATTTTTAATTTTATTATTTTCGCTTGTCTTTTTCTGTTTCTGTTTCAAGTAGGCGATAAAAATTCACATAGAGCAAAAAGTGCTTAAAATGCAAAAATCGTTTCACAAACAAATGTGACGTCAAAGATACATTCTTGTATTGTGTTGTAGTTGTTGAACCACTCAAAATATGCACAATCAAAAAAAAAAGAAATGTACGACGACTCATGAACTTGAAATGAAATGAGTAAAAGAAACGAATAAAATAGAATAAATTCAAAAACAAAACAAAAAAGTGATAAAAATTCACATTTCAGTTTTGTATTGATTTTGAGTCGTGCAGGTTGTCAATTTTCTTTTTCCATTTCATTTTGATTGATGAGATTTGTTTGCTTTAGAATGTGATTTAAGTCAACCAGCGAATATTTTGTTGGTAACATTTTATCCGAACTTCAAATATGGTAATTACACGACTTCATAGTAAGAAGCTAATGATGACTTATGAACATTCACAGAATTAAACTGAAAATCTTATAAATTATTGTAGTTTATTTCGGAAAAGCCAATGTTTTGTTGTTTAGTACAAAAATTTCATTTTGAAAATTTCGAAATTAGTTGAGATTCTATTTGTTTGAAATTTCTTTATACTATCTATCTGATTTTGATACTTATGGGACTAGTATGCGAATGTACTTGTGATACTTGAGTTGTAATATCAAGTCTCTATACATTGTAGCTCTTTACGGATTTGTATCTACCACATTCTATGGAAAATTCTTTAAAAACAATATTCTAATTAATATCATTAATGTTTAACCATGTTGTTTTCATATTGGCACTTTTAATAAAATTAAGTAATTGATTAGAATTATTGTTCCATATGTGAAATGGATTGTCCCTAAAATGAAGAGTTTTTCCATACGATTTGAACTCTGAGATCCAATTGAGTGTTGGATTTATATACTAGTAAGATCTTTGTAAATAAGTTCTAATTAAATTTAAATAAAATATTCATTCACTACTACTAAACTTCTAACGTTGAAATGCTTGACGCTTGAACGCTTTTTTTTAATTATTATTTTTTTCATTTTTTTTATTTTCATCATCAACTTTACTAAAGAGCCTTCCAACTAACCTTAGGCTTCAAAAACATGTTACATTTTTGTACAAATACACAAACAACCTTCACCTAGACAAACGAAAAAAGGGATATGACGTGATTACTACATTTGTTTTGTTTATTTAAAAAAATGTAAATTTTGTTTACAATACCAAAACAAAACAGAAAAAATCAGAAAATTTGTTTATTTTTAAACAATTTTTAATTTTCGCTTTTCAATTTTCTGTTCTTTTTTTTTTTTTTGCTTGTGTGTCTTCATGATGTTAAATAAATATATAAAGAAATGAAAAATATTCAAAATATAAACAGAAAAATGTGGAAAATGTCGATTTTTACATTCAATCGATTTCGTGATTTTGTTTTGTTTTGATTATAATTTTTTTTTTTTATGTGAAACTTTGTGTGCCACATATGGCAGTGTAATTTATACCTTGAATTCTAGACCGGAATTTTTTTTGTTTTTCGAATTTGAGCTTTGAAACTGGGTAGTAGATAGACAGATAGATTTTTTTGTTCAAATCAACAATACAATAACAATCAAAACAAACCTCCAACAACATAAAAGAAAATAATTACTTAGATAGTAGACAGACAAAAATATAATAATAAAATATTAACGCCAGCTAACACATGCGACAATAACGTCGACATCATTTGACCTCAAGCAACTACAACAACAAAGTCGACATCGTCGTGTGCTCATCACCATACCCATCATCATTATAATCAAATCTTATCAGTAAGCAACAGCCTGAGATGCTGTAGAGAGACTGCCTGACTTTAAAAATGCATTATCAGTATTGCGGCGCCTCACTAAACTTGATTGAGGTCGGTCTTTTGCTTATACAATATGAAAGAAGTGTGTATACGAGGGTAGTATCAGATATAACATCTAGAGATTTTGCAAAAATTCGATAACTTCAAATTACCATAAACTATATCTACGATATCTACTTCGAAAATCTTTAGACATTAATATTTGAAATGGGTTTCGTATCTGTGAGTCGTCACTCATCTTATACTATAATATTTTATGGGTTATTATTTGAACATTTCTGATGTGTTTAACTTATTCGACCTTTGCCAACCAAGGAGGTCTTTTAAATGATCTTTTCATAATGATCAAATGTTTAAGAGCGTTTGTTATTGATGGATGCCAACAAATTGTTACTCTATATGTTCGATAAGAGTATTTTCTATTGATAAGTTTTACACAACAACCAACACCCTTGTATCATCAAGTCGGATCCATCTTAGCCTAACCTCGTTTATACATATACAATATGATTAGACTAGATAGATTGATATGTACTATAGGTGATTTGATGATGTAGTTCATTTGGTGGTGGGGTGTTTCAACTTAAAATCGTAGGAGAAAGTTCATCAACAAAAAAAGGCAAATGAATGCTAGCAATTATAATAATTTGATTAAGCAATGACAATCAAAACAATTCTAGTTTTATTTCTACGACGTATAATAATTATTAGAAACAGATGTCTGTCTTGCGGTTTATACTCCTACATTTACTACTTAGTATATTGCTGTAATATTAACTCAAACATTTATATAAAAACAAACAAAAAATATATAATAAATTACTGATTGCTTAATGAAACTAATTAATCGATCGATCGATCGAACCATCGATAAATCTAACATTTGGGGGTCTCTGACGTACATACATATGTGTGGTTTCAGGTGCAAACAGTTTGACAGATAAGCCATTGCATGTGGTAAATAGATGTTTGGAAGAACTACAAATATTGCAATCGTTTATTATCGATTACATAAAAACAAATTGTGTCTTTAGAAAAATAGTAGTCATATGGTCTACAGAAGACACAAAACCAAGCTAATGAAACTGAAATTAAAAGAAATAGTTTATAATTACAATATGATTATAAAAGAAATAACTGAAGCAGCAACAATCAATTGGTAAAAACCGTTAAACAAATAATATAAAACACAAGTACTTTTCGATCTAGTTTAAAACGGTTTCAAGCGGTTCTTATTATCGATAACAATCCGAGTTTTGAATTCTGCGTAGTTTGAAACTTGTCATTAAAAGAAAATATATAGAGAACATAGTCCAAAGCGATATGTCGAATTAAAAGAATGTCATATTTGAGTCAACAATTACAGAACTCAAAAACTTAGTTAAGTAGAAACTATTTCCGGTATATGCCACAGTATAATTAACTATTGATTATCTATTTTATTTATGTAGGCATCTCAATTGATCATGAAATGCTAATTTACTGAAATATGCTCGCTGCTCTCTTCTCTTTTTAAGGTTCCGGACCCAAAGGTTACCAAAGCGAACTCTAATACTGAGGCGACGCTGTTCGTCCGTCTATCCAACCGTCCTCGAGCCATATCTCATGAACCGTATTAGATAGAGAGTTGAAATTTTCACAGAATATAAAGTCCTATCCGGGTAACAGCAACAAATACTAAAACAAAAATATATTCCAAAATTTAAAGGGGTCCTCTTACAAGACACATTTTAGTTTGTATGGGAGCTATACAATCCACTAACCCCACGATCTTGAAATTTGCTTGGTTGGTAGAAGTGGATTAGAAACTTATAGTGTCAAAATTTCAGTTTGATCGGCTACTAGGAAGAGTACCTCCCATACAAACCCCCATTATAATTCAGGTTCTTATTAGAAAAACTTTTTTATTTTTCGGAATATTGAAATGAAATTTAGACACCATAAGTTATTGATAAAGGCGCTATACATTTGCTGGAATCAGCCAAATCGGACAAAAAGGCTGGGTACTTCCCATACAAATCCACCATTAAAATTCAGGTTTTTATTGGAAAAACCTTTTTGTTTTTTTTTTTTTACTATTGAAATGAAATTTACACACAATAAGTTTTTCACATAGATTTGTTGGAATCAGTTAAATCGGCCAACTAGAAGGGGTACCTCCCATACAAACCCCAATCTGATACGGAACCCTCCGTGTACGATTTTTTTTTTTTTTTTTTGTTATTCAGTGATATGCTTACACAAACTTAGATTCTTTCATCGATTTATAATGGAAAAATAAATGATTTTAATATAACTCAAAAAATATTTTATTGACAATATCAATTTCGTAGAAATCATGAAACATCAATTTACGTACACTTGCAAGTGAATATGTCCAACATGGCGTATGCGCAATATTTGTTCCATATTCATGCCTCAACAAAGTGTACATATACACCAAGTACTTGAAATAAACGCTCGCTCTCATATACAATAGCATGTATCTTTATTGTTATTTGTTTATTTATTTATTTCTATATTGTTTGCCTTGTTGTTGTTTTTTTTTTTTTTTTTTTTGTGTTTTGTATTCTCATTGAACAGCAACAAAGATAGAGAACTAAATAATTATTTTACTAAATATTGATTTTTACGAGCTTATTCAATATGTATACATACATCACAATGACACAAAGGCACAAAGGCACACAACACAAGACGAAGAAATATTAAATCAAATAAAATTAATATATATAGAGTGAGAAATGAAAATGAAAAATAGTTTAGTCTTCTTTTTATAGTTTGGGTTAAATAAACTTTAAAGTCATTTTTTTGTTTTTAAGATACAAAAGTTGGAATACACTAAGTCATTGCTAGTGAACAGCGCCAAGAAATACATATTCTTGCTCGAGAAGCATTGAAATATTTCACCAAAATGTAGATTTCTCTACAGTATAAGGTTCCGTCCAGAGGCGACTTTCCCTTGGCCACTTGTCCGGGGTCCACGAAGAAGTGGAGCCCTCAAACACAAACCAGAGATACTTCAAACATAAAGATAAATCTGAATATTACGTAAAGAAAATTTAAAATTGCAAATCCTCAATGAAAAACATAAAGGCTGAGGTCAATAAAATTGCGGCATTCCTGCACTAGTCCTGTAAAAGACAATAGTGTGCGAGGTTACCAGAGAATGCAGCATACCCACAATACTGATTTATGAATTTATCAGCAGGCCGAATGTCTCATTTTGCGGGATGCCTATGTGATTAGTGCTTTATGTTTCTTTTTCCAAGGCCTCCAATAGTTAAAACATTACTCTAATAGTCAGCGTATGTTTTTATTACATTATAATAATAATATAAAATAAATAAAAAAAAAATTAGTCAATGATTAACTAATTTACTTACCCGACATAAAATGCAAAAGAATCGATGTAATCGGATACAATACTGGACTGTAGGTAATATCTGGACAATCGTAGCCCAAAACATTTACAATACGATCAGCGACAGCGCGTCCCGTACGCGTCAAATGATAAGGTAAACAATGTGCTGCATCAACGAAGGCGGGCAACATTATCGGTTTCTCAGAGAGTTCTGTTGTACCGAAAACCTAATCCAATTGATAAAATTAATACATGTATGTTTAAGGTATAAAATTCTTCTGGAACATACCTGATGCACCATTTCCCAATAGAAACCATCGAGCATATTCGATTTGGTCTGATGTTGTGAGCATAATGCTGGCCATAATTGTGAACGTATAGGTGAATTAATTGGCCATGAATTCTCTCTGAGTATATTCTTAACATCACGTTTCTTGCCTTGGGCCAAAAGCTGTTGGATTTCGGTAAAGGAACGTAAAGCGGGTTCCTTGCCTAGAAAGGAAAGAATTACAAAAATAAGTAAAATATACTAGATACAATATTAAGGCAGGTCAGTCGTTTGTTACTCATACAATAATATTTTGAAAAACTATTGTACTTAGTGAACTAATTAAACTAGTGATAAAATGACAAGTCCCCCACTCTCTTTTCTTATATTAACACGATGTTTGCAACTCAATTTATGTGTAAAGCACTCAAACTGATAAATCGAGTTTGTTTCTGTGACCACTTGGTAAGTTTATTTTATTATTTGTTCATTTCATTACAAATCATCATATGACAGCAATTTGTTTGATGTTATTGATAAATGAAATTATGACGACTCTTCAGATTAAATGAGATTAGAAATAACTTCAAGTGTTTTATAAATACAAAAAGTATATTTACAATTATCGCAATAATACGATTAATTGTTTTATTTAGTCATTTATTTATGATGCATTCAAGAGAATCACTGGAAGTTAAAACCTACAAATATTCATTACGATTAAAGGAATATTTAGATTTGGATCTAAAAATATTTAAAATTCCATAAATATATAATTTTGTGATTATTTGATAAGATTTTTTGAAAAAAAAAAAAAAAAAAATAAGAAAAAAAACTTATTTAACTAAAAAAAACTCTGTACTATGACTATCCGTAAAACAAAAAACAACAAAATGATAACAAATTATCACCAAATACTATAATTTTATTTATCATTTTTGACAAATGTCTCGAACTGTTTAAATTTCTTCAAATTCTCATCAAAATGAAATAACAATGTTAATGCTTTGTTCTTATAAATAAACAAAATTATAGAACTCATGATTGTGAACCTCTCTAGGGCGCCACATTCAAAACATTGAAGATATACACATTCCTAGGATCAAGATAACTGGGCAAAGCTTAACTGCGTAAGTAAGTACAATAGATGTTGTTTGCATATATGAAACTGGGTACTTCAATATTTTTCTATTTTTGTGATAAGAAAATAAAAAATAAATTGATTAATTGCTTTAAATGACTTTTGATCGATTTATTTCTAATATAACCTCATATAGACAAGCACAAGTTATGATAAGATATTAAACAAAATTTTAAGTCCTTGATATAAAGAAATGTTTCAAGGATTGTGGGGGGCCCAATTGACTTTTTTAGCTATCTTCTGCTGCATTCAGCTTTATAGAAATTGAACGGCAGTAATTCTTATATTTTATAAAATAGAATTGAACATGTTCCCAAATTGATTACAAATTTTAGATACTTTTATCTTTTTTATTGTTAAGTCTTTCTTTGAAATTTATCCTCTATCGCTAGAACGATTCATTCATATCAATAATCACACTGTCTTTAAAAACACTTTCATAAATCAAATAAGTTGAATTCCTTAACAAAGACAGTGTGCTAACGAGTCATAGCAGAAAACATGAGACGACAAAGACAAAATGGTTTGAATGATTCGAATTAGAAACATACTTGAGTCGTTTTTCATAGTTGCACAGTGTTTATGATACTACTACTGCTATCGTATGCCTGCCTCCTCATTTTCTCTCGCTGGCACTAAATTTTCTTTGTTATTGTATTTTCATATTGTATTTTCAGTGTGATACCGAGTCGTGTTGGGTCACACCAACTTAAACCGAGTCATTCCCGGAGGCACGAGACACACGACAGTATATTTTGAGCATAGTGTGATACCCAGTCATTCGATAAGACACAAGTCGTATGACTGTTTAGATTCGAGTCAATGAATCAGCAAAGCAAATAAAACAAAATGAGTTGATTGACTCGTTTCAAAAGCACACATGACTCGTTTTCATAGTGTGCACAGTGTAATTGCCGACTGTTAACACTACAGTGTGCATGTTTTACAAGAAACTATATACTATATGAAATTATAAATATAAGGAGCGATTTAGGTTTTGGTAAGAAAAACTCTTCGTATTGAATATTTTAAAAAAGCATTTATGTCTTTAACAAAAGTATCTTTTATCATTGTTTTTATACTCGTTTTTATGCAATTTTATTGCTACAGTATAATGACACTAATATCTCAGTTTTATAACAATATTAAAATTAAAATGAAAATGGTTTAAATGCACATTCCATAAATTTTATTACAAATCATAAAAACTCAAATCAGTTATTAATCGCAATCTCTTTTTGTTACTGTTTTAGTAGAGAAATACTTAGTAACTCAAATCATAAAACGTATCAAATTGCTTATAAAAAACAAAACAAAAAACAACAAAATGCAATTGTAAATTGCAATTTACAATGATTATGATAACAATATCTAGTACAATTATAAAAGCATTTTACTTTAAATTTACTTTGTTTTGCTTTTGTTATTACAATACAATACATACTTATATTGTTGTGTTTGTCGGTTAGGTTATGTATAATTTTCATATATATTAAGTAAATAGTAGTCATGGTATTATCATTTTGGCACGATGTTTGTTTGAAATGTAATGTGAAGGGTCAACAAAGAGTCCAAAGTAGATATACTTAAATCGATTATTGAAGAATTGTAAGTATCATTAAGGAAATTCATCTATCTCTCACCATACACTTAATTTCTAAACTGATCTCTAACATTTTGATATATTGTATCAAGCAGAAATGTTTTCTTTATTCTTCGTGGAAAATATAGGATAGTTCATTCAGAGGCTCCAGAGATCTGCAAGTATTTAATACTTATAACAAAATCAATAATATTATTGGGATTAGAAAACTTGAACTTTACAAAAAAAAAAAATTGTTAAATTTAAATAATTGGGGAGTTTAAACTTGATTTAAATCAGGACAATTGTAATACTGTAGGTTTAGGATCTACACACAAATCAGATCATTCGATGTATACAATATTTTGAATATGAAACTTTATCTGTTTTGTATGCAAGGTATGTAATCTTCGGTAAAACCGACCTGAATTATTTGTCTTGTTTTATATGTATTTCGCTTGTATAAGCAATTAATCTGACAATTTGCATATAAAATTTATTTACAATTTTTTTTTTTTATTATTTTACATTCAATAAATGCAAATTACAGCAAAATGTATTCTTCTCTAATAAAAATGCGGTAATTTTCCTATTAAAACGCTTACAGTAAATAAATTTCATTTCTCATATGAATCCACTCGATTGATAATTACTCATAGTTCTAGTACATACGTACATACTTTTCTATGCGTTCGTACACTCTCAACTGAGAGTGTGTCGAATGCAGGTAAAATTATATAAACATACGCTTATAAAATGTACAGTGACAATTGTCATATGCAAATTACAGTTGAATTGAATTAAGTTGAAATTGTTTGGAATACTAAAAAATAGAGAAGAAGATTAGACTTCTGTTCATCAAAATTTACATACTTTGAAAATGCAAGCTGACGAACTGAAATTATTGTATTGTAGTTTATATGGTTGTTGTATCAAAAAGGACCCTCTACAAGATCAATTCACTTCGTTTCATTTATGGGGATATTTCTGAGGAACTGACAGCGTAGCTTTCATACCGTCTACCCAGCTGGCGTAGTGTTTTTCAGCAGAGATCTATGCGGTCTGGCAGATAGGAAAGTTGTTCAGCACTTTGGGCTGCTATCAATGTTGTGCCAAACCATTAAGCATTAAACAAGATCGACATCACTCAATCGCACTTATGACATTCTTTCAGAAACTGCGACACCCTGGACTCGCTACCGGACCTCCGAATTCGTACACTTTAACAAGAAAACGATTTGGATAATGCACAATTGGACTGATGGCCCAAAGGTTGTACGTCCCACATGAACATTTCTGTGTGTAGCTTTCAAGATAAGAAGAATCGGAACATACAACACCTATACTCCTATACGACTGCCGTGCTCTTCTCGATAATCGAACCCGATTTCCCGAGAGACCTTTCTTTGAGGATTTGGGCTGTGTAGCAAAAGTCGGACACTGGCTCGCTTTGTGGATGCTTCGGGTTGGTTTTAAGGGCGGAACCTTCTGAGACCAACTAGTGCAACCATTTTCTTTATTCTTCTTTACATTACCCTTGGATTGATGGTAATAGGAATCACAATGGGCGCAAGGCTTCTGAGTGAACTCGCGTGTACTCACCTGCATCCTGTGTAACCTAATCTAATCATGGGGATCTTTGACTTTTTATGTTTCAAATAAATATATTCTTTTAGTCTTTCGTAAACGGAAGTCTATAATAATTATGAAGAGACCTTTTGAGAGATTTTAAATGAATATTTTTAAAACAAAATTATAAGATTCTAATAATTGCAAAATGGGAGTATGTATTTATAATAGTCGTATATTCATAGTTTGATAATCATTCACCATGACAATATACAATACATCATATATACATTTGTATTCAGGTATTCAGTGTCTCCTTTAGTGCGTAACCAACAAACACAACAGCAAATTGATTTTACAATTAATTACTATTTACAATAAAATGAATCCACAGACATCGTGTTCCATAAACTTTTCCGAAAATAGTTTATATTCTTATCAGTGGCCTTCAAATTTATGCAAATTAAAATTCAGGTTTTTGATTCATCATACAAAATTCATCGTCAATAATAAAAAGATATCTACGATATTTAAATTTTAAGAATAACAGTCAATAAGTATTTCTATACAAATTTTATCTAGTATAAACATGAATATAACAAGCATACAATAAATATTGTATAATCATTAGATTTTTCGTAAAAACTATGCTCATGTAGTTTACTTAAGTAAACAAATGTACGAGTATGCACAATACATTAAGATAAACTTTGTAAGCGTCTCATATACATACATGTATGTACAATACTTGAAGGAATATCAGAATTGTTTTGATTTTTCTACCAACATGAGATGTTTAGTTGACCTGGTTGATCTGCCTGCATTGCTCTTCTCATCTTCAATGGAGATCTTATGTTAAGCAAATTTTAAGGAATAGGATATTAAGGTAATATTTGAAACCTATAAATATGGGCTTTCAATTTTAGTCAGTTTGTATTTACACTAATGTATGTGTAAAAATAGAATATAATAGATTATATTCAGAATGCTTTGAAGAAGGTATCAAGGAGAACATAGAAATGAAAATTTTGTAGAAAAGATGGTTCGCAGATATTTTAATTCACTTAAGAACAACAACAATCATACGATCAGATCGCAATGTCAGCGAAAAAAACAATCTATTACAGGAGTTTTCTTTTGAACAGAAACCGAAACAATATTGGAATACTGTGTATTCTCTAAACTTAAATTCTACATTGTGAGTGTGGAAATAGAAAATGACACAACGTTTCACATGAAACAAGTAAGTGAAATTCAATATGTGACCCTACTTTCAATGACAATTTGATCCTTTAAAAATTTAATGTGCATTTTTATGCTTCAATTTCTTTCTTGCAGTAATGCAATCATTAAAAAATTGTATTCTATTCATTCAAACACTGTTTTAAAGTAAGGGGCAGCTACTTCCTTTTTTGTTTTTTTTTTTTATAATAACAAATTACCTGGACTAAATTGCCAGCATTGGCATTTTGTTGTTATATCATTCGAACTTGCTCCAATGAACATGGGCAATTCGAAGAATTTATCACAATCGGGATCAACATAGACACTGCTTCGGCGACTACTGAATTGTTCTAATTCGCGTATTCCCAAAACTTTGCCAACCATTTTATCGGCATTGAAATCAGTTTGTTTTTGTTTCATGATGATGTTTGCTGCTGCTGTTGCTGCTAATAATGATGTTCGTGATAATGATAATGACGACAGTTCAGATCACTACACTTCACTTCACTTCAGTTCAATTCATCAGTTGTTTTGAGATACAATTTATTCTTTTGTTGTTGTTGTTGTTTCGTTGTTATTGTGGTGATTATTCAGTCGTTTATTTACTTTGCTTAAAATATAAATTTATTTTCCTTTCTTTCGTATGTATAAACTCATTACAAAAACATCAGACGCACAGAGCACAGAACAGATTTTTTTCCTTACTTTACTTTTATTTTTATTTATTTAATATTTAATTTATATATCACAATTAATTTATGTTAAAGAAGATTGAAGATTATTACTGCAGCTGCTTCTTCTGCTTCCTTCTACTTTTGACTACTCTTTCTCCTCCTTCATTTAGGGTGGCATCTTTCCTTTGTTAAAAATTTATTTTGCACATTTTTAAAAATTTTGGTTTTTTTTTTTTTGTTTGTTTGTATATTTTCTAACTGCTTGTTTTTAAAAGAATTTATTTAATTTTTAACATTTTGAATTTATTTTATTTACTTTTATTATTTATTTATTTATTTGTTTTTTTTTTTTTCTTTTTTGTTATAAAAAAATCATATGTATATTCTTATTATATTTTTGCAATTTTATGATGTTCTTTCGGTTCTGATCTTTTGTGATCTGTTGTGTTGAGGGTAAGTATCTGTTTGGGATTCTGATTTGATTTGAAATAACGACGAGAGGAAGGCAGGCCTACGTGCGACACGTTCAAATGCGATCAATGTTCTCTGATCGGATCTGATCAGAAATGTTATACACGCGCCGCCGGTTTCTTGAATCAACAGTGAATAACAAAACCAAACCAACAACAATGCGCATATATCAATGAAAACAAGCAAAAAGCTCTTTTTTTTCTTTACAAATGAGTGAACACAATACAACAAGTAAAAGCAAAAAAAAACAAACAAGTGAGCGTATCTCTAAAGCTTTTCTCCCTTCGTAACATTTAATATTCTTATAAGATTAAAATACGAATACATAAATATTATGTACAATAGTTACAAATACTTTTACACAGACACACAATGATCGATCGTACTTTGTCGTCGTCGTTTAAATGGGAATGCAATCATCAACAGCTGTTTACTGTTGTTGTTGTTTTTGCTTCTGCTGATGTTGTTATTATTGAGACAGTGATAAGTATTTAGTTTTGTTCAGTTTTACTTTCATTTTATTTCTTGAAAAATTTTGATTATGAAAATACTTGTGAAATATTTAAATGAAAATTTTGTTGAGAAGGTCTGAAAAAAACACAAAATGACAATCTCATTCATACAATGCAATTCTCTCTTTATAAGTGCAATGAAAGTATGCTATCATTTATTTATATAGAATATAATTTGTAGTATTGTATTTGGAAAATTCTCTATACAATTTTTATAGTATCTTGGGGCATGTTTACTACATGTTTGTTTACATTTCATTTTATGCATTGTATTTCCGTTTAATTTGTAATTTAAAATGAAATCTCTAAAATTTTTATAAGATTATTGAACTTTTGATTGTTGAATAATTTTGTTTACTTCTTTTTTTTTTTTTTATTATTTACGTACACGGAGGGTTCTGTAACAGATAGCGATCTGTATGAGAAAAAATCCCCCTAATTGTCCGTTTTAGGTGATTTCAACAAATCTACCGCGCCTATGTTAAATACTTATAGTGTGTAAATTTCAATTCAATAGTACAAAAATCAAAAAATAACCTGAGTTTTTATGGTGTGTTTGTATGGGAGGTACCCTCTCTAATGGTCCGTTCAAACTGAAATTTCGACATTATAAGTGTATAATCCAGTTTCACCAACCAAGCAAATTTCAAGATCGTAGGGTTACTCAATCGTATAGCTCCCATACCAAAATATTTCTTGTTCCAATACCCCTTTAAATTATTGAAAATATTTTAGTTTTAGTTAGTATATATTGCTGATGTCCGGATAGAACTACACTCTCTATCCTTTACGGTTCATGAGATATGGCGCAGGGACGGACACACGGACAGCGAAGTCTCTGTAATAGTTCCGAATGCTACTCTTTGGGTCCGGAACCCTATAAAAATGACCTTAAACTAAAAGAACAACATTCTTTTGAGAAGACTATTATTTTCCAGATAAAATAATAAAAAAAAAGCTAACTTAAGATTCACTAAACATTATGTAGATCAAGAGTTTTCATGGACAAACACTTGTGATTCAAGAGTTTAAACAACAGGTTAACCCAATTGATCGAATCATGTGCCTTTAAGTAATTAGAAATAGGTGGATCAAAGAAGACCAGGAACAAAACAGAAGGATCTACCTAGGCTCATTCAATTCTCTTCGCTTTGCTCTGTTTATTCCTTTAGATAAACCGTTGCCCCTAGGTCTAATTTATAAGTGTAAGACAATCTAACCTCTAGGAATTTGCAAGGATGGCTTCTATCAAACTCCAAAAATTTCCCAGAGGCGGATAAACACAAAATAGTATTCACTTTTATTGTCATAAGACACATTTTTGTTTTAAAGCTACAATAAATAAATAAAATACCTTAAAATATTTCTCACACACCTCACGTGATGAAAATATTTTACTTAGTTTCCTTTTTAGAAGCGTAAAACACCCAAAAATAAATAAATATTATTATAATATGTACAAATATCTATAATATGTTTGTGCATAAACGTATAATACTTTGTATCTGCAAACCCCAAAATCATCAAAAACATCACAACACAAGCAACAACAAGAACAGCAAAATGAAAAACCGCAAATACCTCAATATTTGTATGTTATTTTTCTTTTATATTTTTTCTTTTTATTTTGGCAAATAATA
The DNA here is from genome assembly GCA_037043295.1 of Amiota minor. Classification (NCBI taxonomy): domain Eukaryota; kingdom Metazoa; phylum Arthropoda; class Insecta; order Diptera; family Drosophilidae; genus Amiota; species Amiota minor. The sequence continues at coordinate 62,357 of JBAMAW010001772.1, forward strand.
ATAATAACAACAACAAGAAAATGTCGACGTCGAAAATTGTTTAAAAATAGAATTTGTTTTGAAAATAAACAGCGCGTGGCTCTCAGCAAAAAGTTGGGTTTTTCTTCGATTCATTTTCATATTGAATCTGATTAATTTTAGTGTCATGAATTTTCCAACTTTCGTAAATTCGTTCATATTTTCCTTTCTTTTCATTTTATTTATTTATTTTTTGTTCACTCATCACATCATTATGAGTTTAAAAAAAAAAAAATAATAGAAAGGTAAAATATAATTTTCTTATATTTTTTTATGTAAATAATAATAAAATTTGTTTCTTTTGTTTTTTGTTATCTCCCGTTAGTCATAAAAAAGAAAAATGTTTGTAGCATGTTGAGTTGTACAATAAATAAATGACATATGAATTTATAAGACTGTGTAAGTTGCCAAGAATTTGTATTATATTAAATGCGTTGAAATACAGAAAGGAAAAACCATAATAATGATAAGTAAAACGGTAAAATAACCGATCACACAAAACCTCTAAATAAAAACAAAGGCTTTAGCTTTCCTTTTACACTTTTCTTTTCTTTTACACTTCATGATAAATGAATGAAAATAGAGAAAATTGAACATTTTATTATGAGGGTCAACGAAAAAGTCCTTGAAAATATAGAAGAACCTTTTTTCTTTCGCAATTTTCTTTTACATTTAGTGCAGTAATTTTCCAATTTTTTTATCCTTTCCAAATGGTAGGTTTTCTCAAGATCCTCAAAATAGACGTTTGCAACAGTGATGACGTCTTCATTCGACCCAAATCTCTTAATGCGAAGCCACTTCTTCAGCTTTGAAAATATGCTGGATGGGGTAGTAGTTGGAAGCTTAATTTATGGAGTTTTTCCATTTTGACTACACACGTGTATTGTCATGGTAGAAAAGCACTTCTTGATACACTAAATGCGGTCGTTTTTGCTTCAAGTCAATGTCAAATCTACCCAACAGCTCTGAATAATATTATATTTTTCATGTCCAAATATTCCTCTAAAATGCATTGTACCCGCTTAGTTGAGATGCTTACAGTCTCAGCCACCTCACACACCTTCAATTTCCGATCGTCTAATATAATTCCATGGATTTATTCTACGATTTCTAGAGTGAATCTCTTTACGGCGAACTGAACATTTGGCATCGCTTGAGCTGGTACGACCACAAAGAAAGTAAACCTCTTCTTGACTATTAAAATTAATGGTGCACAGTCCCCTTTTCTTGATTTTTTGTACGCCCCTTTTTCCATCTTTCTTAAATACACAAAAATTTGTTGCTTTAATTGAGAATAAAAATGAAAAGAATAAAATGTGGTCAATATTAATGACTTCAACATAGGACTAGTAATGAACTAAACCTAAAAAAAAAAAAAGTTATCGTTGCTATGAGTGCCATCTCTTGGATTTTTTAAGGACTTATTAATCGACTCTGGTATAAATCAAATTGCTGGGATGTTTGTATTTTGTTAAATAAAGAGACTTTGATAATCTATCAAATGCCAAAAACTGGAGAAATACATTAAGCCTATTCAATTCTTAGGTCTATTTCATAAAAAATATATAGAAATGGAAAGTATAAAATCATTTTACTCTTTAATTATGTTTAAGTTACTTTGCGATACTCTTGTTTTGGTTGTTCTTTTTTATATTCATTCGTTCATAAATTAATTGAATTTTTATAGAAGAAAATACGTCAATTTCCGACGTTTTTCGAAAAAAAAAAAAAAAAATTATATATTCTAATATCATTTGGTATTTTGGGGTGTGTATTTATTTCAAGTCAAAGTTAATTGATTGTAAAACGAATTATAAACTTTATCTCAATGATTACGTTTATGGTTTTACTGCTAATTTATTATAAAAAGAAAGAAAGAGAAACAACATTGTATTCTTTATTATAAATTTTTGTCAGTGTACTTTGTACTTTCATTAAATGAGAGCAGTACTTTCTGATAAGTTGACACCTCATTTCTTTATTTATTTAAAACTCTTAATGACGTAAAAGAAGCCATAAAATACTAGAAAAGAACTTGGAATAAAATTCATGTTTTATTGATGATAGATACATACATAGATACATCATCAGCTTTTATAATATTTAGTTAAAACAAATAAATTCTTGAAGGAATTTTTTTTATTATTTTGTATTTTCTCCTCATAAGAAATGGAGCATTTGAGCAAGACAAGAGATTTAGTCGACTACACAAATTCAAAGATATTTTCAGATGCGCAATAAGATAGAAAAGAAAGAAGAGAATTACTGTTTATATTTTACCGGTTTATAAACAGCAACAACAATAAACAATTCAGACATATTTCAGGCAGACATTTCCGTAATTGAATGAGATATTTTTTTATTTCATTTTAATATTTTTTTTATTTATTTTTTATGTTTATATTTCATTTTTTTGTACGAAGTACTTCTTCTCTGTGAGCATAAGCTATGAATGTACACATGAAATTCATTGATTATATGTACATATGACTAAATGACAAATCAAATTCTCGACTTCTCCTAAGCTGTAGGCAAATACATAGGTGAATACTTCCGACTAACGTAGAATTATAACTTTACCCTGATGTCTGTAACAAACAGAATTGATATACATATGTGTATGACAAAATCCCGCCCACCTCTCAGTTTTCGAGAACACAGGGAATATGTTACGTTACAAATAAGAGAGAAGCTTCCACACAACACGACTATCATATGACCTTATCCATCTTTAGAAAATGAAATCTCGGTCTTATGATCATTAATAGACGTAACACAAATCAGTGTCATTCTCAAAGCATTCAACAATCATTAGTCATACAATGTATCAAAAATTTGTGTTATGAAAACATCAGTTTGTTGACAATTATATATCGATACTAGGGTATCCTGCCCGACGTCGTACGGCCAATCGGACTGCGCCACCGAGGCTCGTGGAATAATTTCTCAAATGTAGATGTTGAATCTGAACTATGCCTTAACTTACATAATGTATTTGTTTCACATATTGACAATGCTGTTTTCCAATATTGTTCGTATATGCCTCGGTGGCGCAGTTGGCAGCGCGTAAGTCTCATAATCTTAAGGTCGTGAGTTCGAGCCTCACCCGGGGCATAGTTATATATGAATATGGATCAAACCATTCCAGCCCTCACCCAAAAAATTTCATCAAAATCGGTCCAGTCGTTTAAGAGAAGTTCAGTGACATACACACTCACAGAAGAATTATATATATAAAGATATTGTATATTAGACCAATGAAGAGATTTACAAAGGATAAACCAAGAAGGTTTCTTTAAAAACCAGAGATTATTGATTTGAAAAGAACAGAAGGAGAAGAGGAGAGCTTGCTATAAGGGCAATATCCTCCAACTTGTAAGTTTGTCAAGTAAAATGGAACTAAGAGGAGCGTTCCATAATATCTTACTTAGAGGTAGTCAATAGGAGTTAAGAGCGCTTGCTATGAGAGGAAAGTCCTATAACATCAAACTTGTTCGTTTATCAAGTAAAGTAAATTATCGGTCAATAATATTGGTAATCAATTTCTTAAGCCTAAATAAAATCGTGTCAAAGTGTCCCAATAAAAGTTTGTTTTTTGTGGATTTAGTCTTCTATTTGGTTTCCTGTCTAATGTTTGTTATTTAATGTATAATACTTTTTTGTTTCTTTTTTGTTTTATATCTTTATAATGAGAATATGGAAAATTTTCTTTGAATTATTTGTTATTTTTTTAATTCTTCATTCACTCAAATACTACTAACATGGCTCACAATTTAGTTGGAGATATTTTTGAGATATAATAAGGAATAAAATTATGAAAAGAAATATTTATTTATAACAAAGAAATATTTTATTTAATTATTTTAAAATTTTTGTCAAATATTTACTGAATAGTCTAGTCTTTTTATTTATGCGACACAGAATAAGAATAAATATAAATATTCTTTTATAAATACACAACAATACACAATACAAATGTTGTAGGAAAATATTATATTTAGGTTTTTTTTTTTGTTTCGTTATTAATTTAATTTAATTGAATGAAGCAAACACAAATAAAAAAAATTGTTCAATTATTTTTGTCGTTCGTCTTTTCTGACAGTTTGCCCTGCAAAACACATACCCGAACATTCTCATAAGCACATGTCATCGTATCATATAACGAATGTCAAAGATGATATATAAAATACTATAATACTAAGTAGTAACTAAAGCCACTTGTAAGTTATTAGGCCAATGGGTTGAGTAGAAAATATAAAAATAATTGATAAGATATATAACAATCACCAAACGAGAAGTGCAAAGAATTTGTTTAAGATTTGATGAGAGAGAGAGAGAAGAAAATTAAATGTAAAACAAAATATCAGTTTTTGAATATTGCAAAATTTTACAATAAATGAAAAGCAATTAGTAAAATACAATACAATAAATAAATTTTATTTATACACACTCAACAAGTTAAGCAGCTAAATTACATTGGCAAAGTTCAATCGTACATTGATCTATTTTTGGCAAATTTGCATCAATGGCGAGGATGACAATTCGTCAAACGACTAAACAATCGATCGATGGATAGATACATAGATGGATAAAACGATTGATTGAATGATCGACAACAACATTACTGGCAACTTAAGTTTTCTTTAATTATTTTCAATGACGTATTTGTTGTAATTAGTACACAATTTAAGTTGTTGTTGCGTCTACGAGTATTTAGCAATTCTTATTTGTATCCAAGTTGACAATTTTAAGGTATTGTAAATAAATAAATAAATAAATAAAATTTAAACTAACGTCATTTTATGTAGTAGATTGCTTGTATTTGTTTTCTTTTTTGTTTTTTTTGTGTCTCTTCAAAATTGGCAAAAACAAATGATTTTTATTTCTCTATTCTTTGTGTATTTTCGACGTGTTTTGAAATTAAATTGGTAATAATTTAATTGAGACAGACAACACAATCTTTCTTCGATTTATTGTACTTAACGCCACACTATTACCATCACTTCTGATTTTTATGTAAAATGTTTAGTTATTTATTGTATTTTACATTTCTGTTCTTTATCTATACACACACACATACAAAGGTTTATCATCTAATCATTTATTGCACTATTTGTATTTTGCTAGCCAATTGTGAACACGTCAGAGAAATTGCACGAATTTGGTTCTTTGGTTTTTAAAATGTTAATGTTTAAGTACTAAAAATTGCTCATTAGATCATGTCACAATTATTTTATTTGTTGTTTGTATTTTTTTTCTTCAATTGAATTAAGAAGAAACTTTGTCGATTGTTATTACGATTTTCTATTTTGCTTCTACTTGCGTTGATGGCAGGCAACAAATCTTTATGTATCTAAATACATTTTGCATAGATAAATTTAAATATGTGATTGTTGTTTGTTTTTCTGTAAATACAACAACGTCAATAGTTCAGAGGAAACAAAATTAAAAGAAATAAGACTTTCTTTTCTTTTTCTTTCCTTTTTTGATGTTTAAGGAAGATAAATAAGAAATTCTGTGTAAAAGAAGCAACAATATAAGAATAATACAATAGAATCTTTTGTCATTTCTTAGTAAGAAGAAATTTTCAACTGAATTCAATTTCAGGAATTATTTGTTAAATGAAATTCTTGTAAATTATCAATTTTATTAATACTATTTTTGTACAATTGTCAAAGGTAAGCAAAAATCAAGTCTTATTCTTGAAAATTGGAATATATTTTGAATGACTATGATTTGCCCTAGAGAGTAGCACCTAATGTTTCTCTGTAGCATTAGAATGCATAAGGCATATTTATAACAAAGACAGCAACATCATTTACTAAAAATAATAAAATTGATTTCTAGGGTAAGGTAAAGGTTATTATGTATCAACCTCTGGTTTTAATAGTTCTTTCATATGTCAGTTCTATATGGTTTAACATCTCCCCATTCTATATGATAGAGGTATGGATATGCGAATGAAAAATACTAAGGTCAATCAGATCATCATCATAAATACGATATATGCTAAAGTTTTAACGGAGTCGAACAAAGTATCGTTACATCAATATCTGTTGTCCTTTTCGAAGAAGAAAAATTACTAATGGCTCACAAGCTGATTCACATTTGGGTCTTCCTGCAACCCATTTGTTCCGTCCTCATGCTTCTCCTTATTTTATTCTATGCACAACATAAGGCAATGTTTTTCCAAACTTTTCATTGCAATTCCTAACGATTATTCTTATGTAGAAAATACCATAGTTGTTTCTGAAAAGGAATGTCTTAGTTATGAACTATGTACAATAGTAAACGGAGAGCTCAACTAGAGACTTTTGTGTATTTTTCAGCATTTTGAAATCGTTAAACATTGTAATTAATATTCAAAAAATAAAAAGTCAGCAACATTATGCACGAGTACATACAGCTACGGTCAAAATAATAGTAGCGCTAGTTGGAAAATGAATTTGATAAAAATTAAAATGAATGAATTGGTGTTTTAATATTTTGTAGAGCACCGAAATGGGTTCTGTCTTGAGTATCTTACTACACGGGTAACTAATCTTTCGGACATAATGCGAGGTCGTCCACGTGTTTCAATACCTGAGATGAATTTTATAGCATTACGCACCATTGCAGGAGAGCAACCTACCATGTTTTGAACTTCCTTGTACGTTTTTCTGTCAGAAATCAATTTTTTTATGAGTGTACGCCGTTCAGGTGTACAGTGCTTGCCTCGACCCATTGGAGGAAAAGAAATGACTAAAAGTTTTGATCAGTAACTATTGTAAATTATTATAAACTAATAATATTTACTTTTTGTAAACTTTTCTGGCATAAAGAAGCAACGAAATGATTTTTTCTCAATATTTGTCCAAGCACTACTATTATTTTGACCGTGCAAATTAATTGAAGTTTTGAGAAAAAATTTTTTTTTATTGTCATATGACATAAAGTTGTTATTATTTCCTTATGATTTTCTCAATATGGACAATTGCTTCAACTTGGATTGATGCCACTCACTTAAGCTGTTCAATTTCATTTTTGTAAACAGTCTTTTGAAAAATTTTAAAGTTATCCACTGCGTCATCCAATCCACTTCCGTTTCTTCTTTTTTATTACACATTTAAAGTAAATACATTACTATCCAAACTAACAAAATGATCAATATTTTGCTTTTTATATTGCCTGAACGCTTTTTGTATGCAAAAAAAAAAACAGACAATGGTATATAGTTCATCCTGTGTATCAAAATCAAGAAATCTAGTAAGAATATCTGAAAATCCGGTTTTATAATAGCAATTTGTAATGATGATTGCTTTAACTCCATTCCATGAGGCTTTAATAAAGTATAAAGCATCTAAAATATTAACTGTATTTGTCACCTCTGATGCTGATCTCGATTTTTCAACGTTTTTCAATCAAGGGATCAACTGAACATAAACTCATTGATAATATTGTTGCTTAATAAGCTTCACAGGCTCCTTGATGTACAATATTTATCTTTGATCAACTTAGACTTGGGGATACTCCTTACAAGCAATGTTTCATGTTTATGATAACAATTTATTAGACCATTGCAAACAATACAAAATACAATGTAATTTAAGATCAGATAATTAACTCTATAGAGATAAATAAGAGATAAACACATTCAATCTCTTTATAACAACTGTAATGTTACTTTCCTAACTCACTTCTCCTTGTCACAATATAAACATACTTATATAAAATACCAGTTTAACGCAAGCGGCTTTTTCCATTATTTATGGTTCCGTGTGTTTCATCTTAAAACCGGTTTAGGTGACTTAAATGCGCCTTAATTAAACCAATAATAATATATGCAATGCATTAATTTAAAATTTCAATTATTATCATCATAACTAAGCAAGATGCTCATATGTACAATATATACAAAAAAGTATAATTAGAAATATTTAGATTGATATAATGTATTGTACAATAAATTAGAAGAATTTGCATTTTAATAATAACTGAGTGAGTGAGTAAGTACAATAAGTAAGGAAAAGCGGTACATAGTACAAAACAATTAGATGATATAAAGATGTAAAATATCACACTTTTTATAGGAGAAATATGTACTATAGTATAATAATAATAATAGTTAAATATGTGATCATCATCATGAGAGAAGGTTTCGCCCTCCAAAGTGTTTGTATGTAATGCATATTCAAATAAATGAAATTTGAAAAAATAATATTGTAATAATATTTAAAATATCAGCGATCAGACAGACAATTAAGAAAAAAATTTCCTTTTTATTGGAATTTTATTTTTATTTGCTTATATGTACAATAAAAATGAAAAAAATAATTAAATTCAGCGTTCAATGATCGCATTACATTACGTATACGCAATTATTTTTCATTCATTTTCTTTATGTACTTCATGTGCAATCGGTCAAGTATATGATGAAGAATTAAAAGAGAAAAGAAGAAGCAACGAAGAGAGAGAGAGAAGGAGAGAGAGACAGAGAAACGAAAAAGATATACAAATGTTAAAATGCAATAAATTGTTGCCAAGTCTAAGGAGGAGTCTAAGTGATTGTGGTTGTACTTGCATAAGTGCGTTTGTAAATGAGTGAGTTTGCCTGAGTAACCAACTGCCTGACCGACTGATTGCCTGACTGATTCACAGTCAAATTGTTGGCTTCACGATGCGTAACAAAGCGTAAAGTCAAATAAATATGTAAGAAGAGAAGAAGAAGGAACATAAAGAAAACAACAAAAACCTCATTATGCGGTATTGGCCGGCCGCAATGGCGCGTGTTTAAAATGTGTTAAAAAAAAACACACACACACAGAGAAAGACACTGCGGGGTATAGTAGATCTTTGGCTAAGCACGAGACTAATTTTTTGCACTTGTTCGTTAGCATATTCACTGCTAATAGTGCAACAACATTTCAATGATCATCATATAAAGAATATCTAATAGATTTTTGTGTATTGCTAGCTGGTAGCAATTTCTGTTGTTGTTGTTGTTGTTGTTGTTATTGTTATTTGTTATTTATTTTGTTAAACATAGAAAAACTGTTGATATTATCGCGCGATATAACGAGAGTATCTCATTTATAGTGATTTGTTTTTCGTTCATCTATAGTATGTAATCTCTTAACAATATGTGAAAATGTTTATATAAGAGATACACACATACACACACACACACACACAGATGCAAAAAAGACAGACACACAGAAAAATATACACATGTACGAGTTTTTTATTAACAGGTATTCATTCCAATTCCACATACTACATTGCGTATGAACAATGATTGTAGAGGAGAACAGGAGAACTTGTTAATTTATTTTCGCTTTTAAATAAAAAGAACTTTTTTTTGTTTTTTTGTTTTTTTTTAGTGGCACGCGACATAAAATTGTTTAATTTATTTTACGTTTATTGTCAATTTACTTAATTTAATTCTTATATCACATAAAAATATTTAATTTTATTTTTGTATTGTGTTGACCTATAGCAAAACCAGTAGTGTATGATAAACCGAAAAGAATAAGATAAACCACCAACCGACAGATATCACTAAGTATAACAACCACACCGCCCGAGGGTTGAACTCTTACTGAATGAATGGATGATTTTTTTTTTTTTTATTGTTTTTGTATGTTTTCTCGTTTCATTCTTTTAAGTTTAATGAGTGACACCATCAACTCATAAAAAATAAAGTCAAATAAAACAAGTGCTGCCCGAGAGATCAACATTATATGAGCAAGCGAGCGCATATCTGAATGCATAAATGAAGCAACTAAGAGAATTAGTTACCTGCTCTCGACGTCTTTGATCTTATACTCGTATCATACTTAAAGTGCAACAAAAGTTGTGACAATTGTTTGGTGATCAATTGACGACGATCGTCGTCGTCTATAACGACAATCGGTTAAATCGTCGCACATAAAGAGAGCAAAAGCAAAGGCAAAAGCAAAAGCAAAAGCAAAATCAAGCAAACAAAAATGGGCGTAATTGGTGGCAAGGTAGGCAAACAAACACTCAGACAGACAAACCGAGACACAAATACAATTCAAAAAGCTCTTATTTTCTTTTCTAAGCTTTTTATTGTTCAAGTAAGAAAGTTTCATTTTTTTTTGTTTTTGGTTTTTCTCTTCAAATCGTATAAATAAAATCAAGTAAATTACACAGTTCACTTGACTAATCTAATTAGAACATAGAATACTTCAAAGATAGCGAACGTGTATTTAAAAAGGTCATATTTGAAGGCCTCCCTTAACTTTACTTCCCTTTGAATTTATTTTCATGTTTTTGCTTTGATTTCATTTCAGAACTTGGATCTCACAAAAGCTTACATAGTACACTACATACAGGTTTATACCTATATGTAATTAAATGATTTTAATTATAGGAGACTATGACATAGTAAAAAAAATACAAGTAGAGTGAAGTGTAAAACAAAAGGTAAACTCATCTCATCACGATTGCTACATAACATTTATTGTATATACACATTACGTACATTGTACTAAAAGAAGATATAGTAGGAAATTTCATTACAAAAATTATTGCTTTATTAAAGACTGAGAACATGGTTTAACGAGACTTCCCTTGCAGAATGACAACTATAACATGTGGCATTGTGAAGTGTTTACGACTGTTTATTGATCTTTAGTTTAGTAAATAGGAAAGCTTTTATCAAGCACTAGAAATAACAACTTAACTTCAAGGTTGGGACAACAATCTTTTACTGCTACAAGAATAATATTGAAACTTGGTTTATTTATATTCATAAGGGTTAATTTTCTGCTAACAACATTTTGATTCTGCAGAAATGCAATAATATAAGTATCATGTATCTTAACATTCTGATAATACAATAGAAGTGTCAATTAACTTAATATACTCGAATTCCTCCTAGAATTTGTGAGCAATCCCACTCAAAATAGAATATGAAATACATCCAACCAATTACAATCCACTATTCAGAATCTATTTATAAGTCAATTAAACAGTACATCCAGCTGACTGCAGAATGTTCATGAATGAACTTTCATGAATAAAAATTGTTACTACCACGACTGCGCTACTGCTAGTGCGACAGCTAGGACACATATCTATACATTTAGGTTAAAAGGTATTGTAATAAATCTATAAGCATAGACACAATGAACATTTAAATCATATAACTTGAGACGACTATCTTAATAACCACTAATAAATAATTAAAGACTGTTAATCAAGGAATTTCTCAAAAACTATTAAGGACTAAATTTATATTTAAAGTATTTACTTCTCACCATGGACAAGTGCATTGGGATTCTGTTCAGATATAGACCAAACTCATTCAAGTTTAATTATTTATAACTAGCGTTAACCGGCGTGCGTTGCTACACCCTCTATGCGTTAATTGGGTGTTTCTTATAAAAAGCTTTGTTGTAAAATGTGTAATTAATAATTTACAATATATTTTAATATTTTATTATAACCCAAGCAACTTTAAGAATCATTTGTTCTTTTAAAAAAAAATAGGTTCAGTATATTTTGCACCAAATAAAAAAAAAAATTTAAAAATGGCATAAGACTATCTATATTTGGACAACAGCGCTACCCCGGTAGGGGTGATTGTAACTCCATGAGTACAACAAAAAACCAAAAACCATCAAAATTGGTCCAGCCGTTCTTGAGTTTTGCGGGGTCATACTATTTTTTGAGTGCTCTATATCTATCCCGAAGCTGACTGAGGCAAGCCTCACGTTCCGTTGACGATTCTTCATCTCTTGCTGAACGTACTCTTTTGGCATTCACTGTACTACGACCTATGTTCAAACGACGACGTCTTCCTGACATGACTTTTTAATTTCTTGATAGTAATAATCAGAATTAAATAAAAAAAATCTAAAATCACATTTGAAGAAACTTTGCTGTGTAAACAATGAGAAGCTGGAATATTGTAGTGACAGTAAATGCTTTTTCCATGAATTATAACACTATGCCTACTACATTAATTTTAAAGATAGGCATATAGGTATATGTATAGTGAAAATATCAGTATTTCTGCACTATTTAATGGATGTTATTATAAATATTATAAATATAAACCTTCCTCTTCAATCACTCTATCTATTAAAAAAAATCGCATCAAAATAGGTTGCGTATTTTTAAAGATTGAAGCGGTTATAGGAAAAAAGCGACTTTGTTTTATAATATGTATAGATTATTTAGTTTTCCTGAATTTATCATACATGTCACCACTCCCAAATTATACTTTCCTTATTGGCTATAAAGAAAAAGTGCCAATTAATTAATATTCGTTTTTACCAATTAATTTTCATATATATTTTTTATAATTGATTAACTTTTAAGTTTATTTTTCCCATCAATAAATCAATGACCAGTAAAAACTATTAGATTTTATTAAACATAATAAATGATATTTTTACTTTTGAATATTTTTGAATAACACATTTTATTTCACAATATTTTATAATGTCATTGAAAATAAACATTAATTAAATCTTGTTCTAAAGTTTTCAAAATAAAATACATTTTTCAAAACTCGTTTTCACAAGGCAAATCACAGCAATGTAATTTCACATCTTTAACACGATTATACGCTTATGTTTGATTTTATGTAACCCAAACCAATCTACATCTCATTATGTCATATGGTACTACAATATCCTTGTAAATCCTTAATTAAATTTTGTTATCGATTGTATAATAAGTAAGCTTAATACCCTGTAGTTCTATAATTAAGTTTGTATACTACGATATTTTGTTTTATGTGTTCATTGTTAAGTAGTAAATTTGTTATTAGTAAAACTTTTTAGTTTGTAAATTTTTGCTGTGTAAGTATTTAGATGAAATTTATTACAGCTTAAGTAATATTCACCTTCTGGTCTCTTCAACTATGTACTGAAGCAGGGTGGAGATTAAATATAAGTACATATATGTAGTTCCTTTAACAAGTGTTTCATGGCTTAAGGGTTTAAATAAGAAATTGTAAGTAAAATGATATCTTTGAATAATCCATTAAATCAAGTTCAGGCCTCTGGCTCATTAATGGACTGATGAAACATTCTACACAGACAGGATGTATTGTATTGCTTGTAAGGGGAAAAGTTCAATATAGTAAATACTGTTGAGTAAGTAATCTTTCTTAAAATATATTATTTATTTTAGATTCACACTCTTTTGCATTTCATATTAAGAGCTTTGTTTAATTGTAATAATCATATCATTAATTATTTACAAATTACATATATGAAACGGATATCAATCCACTATCGTTTCATAGAGGTGAGTCTTGTGTACAATTAATAGATTAAAATTTATATTTTCACTCTTATTGTGATTAATGGCCTCCATCAAAGAAGAAGTATAAACATTGTTCATTAATAATTTTAATATTTTTATATATAAAATAACATTTATTTATTTAGAAGTTATTATGTGCCATCAACCAAAATCACAGTCGCATAGAAAATATTAAGCATGATTAAGTAACATAAAAATTGTTGCATACCTTTAGGCTAATTCAGTTTAATACAATTCAATTTAACAGAAATGTCATAACATACTTTGTGGCTTTTCTCTTTTTTCCTAATATATCATGCGATATTTTTCTTAACGTAAATTCTCCTTTCTTCCATTCTTATTATCTGACAAATGGAAAAATATTAAACCACGGAAATGTCTGTGCAAACAAGAAAAGTATTTTGAATTTTATTTTCTTATCTTTGCCATAGATTTTATTTTATTTTTTATATAGATTTTAATCAATGTCACGAATAATTAGAATTATTGATATGATGACAATTGACCTAGAAATCAAATACAAAACAAATTTCCCATAGCAACCCAAAGTATTGTTTGTTTACTTGGAATGCGTGCAAACAAATAAAATTTAAAATAAACAAACAAAATTATTTAATTCTTAAATATTTAATAAGTAAATAATAAAGCTGCATTTTTAAAGGATTCTATTTTTCTATTAAAAATATCTCAAAAACAATTTAAAGGGTTTATAATCCAAAATAAAGACCAACACAACATTGAATGAAAAGTAGGCAAAAATTGTAGACTGTCGGCCGGCGACTTTCTTATCTTAACTGAACCAAAAGCCAAGAGAGCCGGGCATAAATAAATAAAAAGGCAATCGCAAAAAAGCTCTATGCAAATAATCTACCTTATCTGGTATTAAATACTCAAATAAAAATACAAAACGAAAAAAAAAAACAAAAAACTGGAAGTAACAGAAATAGCAACGACAACGAAAAGCAGGCAATAATCTTTTGGTTAAATAAATGGCATACACACAGTGTGAGATACTGTGTATTTATAACTAACTAGACTATAATATTTTGCTTACAATCACGTCGTCATCACTGACACTAACATTATTATGCCTTCTTTCGTTGGTAAAGTATGTATTTGTTTCTTCATTCTTTTCGATTTCATTTGAGCTCGTTCTGCTCATTAGAATTCCTATTGAATTGTTCAATCTGTTAGTTAACATGATTTTGTTGTTCTGTTTGTAATGCAGAAATTAAAGATCTCATAAAAATAATCAGAATTACAGGGAATTAAAAGCAAATGTACCTCAAAATATGTGAAATATTTGATCAAATTACTAGGAATTTTAGTGCAAGAAAACTTTTGTATATTTTGAATAAATAAACAAATTTATTTGATATAAATGTCATATAAATTGTCCTAAAAAATATAAATTTCTCTATTTGAGTAAGAAATGTATTTGCGCTTAGGTGAAACTTAAGAATTGAGTTCTTGGTTTTATACACACATAATTATAATTTCTTATTTTCATTGTACTATATTTTTATTTTCTTGTTTTTATCAAATACACTTCAATCAGTGAATGTATGTACGAACGGAAAGCGTAAACAAAAACTTCTGCCGCATTCTCTTTCTTCTTCTGCTCGAATACTGAATTTTTTCCTTTCTATTAGAATTATCTTTCTTTTTTTCTTTTTGTTATTTATTATTGTTCTTGTTGTTGTTGGTGCTTGACCTCACACACTCTTGAAACAAACAAACACACACACACACACATTTACTTGTTTATTCGTCCATGCTTAGTATTGACAATTTTGTGTGAGAAGGTTACCTTCATCAAATACTAGATAAAGACTAAAACTATATAAATCGGGTTAAGTGGAACGAACACAACACAAGAAATTCAATCGATTAATTCTGCTTTTCATTAAACTTTTTGTAAAATTAACATAAAAAAAAAAAAAAAACCGGCCAAATGCGAGTAAGACGGAGGCACACGGCGGGTTCTGTACCAGATTGGGGTTAGTATGAGGGCCCCCTAGTTGTCCGATTTAGTTGATTCCAACAAAGCGTAAAGCACCTATATTAAAATCTAATATTGTGTAAATTTCAGTTCAATAGTGCAAAAATCAAAAGCTTTTCTAATAAGAACCTGAATTTTAATGGTGCGTTTGTATGGGAGGTACCCTCCCTAGAGGTCCGATCAAACTGAAATTTCGAGAACACAAGTTTCTAATCGACTTTTACTAAAGATGTAAATTTCAAGACCGTGGGGTTGCTAAATCGTATAGCTCTTATACAAACCCATATGTTTCTTGTATGGGGGGGTCCCCCCGGATAGAACTACATATTCTGTGAAAATTTCAACTCTCTAGCAATTACAGTTAACGAGATATGACCCGAAGACGGACGGACGGAAAGCTTAGCCTTAGTAATAGGGTACTCTTTGGGTCCTAAACCCTAAAAATGACGTCTTCTTTATTTGATTTCGTTTTCATAAATATTTAAAATCTTTATTTATATGACACAATCGACTTATTATGATGATCCTAAGTAATTTTTCTCAAGAAATCTCCTTTGTATAGCCAAAGTCAGTATTATATTTTTTAAAGCAAATGTTAATTAATTAATTAAAGATAGTCTTTGATATGAAAGATGCCTGTGAAATTTGAACCATTTTGAACTTTGAATGATATTTGTTTGTATCATCGATTTAGATGAAACTTAGAGAGTCAAGAAAGAAAATGGCATTCATGATTTTTCAAATTTTACTTGTTATTTCGCTCCGTTGACATTTATTACATTTTTATTTATTTTTGGTCAGAGAGAAATTTACCAATCATTGCAAATGCAATTAAAATGTATCTTTATATCTAGTGACATTGAAGTAAGAAGAAAATAGTTACATAAAAATAAAGTTACAGAAAAAGCAACTGAAAATTATTAATTTTGAAACTAATAATTAAAAACAAATAAAAATTAAATAATATTTTTGAAAATATTGCAACAAAATATACAATAATTATATTTATTATTTTATTTAGAATTTCTATTCGACATTCTAATTATCTAAAATCGGCAGCTTCAGTCATTTTCAGATTTATCAACGCTCTCAAGCAGAGTAACAAAGAAAAAATTGAAATCAAAAGAAAAACGTAATACAGAATATATATTGTATATAAATAGAAAGTTGCCGTGCCACACGAGCGTTAATACAAACAAACAAATCAGATAACAAACAAAACCATCTACATGTATTTATCCATTCTCCAACTCTTCGGAGCCCCTGTTTGTCAATTATATCACCATCACATCATCCAAAGTTTGTTATCAATAGCAGCATCACTATTTTTTTTTTTTTCTTTTTTTTTTATTGCTCTCGATTGTTTGTACAAAGATGCACGAGTAACATAAAAGTTAATTGCCATTTGCTGACGAACGTTCCTGCCTCCTTTAAATGGAGCGTTAAAAGTGGGCGTGTGGATAGATAGTGTCACATATCCCATGTGTGTTTGTTTACCCACATTGAGTGAATTACGTAGGCGTTTGACTGATTGCCTCATGGGTTTATAATTGTGGTAGTTAAACAAGTGTTTCTTCGTTAACATCCCACACTTTAAAACACTTATGAAAATGAATGAAATGATCAATTTTTATTTAGTGTTTGTCTGTTTTTTTTCCATAGCTGCCTATAATTTAATTAATGTGCTTAAAAAACTAAGATACTAAATTTAAATTTAGTCTTGTGTTTTGGGAGAATTTTCACCTCATATTCAGATAGATTCAATTCATAAATGATGTGTTTCCGTTCCCATCTTAGTTGTGTGAAATGTATGTATGATTCACCTGACAAAATTTGAGATGATCTTTAGAAACTGCCGTTGATCCAAACTTTCTTAAGGTTAAGTTGTTCAAGTGATCTTAATATATACATATTTTGATCAAAATTTTTGTCAAGTATCAAAGTCTTATAAAATAATCTTTAAAGTAGATAATCTTTGACACTTTTGCTTAATTTTTTAAATCTTAACAATCTATTTATATTAATTAATATATAATATGGTAGAACATTATTTTGTTGCTGCCCTATAAATAACAAAAATATAAAAGCGACACACTTCTCAACAAAAATATAAACAAACACATCTGACAAAGTCTAATGAACTTATGCTTTATTTATTTCTTAGTTATGTGTGGTCAATAGAAACCAGTTTTGACCAGTTGTTACATTTCCTTAAAGAAAATTTCATTTTTATTTTTCCTAAAAATTTTTTTGTTCTTTTTGTTTTTGTTTCTTTAACTCACGTGTTAAAGCATCTTTAAAATCGGCAGACATAAAAAATGCTTGAAAAATATAATAAAACATACAAAAATATGTTGATACATTAGCATCTATTGAAAATGTTTATATGAATCAGTTGTGAATTTATTGATTTGATATTGTTATTGCTTTTTTTTTTATTATAAATAACAAGCAAAAAATAAAATAAAAATCTCAACAAATAAATACCACATGATTTTTAAATGGAAAATGTGGAAAATTTCAATTTTTTTTTGTATTAAGTAGAAAAAGAAATATTTTATTTAGTGGGCAAAGCAAGTTAAGTAATAAACAACGAAAATATGCGAAAATGATATTTGAGAAATAAATAAAAAATAAATTGGAAAAACATAATTTAAAAAAAAAAAAAATAAAGAAAACAAAATGTTGAAACATACAAAAATTCTAATGACGTAAAATCGTAAAAACCAAAAGCAATAATCTTAATACACCAACAAATGTATATATTTATGTAAATGTGAAAATATCTTTAATGCAGTAAGTTGTTTTCATGGCTCATTAGTTCAGATGTTGCAGGTGATGCAGCACTTTTAATATCTGATTGTGTCCTTGACACCCCATGACACTTAAACTGTGCTGCTCATGTTTATCTCAAAATCATGCCAATTTAAAGATACATAGTAAATATATTTTCCAATATAATGCGGTCAATTTAAGGTCTAAAGGATTTGTAAATATCATCATATGACTACTACTGAGTTGATTTCAAATCGATTTGGCCTTAATTTAGGTCAATTTGTATGTAAATTAAGCAAGGAAAATTCATATAGCACAGCTGAGCCATTTTATTATTGTATATTATAGACACTTAGGTATATTTTCTTTTCATTTTGGCAAAATATCAAAACGTTTTGCAGTTTCTGTGTTCGCCGATATTTATTATTGTATATTATATACCATTTCATACTCATACAATTTTCCAAATTAATTTTTCTTAGTCTTGTTGATTTTATGAAATTTTATTGACAACACAAAAATGAATTTAAAAAAAAAAACCCATAAATACATATAAATATTTCAGTTTATTTTTAAATAAATTAATTGGCCTTAAGCCAAATGTCATTAAAACGTGAATTGCTACACCGATTTTTATAGGTTTAACAAATATTTTGATTGGTTTTATGCAATTTGTAATGTTGTTTGCAACAAACATCAATATCGGAAGTTCCATATAATATTTATAAATAGAAATAATTTACAGCATGGCAATTCAGTTAAATATGTTCGATCTTCTGTCTAATTTTACATATGTAAATTTGTTCCTTTAGCTATTGAGATATTGAGCTGGAATTTTATAAAAGAAAGCTGAATCCTTGTAAGACAATCTTCTTCACTTCTTTACTGAGAGACTATAAACCTCAACCAAAAGTTATTGAAAGGTATGTAATCTTCTATCAGCATGAATTAATTTTTTTTTTTTTTTTTCCTTATTATTCTTCTTATTCTTTGTTTGCGTGGTGAAAACACCGCATTTTCATTTTTCTTGTACTCATTCATTTTTCAAAATAACCAAATGTCAGACAATTGCCAAAAGCATTCTGGAGATTCATAATCTATCAGTATACTAAGTGAATCTGCTGTCTACTATGTACTACAACACGCTACGACTGCTACGATTGCAAATGCTGCTGATGATGTAAACTTGATTCAATTGAAAAGATATTAAAAATATATTTTCTTTCAAGTGTTTTATTGTAAAAGCAACTAAAATTGGTTTAAAATCGAAAGAATTTTCCGCCTCAATAATAAAATTCTTATTACGGAAAAGATACTTTCAAAATCAAGGCCAATGCCGTCAATGTTCTTGAATATAATATTTGCACGAGACTTTAAAATTACAGTTTTGATTGCAGAAGCAGCAAATGTATAAAAATTGAAAATTGTGATAAATTTTTATTTGATTTTTTCAAGTGGAAAATGCATTTGGCATTTTGTTGATTTCTGTTCTTGTGTGTGTTTGTTTTTTTTTTTTTTTTTGTTGCACAACAAAAGTATTATTTTCATTGATTTGAATAATCATTTTAAAAATAAATCATAAAATAAATAAAACCTGAAAAATCAAGAGAAAAAACTTCATCTAAATTTCAGTTGCACACTTTAAGCTTTGATTTAATAATTTTTTTTTATGTTGGTTTGATTTATTGAGTAATTTTCAAATTACCTGAAATGCGATAGCATA
Source organism: Amiota minor (assembly GCA_037043295.1). NCBI lineage: Eukaryota > Metazoa > Arthropoda > Insecta > Diptera > Drosophilidae > Amiota > Amiota minor. The sequence goes on from JBAMAW010001772.1 coordinate 82,156, forward strand.
ATTATAAAGTTGGAATGATTTTATATTTCATGGAAATTTTTTCTTGTTGCTTTTGACTTTTTTTTTTATTATTTTTGGCAATAAAGGCGGCGCAGACATTCCAAGAAATATTTTCGAATATCAGTAAATATTTGCTGAATGTGGACAAAATGAAAATGGTTTTCTAAGAAATAATATACAATAAAGCATTTGTCAACTGTTTATATTGGTTTTAACTTCAACTAAAAGCGAATTCCATTGAAATTTTATAATTAATTTCTGAAATTTAAAAACTGATTTAAAAAAAAAAAGTTATAAACTACTCAATTAATGGAAAAACATCAGAAGGGTCTACAACTGCTAAGAAAGTTAAATACACTTCCAATACACAATTCTGTCATTATTACTTATAATACTTGATATTCTTAATGTTGGTGGAGTATGAACTCTGTCGGATTTGCATTAAAACCTGGGGCTGTGACTTATAGAGAAGAAGAGGTTTAAGAAAGGAGTCAACACCAGACCAAGATTCAATTCATGTACAATATTTGGTTCTTGTTATTTATGGTAAATTTTTAAACATAAATTTGTGGATGTTGTATAATGAAAAATTTAAATGATCTGCTCTTTTAGTTGACCACCCACACGCAATTCACTACACTCTGGTTGTTGCTAATTGATATAATCGGACTGTACTATTGCCGCTAGTACTATTGATTTACCATAACAAGATTGGTCTCATTATAAGAAAAGTAACGTTTCTTTAGCCAGACAAACAAAAAATAAAGACCAACGTTAGTACCAATTAATATGATAGTAGCATGACATAGGAAAGAAATGATAACGAGGAAACAGTATATCATGGAATCTATGGCGAATTCTTAATGGAGTGGAATTCATACTAGATGAAAAAATAATATAAAATTGAGAATTAGATATTTGTTACTTACTGATAAAGTATTCATGACAGGTTTTTACTTTAAATGAAATCGACTTTCATGTCGATAAGAGTTAGTGACTAAGCATTGGAGATTATTCAGACTAGTTTTAAAGTTTTGTACTTTTTTTAAGACTTCTATATCATATATTTTTTATAAAAAGTATTGTATGTACTGATTAGGAGAGGCAAGTATTTTCTTGATCTCGTGAGATGCTTGGAGTAAAGTGTTTCAATTTCCATTCTCAATATAAAATACTTTAGAATTTTCAAAAGTAATTTTAAGTTTTCACCTTAAGATCATATTCATAGTGATGATTATTGCAAAAATCATATGTAAATAAACTTAGCCATTTGAATTCAAACTTAATTTTGTATTAAATTCGATTACAATACACATTTTCAAAGATAAACAAAAAATGAAAACCACTCAGGCGCGTGAGCTTGCATATACAACAATTTCAAATACAATTTCATTTGTTTATAGTTAAATTTTTCTCGAGTGCAAAGTGCAAATGGTATGAAAAATGCATTTTGTATCTGCAATTTGCATATCCCATACGTAAATAAACAAACGAAACAAACAAGTGAAAATTACAATATGAAATTGTATTACAGAAATGCAAGCAGACAGGCAGCAGGCAGTTTGGTATTCTCTCTATACACAGAGTAATGAGAAAAAATAATTAAAATCGCTCATACGCATCGTTTGCAATATTTGTTAATAAATAAATACAAACTCATTCAATAAACTCGATAATAAACAAAATATTTAAATATGAAAAAAGTTTTAACATTTAATAAATGCAATAAATTAAATCCAAATTATTATTATTTTTTTTTTTTTTAACAAAAATCTGGTTGAATTGCGCCCAGCTGGAGTTCATTTTAATTTCTGCTGACCATAATATTTTTTCATATTCACTTTCTGTATTTTTTTGTATTTAAGGATTAATATTTGTTTAATGTTGTTTTGAATAACATAAATCGTTTTTCGATTTCATATCAATGGGTAGTGTAAACAAATAAATCATACTTTTATTTATTTTATTTTAACTAAAATGCTTTTTGTCTCTTTATTTATGAGTCTCAATAATAGAACAACCGGAAGTTCTGTCATAACCACACCATTAAACACTTAACACACGTTCAAGTTACATCATGTATCAATTTATTGTAAAGATGCAGAGATTATTATGCTATAAAAACATGATACACAACCTCCAGAAACATCATCATACAGACTTATGTGCAATTGATTCCAAAGCATCTACCCGAATTTCAACATAAACACTTTACAATTAACCAAGTACAAAGAATCACGCATGTCAATGTAGAAAAAAACATTTGAACAAAAATAAATCTGAACTGTCGTATTTCTTGATATTGTACAGGCATTCAACATAGTCTGACCTAGTCAAAAAACTAAATTTGTTACTACCCAAACAATATTGCGATATTTTGCAGTCTTATTTATAAAAAAAACTTCTTTCGCAAGAGTCTTTAAAAGACTCAAAGAAATAAAGGCAGGCATAAGGCAGTGTTATTGTGGCGCATATGTACCTTTTATTGATGTATGATCTACTATCTGACCCAATACACAACACAGTCACATTCATGGATGACACCGCTCTGCTTGCTGTTGGTGTCACCGAAACTAACTGAGCAGAAAAACTTCAGACAACTTAAAATAGCGTTTTCCATTTGAGGAAAAGAAAATAGTGTATCTAACTCAATCAAACCTAACTCATACACATAACAGAACACAGTTTATATAGGGGATGTGCAGTTCCATGCTCAAATTAGGCCAAGTACTTAGGTACGAGACTCGATTTCAAACTTTGATGGAAGGATTACGTCAAGAAAAATACTTGACATCAAAATAAAAACCATATGATGGGTAGAAAGTCAGCGTTATTTTCACAAAACAAATTACTAATAAACAAGCAAAATTAGAATTTATTTATCACTTAAAACATGAGTAACCTTTTTTTTTGGAATTAACAATGAGATTGGTCTAACGAACAAAATGATTCCTATCTTTATATATATAATTCTTCTGTGAGTGTGTATGTCACTGAACTTCTCTTAAACGACTGGACCGATTTTGATGAAATTTTTTGTGTGTGTTCAAGGGGATCTGAGAATGATTTAGATTCACAATTATATATTGGGTGTATGCATATGATTCCGCCCTTTCCGATAGTTTCGCTAGTATCGCCGCTTACACTTGCACACTAAAATACTAATACTTGCATTCGATAGTGCCTTCTATCAGCTGTTAAACACAGTGTATAACAGCTGATAGAAGCATAAACAACAAATATTTCTAATTCATTGAAAATGTCGAGTTTTATCCCAAGTAAACATCATTTGCGGGAGGTTTTATTGCACTATTTTGTTGCAAAGAAAAGTGCAGCGGAAACTTATCGTTTGCTTGCTGATGTTTACGGTGAGCATGCTCCATCGAATACAACTTGCAAAGAATGGTTTCGACGATTTAAAAATGATGATTTTGACATTGAGGACAGAGAACATGGAAAAACCACCCAAAAAATTTGAAGATGCTGAATTGGAAGATTTATTGACCGAAGATTGTTGTCAAACACAATCAGAATTGGCAACAACATTAAATGTTGATCAATCAACTATTTCAAGACGTTTGCAAGCAATGGGAATGGTTCAAAAAGTCAATAACTGGGTGCCACATGAATTGAAAGACCGAGACATCGAACGTCGCAAAACCATTTGTGAAATGCTGCTTCAAAGACAAAAAAGAAAAGGTTTTTTGCATCGGATAATCACGGGAGATGAAAAATGGATATATTACGAGAATCCTAAACGCAAAAAATCTTGGCTGAAGCCAGGTGAGGCCGGCCCATCACAGCCAAAGAAAAATATTCATTGTACCAAGGTTATGCTCTGTATTTGGTGGGATCAGAAAGGTGTTGTGCACTATGAGTTGCTGAAACCGTCTGATACTATCACTGGCGATGTTTACAGACGACAACTAATGCGGTTGAAGGTAGCTATAGAAGAAAAACGACCGGAATGGGTGAATAGGCATGACAAATTAATTCTTCAACATGACAACGCCAGACCGCATACGGCAAATGTTGTGAAAACATATTTAAATGGACAAGACTGGGAAGTGCTACCCCACCCGCCATATTCACCAGATATAGCCCCTTCAGATTTTCATTTATTTCGAAGGATGCAGTCTGATCTTACGGGAGAGCGATTCACTTCTTATGAAGATATCAAAATTTGGCTTCATAATTGGATTGCCTCAAAAGACCAGGACTTCTTTATGCAAGGAATCCGTAAATTGCCTGAAAGATGGGCAAAGGTTGTAGCTGCAGATGGGGCATACTTTGAATAAATAAATTTTCCTTTTTCTAAACAAGCAAATTTGTTTTGTTTTCACAAAAAAGGGCGGAATCATATGCATACACCCAATATATAAATTCTTCTGTGAGTGTGTGTCACTGAACTTCTCTTAAACGACTGGACCGATTTTGATGAAATTTTTTGTGTGTGTTCAAGGGGATCTGAGAATGGTTTAGATTCACAATTATATATATAAATTCTTCTGTGAGTGTGTATGTCACTGAACTTCTCTTAAACGACTGGACCGATTTTGATGAAATTTTTTGTGTGTTCAAGGGGATCTGAGAATGGTTTAGATTCACAATTATATATATAATAGGTCTAGAATTTCAGTGTAACGGTTTATATGCTATCCACTTTGTTGCAACTCGCAAGTTTTTATATAGGTATTTTGTGCATTTATTTTGACTCTACTGTAAGATCATTATGCTCCAATACAAAAAGCTGATTGCTTTAGAACTCCGTTTCTGTTTCATGTTTATTGTATGTTTTACAGTATAACGATAGATGGCGCGAATCTATAGCTCTCTATCGCAACGAAAACAACATGCAAGAAAACAAAGAGAACAAACAAACACAAAAACATACTTGCTTTCGTTAATAATACACATATAAAAGTCGTGTGTATTAACACCATTTCTAACTCAAGAACAGCTGGACCGACTTTAATATACGTAGGGGAGCTGAGGAAACTTTATTTTATTTTAATACTATGATTCTTAAAAACTTAACAAACGAACAACGTGAGGGAGGGCGCGCAACGCAAGCCGGGACACCTAGTATTCTATAAAAACCATATTATGTCTCAGATTTCATATTCAGCGCCCTACAAACAACATCAACATGTTTATGTACATAAAGAGAATATTATCTTACTTTAATTTGAGTGTAAAAAGATTATAGTTAATGTGACTTACTTGATTGCTTTGGTAAATTATAAAAGTCGAGTACTTTGATTTCTGAAGTCTCGACATGCGGTGCAAATCCTTCATAAAGATCGCTCTCCTCCTCAATGCCGCTCAGCTTGTCGGCTTGAGAGTCAACGGCTCGATTGTAAGGCATTTTGCTGGAACTGCTTCGGCTGCGGCTGCTACTACTACTGCTGCTGCTGCTGCTACTACTGGTCGACGCCTCCGACGTATAATAATCCAAACTTGTCGCAATTTTGAAAAACTTTTAATACAACGCCAATTTTGATTATGACTGCGTCCTCTTATTATTTTCTATTTTCTCTTTTTATCTTTGTTATATCAATTATTATTATTCGTTGTTGTTTTCTTCTTTTTTGTGATGTTGACTAGATTTTTATTTTATTTTCTTAAATGGATTTTGTGCCTTTAAATGTTGTTGTCATTAAATTTGTATTTTATTTGTGTTATTCTTGTTAATTATTTATGGAGATAGAAACACCCCAATGCGATGATGCCGTGCCGAATTCATTATAACTTTGTGAATTAAATCAGATCCTTGAGTGCATTATAAACTCAACTGAAGAAGCTCCCAGAAAGTTTATCGTATTCGTTTAAGTAAATTTCTCTGAAATGATTTAAACAATAATAAAATTATTAAATAAATTTTGTTGTTATTCATTTCTACAAAAATATATTACATTCCAAAAAACAAGATTGGTTTAAATAAGACAATATAATTTGTTTTTTTAATTTTTTTGATATTTCTTTTTTTTTTGTAAATAATTTAACAACAATTTGATTAATTTATCAAGTTAATTTTTAAAATATACAAAAAACTCGAAAGAGAGAGTGAGAGAGAGAGAGAGAGAGAGAGAGAAAATAAATAAATAATAAATATGTGAAAGTGGGAAAATTTACAAATCAGCAAACAAAAAATGTACAGAAAGAACTTAAAATAAAATCAATCGGCCGACCCATAAACCATAACAATACCATAAAATAAGCATATTAGCAGACAACAGACGTCAAAATGGCGCCAAACAATATACATATTTAGATGTGTGTGTGTGTATGAACATACTACTCCCAATAGAGGTTGCACAAGGGCAAATATACAATACAAATATATAAAGAAATAAATACATACTTCATACAACAACAAACATACACAAGTGATAAAAAAAAATATACATTTTATTAAAGAGAATAAAAATAAAACATTAAATGTGATAATACACATAAACACGATACAATTCTCTCATACAAAAAGTCACATGCGAGTATTTAAATGATTCAAATATAATGTTTAGACTTTAATAAACTTTAGATAAAGAGAAATGTTCTGTTAAAATCTTCTTCAATAAGGGATAGTAATTTTGTTAATCTAATAAGATTTAAAGGGTCCAGTTTTCTGTGAGTTGCTTTTTCAAAATAAAGTAATCAATTCCAATTTCTACTGTTAGCAGTAGATAGAGAAATTTAGTAATTTAGTTTCACAGAAACATTTCAAGTTATTCAATCGAAGAAGTGGTATTTCGGCTTTTGTTGACTAGACAGGCAACACATGTAATTGGTTTAGAAAACCTTATTCCGCATATTTACAATTTTGTGTATTCTTAGACTTTATGTACTATCATATGATAGAGTTAGGAGATTAAATGGGTTTGCACGTGCAGTATTTTTGAGACGTCGTCCGATTTTAGCCTGAGACTGTCCGATATGTGTGTGTGTGAATGTTGTTGGTTAGTGTTCCCCCCGGGGTAACCAGTCCCTGAGCTTCATGGAGCTCTACTGGTAGTAACTTGGTTAAACTGCCTGACCAGAGGTATTTTCTGGTACCACGGGCGTCTGGCTTGTAGCGGTCTCAGCCTACTACCCTTTCGCCTAAAGTCCTTGTGACAGTGGGGACATATGCTCGCCTGATTTTTATCAAATTGGCGGAAGAGGTAGGAATGGACCTCGCTCCCAACAGTGAGGAAGCTGTACCCATGAGTATAGCTTTATACTGTGCCGTGTGTGGGCTACCAACCTGCATGCTATTCCAGAGAGCTATGTTCAAATTTGGGCCACCAACCCATGAACTTTTTGGAGTTCGAATTTGGTAGTACTTCGGGTACGAAGTCTGACCAGAGGCTATTTTCTGGTACCACGGGTGGTCAGGAGCCCACGGAACTTGTTTCCGTCCTGGCCAGCGGGTACGGCCCCCTTGGAGTATCGTGGTGGCTGTGGTTTAATACCCAAATGCGGGTATTGTAATAACTCGACGTGGAGTTGCGCTATACAACCGGGTGCTGTGACCCAGAGGGCAGCAGAGGTTTAAGATGGGCCTCGCTCCCCACCAAGGAGAGAGTCATATTTGCCAAAATAAATATGACTTAAATTTGGGACCTGCGGATATATATCCAAGGGGACGTTGATTGACGTTTATCAATCCATGTGCTTGGCACCGCGTTCTTAAGTCTTCACAGACAGGCGAGCACGTAAAACACTGGATCTTCATGTACTATCATATTTTATATGTAATAAAAACATTGATGCACCGTTCTTTTCACGTTTCTATTTTCTTATATACATTTTCTGAGTTTCTGAACTTCTGTTCCTTTCTGAATTAAGACAACGCTGTCTACGTTTTTATTTATTATTCTACCAAATCGCCCATCTGTGGCATTTTAAAGAACCTGGCTTGGCTTCATATGTTTTCAAGAAGATAATAGTAGGTTTTATAACCAATGGGCTCTAAAGTTGCCCAAGATATGGCTGAAGCTCACCAAACACAATTTTTTATAAATCACAAAAATAAAAAACCGAATTCATTTCCTAATAATCCAATACTCTGTTAAGCTATGTGATAAGTTCTATTTATGATATGTTAAGACTATTATACTTAACTATTCAACTTCTAGAAATCGCAATACAAAGAAGAACTTGAATGATATTTCTGCTATATCAAAAACTAATATAAGTAGGTCAATAAATAAAGCGATGCTGTTGAATAATAAAAAAAAAAAAACAATACACTTCTGTAAAAAGTTTCTAATTATCACCTTGAGTACTTTCCACACATTGAGAGACAAAGTGAAACGCACAAAAAACATATTAGAGCTGATTTTGAGTAAAATATTAAAAGCAACTGCATAATTGAAGGAAATGTATATTTAGAAATTTAATAAATATTATTTTAATTGATGACCGACATTTAATACTTTATGAATGTAAGGGAAATGAAAAACAATGAAATGTGTACAAATTTTTTATCTTTAAAAGGCTACTGACCGATTGGATAAGAGATAGAGGAAGCCCTAAACAATATTGAGGCTTACTAAATGTTATATTGTAAATAATAGAGAATTGTTTGAAAGATCGTTAAGGCAATAGAATCGATAATGAAATGCTTTTATGAAAAGATTTCATGTGCAGTATCGGAATAGTGAAATATTATGGGCAAAAACGTAATTCCCAATGACACTTATGAAATGCAAATTCATGTGTCATGTCTACTTAAAGGAATGCTTAATCTATTGTTTCTTATACTCACTCCTCCTTTATACAATATAAAAAAATGTTCATGTAAAGTACATTAACCCGGATATCTGTGTCAATCAAACAAAACGATTGATTTATCTCAACAAACAAAGACATAAATATTAAAAAAAAAATGAATAAATAACATTTCGCTGTAAATTGTCACAATTATTTAATACTCATATATTTTTCTTTAAACTATTTGTATGTTAAATACAATAGTAGAAATAGAAATATGAGCATGTAAAATGGAAAAATCTACAAAACAAAAAAACAAACAAAAATTGAATTGCAAATATCAATTGAAATTCTAAACGCCGACTTTTGATTATATTGTTTGTTTAATTTTTTAATTTTTTTGTGTTTTTCTCATTTGTCTATTCAATTATTAAATGAGTTTGTTGTCTTTGTATCTTTTAATACATCACTTTTTATACATTGCATATTAATGAATAAAATTGCATGGTAGACACCATTAAGTGCATGATCAGAAGCACAAAATAAAGGGATATCTAATCATGTATGTACATCCATATACGATACACTTGTACACCAGGGAACAAGAATGGCAATGATTTTCCTGTTCTAGGCGGACTTAAATAACTAATAATAATAAACCATTGTAAATCGAGTTATAGATGATATAGACAGAAATTTGTGAATTTCGATACACAAATCCTAAATTTCGCGTCTAGTCTAGTCTGTATTTAGCTCTCGTTTTAGTAACATCGCGTTAAAGTATATGATTTATTTTTGTCTTTGTAAACTCACATAGATACCTCCAAAGAAAACTCCGCAAGGCAGTCGTAAAACAGCAAATATAAGTTCAGAATAAGCATTAAAATATTGAAAAGAAAGTAAGCATGGCTGATCTCACACGTACCATATATTTGGCCTAGGGGTGGAACTACAATAGAATTGTAATGGTTTATTTAACAAAAAGGAAGGAAAAGTTAAAAGTATATTAGCTTTTTGCATCAGCCACGTTCGAAAGCAGGCTTCATAAGAATCAATACAATTCAACTTTTACAACTGACATGCATCATGCATCATGCAACATGATGTAGATTTCCACCATAAGCCAACAATTTGCATCATCCTTAAGAATAATGAAAAGATTAATGAAAACTTGCTTCAAAGGAAGTGACAAGATTATCTATTAAACGATTACGTGTTATTATTGAAGTTGAAAGATGCCTTTTACCCAAATTCATAACATAGCCAACTATGATTTTATGATTTTAATTAAAAGTGACCATGAAGAATTTAACAAATCTATTTTCAAATGTTGAAACCAAAATCATGTAGACTTGGCTTTTTATATGTTTTATTTCCACACTAGAAGATTTAACAGTCACTTTAATGACTTCATGAATAATGAAAAGAGTTATTTGTCGCGCCTGCACTAACATTTTTGCTTAAGATTTCTAAGCGCCCCATTCAAAATTCATATACATAAAAAAAACAATTCAAGCTGCTTTTAAAACACTTTGCAATTATTTAAGAACGCGTATTTCATTGCAATTGCATTAATTTATATGACCTTGAGTCAATTCTTAAGTTGTTTTTTCGTTTTTTTTTTTTTTGTTTTTATATTTATCATATTTTACAAATGCAAATTTCAAATCTAAACAACATCGTAAACATAACAAGATGGAGGAGGGTTCCGTCTTGTATTCATTCACTCACTCACTCAATCGTTCATTCATTTATATGTATGTAAATTTTAATGGATTTCAACCCTTTCGTTGTAACCTTGAAATTCAACCATATGGACAATGTTGATTAAAAAGTAGGGTAAAGTCGCTCTGTTATTGTAACCTGATATTAGTTTTGTATGTAAACAATCCGCTTTAGCTGAACTCTGTATAGTTCAAGATAAGTTTAAGAACCAAATCAACATTTCAATGTTGTTTAGGCTTTTCTAATTAATATTTTCTCAAGTTTTGTTTGTCAAATTCATAAATTTAAAATGTCCCTTGGCTTCTTGCTTTACCTTTCAATATTCAGAAAAAATTCATTATTGATTATCATCTCCTAACCTAAGATTAACAATCTTTTCAGTATTATTTACCATATCTAAGTCAATTACTTAAAGTGTTAAACAATGAAGTCACTTCATATACTCTTTGTACGCTACTTGTAAACTCAATGAGTCAATATAATCACATACTCATACACATATAAAATATATTTGTCAGTTGTATGTCTCTCATTATGATATCATAGAAGTACGAGTATGTTGTCTTTCTGTACATTTATCTCTCTAGTATTTTATCGTCAGCTGTCATGTGTTCATCAAGGTGCATCAATTTTCTACTGAAACAAATTGCCAATGACAAATATTTACACAATCTGTATATTAAAAGTTGTTTGCAAATATTATGAAAAATATGTTTTCCATATTTTTCTTTCGTTTTTATTATAAACTTGTACAATATTTAACTTTAGTAATTGAACTAGTATACAATATGTAATTATCGTTTGTCATTGATTCGTAATACAATTACAATAATTTAGAGCTTAACGAGTTTTATAATTGAAATGGCTTCATTAATAAAGTAAATGAAAAATGTAGACAGTCAGATCTTGTTTTTATTTAAACGTAATTTTAGCACCTTTTTCTGATAATTTATGATTGTGTTGATATTTTTTTTTTAAGACAAAAGCTAATGATGAAGCATGGACTTATAGATAATAGAAATGAAACATTATGTTGTATTTATAGAAATGAAATGTTTCAGTAATAAAATATATGGTGCAACTGACTTATGTCTCTAGAAGAAATTAGACAATTTAATAAAAAAAAGAGTTTAAAATTATTAAATTATTGACAAGATAAACTTGAAGGACTTTATTATTTAATTAGTAGACTTTTTAGAGGAAGATTTCTACAATAAAAAGCTTATTGAAATGATTGATGTCATGTGACTGATAGTCAACAAAATTTCAAGAAATATGTCAATCAAAAAAAGGCCAAGTGCGAGTCAGACTCGTACGCGGAGGGTTACATACCAGATTGGGGTTTGTAAGTGAGGTACCCTCCTAGTTGGCCGATTTGGCTGATTCCAACAAATGTACTGTGCCTATATCAAAAACTTATAGTGTCTAATTTTCAGTTCAATAGTCCAAAAACAAAAAAGTTTTTCTAATAAGAACCTGAATTTTAATGGGGGTTTATATGGGAGGTACCCTTCCTAGCAATCCGATCAAACTGAAATTTGGGCAATATAAATTTCTGATATATAGCCACCAACCATCCAAAATTCAAGATCGTGAAGTTACTGGATCGTATAGCTGCCATACAAACCAATATGTTTCTTGTATGGGGACCCCTTTAAGTTTCCGAAAATATTTTAGTTTTAGTATTTGTTGCTGATGCCCGGATAGCACTACACATTCTGTGAAAATGTCAACTCTCTAGCTAATGCGGCTTATGAGATATGACCCGAGGACGGACGGACGGATAACGAAGTCTCTGCAATACCGATTGGGACCAGGGCTCTAAAAAGGAATTGAATATTGGATGGGTAACTTCACTCGAAAGGTTGGACTTACAGACTGTTGATTGTGAGAATTGAAAATAATAAAATTTATCTGTCAAACAACTTAAACCCTATTGATACAAAAGATTTATATTTTTCTTTAAATGAATATTGTACACGATCTTATTATTCACACATGACATTATCAATTATTTAATAAATTAATTATTTGTTTGTAATAGAAATCAATATTTAAATGAATCGATTTATTGTATACTACATATTTTGTATAAATTATTTAGTGAAAAATTCACGCGATTAGCGAACTATTAAAGCAAATTAAATAAGCTAATGAAGTCATTTATATGTAGTATATGCTAATGACTTGACACGATGTCATGTAAAAATGTCACAATGTGTCACACTCTACACAATCGACTTGTCCATATTGAATAAAAAATATCGTAACTTAATCAAAAATAATCACAGAAATTAGACCAATGCAGTGGTCTGAGAGAGAGAGAGAAGGGAAGCAAAACCAAATGACATTGTAACATGAAATTACATACAAGAAAAACAAAGAAATTTAACAAAGTATCCAACTTACATAGATTACATTTTTCGTTGTTGCAAGTTTCTCATTTGGTATTTGTTTATTTGTAAATTCAATGAAAATTTCAAATTAAAGCCCCCACAGCAAATTTATTTTTTTATGGACACTTGCACAGATTGAACATGGCGGCTACTGTCAATTTTCAACAAACATATTGTAGATACATAGATACTTACTAAATGTGGGGGTCGACAGATAGTTTCTAGTACAGTAGCAGCTAATATTTTGTCGTTGTAGTTGTTGTGCTGTTGTCAACACTGAAAATGTCAAGCAATCAACATAAACAAGTCAATTAGTTACTCTTTTGGATTAAATGAGTGTTGAAATTTGTTTATGGCATTTACTTTTTTTATATTTTTGATTCTCCTCCCAAGTTGTTCAAATAAAAAATTTATTTTATATACAAATGAACAACATAAACACAAGCAGGTGTTAATCAATTGTTTAAAATTAGCCCCCCCTATTACTTAAAGTTGTCTATCAAGACTTAAGACTCTCTACCATGTATGTATGCATATACAATAATTCTAAAACACACTTATAGATGAGTACCATAAGTACATGTGCATAGTCAAAGTTAAAATGGGTTAATCCAATTCAAGTCGACAAATTGCGTTCTCTACTGTGGCCATCGATCAAATATGTAAGAGCTCTGTACTTAACCTACTTAAAACCCACTCACAATCAATGACTGTGACTGTCAGCCACAACTATGTAAAAGACTAGAAAGGAAGGCTCCATATATGTACTTAATAGTCAATGTAGTCATTTATATCCTTGGCTACTCAACAAAGCCTCTACTGTCAACAGAGCCGAGCAAAAGAAATAGAAACTTTATGCTGTTGAAAGTCGAGAATGTGTTTGAGATTGGTTTCTGGTTCTATACTTATATTTGTTCTTCTATTTTCTACAATTTCGTTACTTTGTGTTTACATATTTACTTGAAAGTTCCAGTGGTTGACTTCACTTTGGTCATAACAAAGTAACACAATACTTACTTGTCTTTTAGGTATGTTGAACTAAAAATAATTTTACCGCCTACAATTCTTACGTCTCGATAATTTGCTAGTTAAAGACTTTTAAGTTTCTTTCATTTCTTTTTGAACAACACAAAATCAACAAAAAATGCAGTATAATAATTTGTTTTGAACCTTAATAAATGGTTATGATTCATTAACTATTTATGGAAAAAATAAATGTCGCGACTATAAGATTCAAATAAAAAAGTGTATCAAAGTAGTTCAACTAAATGAAATAGAATATTTAATGATAGGTAAATTTCATGATTCATTGACAGACAATTGTGACTTAAAGTTTCTTATGACACATGCAAAAGTTCACAAGAGACTTTTATTCATTTGTAGTTTTACTTGGAATTTTAAACCACAAAAAGGTATAGAATGTTGTTGTAAATTTTTAGAACTTAATGAATAAAAATATTAACTATAAACAAATAGTTTATGAAGACTCTCAAGGTCGAAAATATCTCGAGTACATTCCTAATGCATAATCTGTGAGAGCATTAAATACTTTATTATGGGCCCAACTTTTTTTTTTTTTTGGAAATACATATTTAGTTCATTAGATTCAAATAATGAAGCCATAGTAGTGTCAGTGTCCTCCTATACAAAAAACTTTTCTTTTGTTTTCTACCATCGAATTGAAATTTGGACACTATAAGTTTCTAATCCATCTCCAGCAACCATGTGAATTCCAAATGCCTAGGGTTAGTGTATAGTATAGCTCCCATACAAACCCAAATTGAAATTCAGGTTCTTAATAAAAAAAAAAAAAAACTTTTTTGCTTTTTGTATTATCGAACTGAAATTTAGATACTATAAGTGCCTGACCCACAATTATTTCAATGTATGTACTGACTCTATATGCTCAATCACAGTAGCATAGGCAAAAACATTTCTAGGGGTGCGTGAAGACTATGACAACTTCAGAATAGACGAAGTTAACCTTTTTTTTTTTTTCTTGTTTTTATATCAATAAACTTCAAATAACTCATAGGAACCTCAAGTCTTTAAGTACATAAGAATCGAAATGTACTTAGAAGACCATAGCCGCAAGCACGTAAATACTTTTTGTAGTAATATATACAATAAATAACTTAAAACCCTCAAACACTTCAGATAAGTATTTTTACTTTCTAGACATAGTACTGATATATCATACACAATATTCTGAAAATAGATATTTTTATATTTCAAATTGAGAATCTCTTTGAAAAAAAAGTAGTGGGAAGGAATCGATTCGACGAATTTACTAAATTTCAGCTTTCCATATATATATATTTTATTATATTTTTATATTAATTAGTTAAAGCATATTTTGGATGGCGACATTGTAATTGACCCTGAAACAGAGACTATTTTTAAGACGATTGCAAGACATTGGAATGTGCACTGGTGATTCGGTGTATATGGTATCCGTTTAAGATCCTTGAGGTTTTCATTTCTTCCAAACAGCTAAAATCTAATCTTTTAACTCACCTGAGGACACCAGTCTAGACTAATACTAAAAGACACCAAGGCGTGGCCAGACATTGGTGGATCGATTTCAGTAAAGAAAAAACTCTAGCTAGTAAGGAGAGTGTTTCTGAGAAGTTCGATGCGAATAGGACCATCGATATTGATGGATCAAGTCTTGCATAACGCGAAGCTTTGGAAGCAAAGTGAGTAAATGGTTTTAGATCCAAAAGCCTTTGTTTTTTTTTTTTTATCAGGCATATTTTCTACCAATTTTTGAACATAGGTGCTGGGAATATTATTCAATTTATACTACATTGTATCCCAACATAAATCTTCCATTTTTTATTGCATAAGGGTCGGGCGAAACATTTCTTACCGTTTTACCTAATTTTTTTTTCACTTGCACACTTAAAAATAGTCCATTGATGGTAAGCTGGAATCTCATGGTTGTAGATTAAGTATCTAATTTTAAAATCAGCGCCAAAATCAAAAAAGGTCTGGCAAAACCATGGTGACCATTTAAAATCATCCAATTAGATTATTTGCATTCTATTAATCGATCATAACAATCAATTTAATTGGCGTGGATAAAAAAAAACATATTATTATATTATTTTTTGAAGGATCTAGAATTATTTCAGTGGAAAATACCTTTTCTTTATAAATCTACAAATTACTTTACAATAAGAAAATAAACTCATAAACTGACGCAAAACAAAAGCCATTGTTTGCTTCGGACAGATGGATAGATTTTTATGTTACAATTTGACACATTATGGCAAATGTACATATACAATATCCTTGTATATAATAAAAAAAAAATTATATACTCTGCACAGGAATACAATAATATACCATAGAAACAATTCAATAGCATAATGAAAATGAGTTCATTCAGTAAATGTATTGAATGAAGCTCGTGCGGAATACATATGCATATATGCATCTATCTATCTTTCTATGTACAATATCTATTGTACTGTATATACTTAGTACAATATGTAAGTCACGTTGTGTGGGTGTGTTCATTTTGTTGTCAGTTGTTGATTACGTAGGCGCACACGCCGTTGTCATACTTCATCGGGATATGGAATAATTGTAAAAGTATGAAGAAAATGGGGAAGACAGTCTAAGCAAACAATGAAAGGAAGGACACTTTACGTCAGCAGCAGGATAAATAAAAATGTCGGGTTATACAATATGTACATTGTACATATCTTTGTCTGTGTATTGTATCTAATCACTCAGCTTCAACTACAATACATGGACTGGTTTACTGTGGAAACAAGTGAATGTTAAATATTAACTACGTAAGCTTAAGTGAATCAATGAATGAATGAAAGAGTATATAAGTCAAGAAGTACATATGTACATACATATATAAAAATACTAGTGAATGATGTAATGAATGACTGAATGAATAAATGAATAAATGACTGAAAGAAACACCATGACACAATACATAAAATAATTTATTTTTTGCCGATTTGACTGAAAACAGAAAAGGCACACACTACAACAAGGAATTGACTTGCTTGCCTGCCTGCCTGCCTGCCTTCCTGTCTGCCCACCAGTCTGTCAAATGGGTAACAGGCGTCGACAGCATGGTGTAACTAAGTAATCAGTTTGGGCGCCACGGGAGTTCGCCTAGAAGATGCCTAACAATGTATGTTAATTATATGAGCGCCATAAATTTTTTATGTCAAATTGGCACAAAGCATAAAGGATGGAAAACTTTTTCCTACTAAGTATGTAAAGAAAAGGCAAAAGTATAGTATGAATGAAGACAGGAAACAAAGTAAAAGAAGGTTAAATTTATAGTAAAAATGAAAGTTGTTTCCAAATGTGTCATGTGACCTTTTCTCCTTGACATGACTGAAACAAACAAAAAAGATCGCTGCTGCTATACATTTTCAGTTGACATTCACCTCGTGGCAAACATCAACAGCAACAAACAAACAAACAAAAAAAAAATGTTAAATGCAACCTGCCACACACATAAGAGATACAAGTGACTTGCATGACCTGAATGTGTTTCAATTTTTTCCATCTCCGCAATATATAAGTACAAGAAAAACTAAAGCAACAACAGACTTCTCGACGACTAACAATAGATAGTGAGATGCCAAAGACTATTCCAGATACAAAAAACAAAAAGAGATAAATTCCAATTAAAACAAAAAAAAAAATGCTAAAATAAACCAAAGAAAAAAAAACGTAATACTTGAAGAAACACGCGAGTTTTTCCTTTTATTGTTGAATCTTAGACACAAAAAATAAAGCTCAATGCAACATTTATTCCTCTTTTCTTTTTTTCTCTAAAGTATCTACAATATATATATATACAGTTACTGTGTTTTTGTAATTACTTCACTTCATGTGCCAAAAAGACCAAAAAATAAAATGTGAAATGCACTTTGCAATACTTTGCTTAAAAATATCAAGTAAGAGGTGGTGGAAAGAAAGACAGTTCAATGAACTTTAACAAAGGCAATAACAACAATGAATAAATAAGCTGAAAATTGAATGAAAAGAAAAATAAAATACAATTTTTTTTTTTATTATGAAAAAATAATGCAGAAAAAATATAAACAAAAACAAAAAAAATAAAAGGAAAAAATAGCAAAAATCAGGAAAATATTTTTCATAGTTTGCTAGGCCGCAGCATAAGTTTTTCATTTTTTGTTATCTGTTTGTTGCTTAGTATTTCTTTGTCTGTCAGTTGGTTTGTCTGTCTGTCTGTCTGTCTGTCTGTCTGAATTCCACATTTCACATGAACATGTAAGTGGCACACAATTTGCACACAGTTGCCACAAAAACCAAACAAAAAAAAAAATGTTGCTGCTGCCACTTTGGCTGTGCCAAACTAAACTCATCTCACAAAAAACTAAAAGAAAAACTCGCTTGTTGGAGATATGAAAAGAGAAAAATAAAAAAAAATAAAAAAATGGAAAAGAAGGAATACAAAAAGGCAAAAATATTTTCAATGTTATGTAAGCGAGTATTTCAACATTTTTTTTCGCTTTTGAGCTTGTTTTTTATTGTTGCTTATGGCGCTAAAGTATTATGGCAACACACACATATGGCAAAAACAGAAAAATTGTAAAAAAAAAAAAATAATAAAGAAAATACAAAATTAAATGAATTTCGTAGCTAAAGACTTAACACTGCAGTGTAAGCCAAATTGCAAGATAAAATAAATGGGTCCCCTGCAAGTGACAGCAGTTTCTGGTTCATTTCAATGTTGTCAAAAGCAGTCAGAGGTCGGAAAGAAGAGGAAGAGTAACTCTCACCTCACATACTACGAGTAAGTATAATTATTTATTTAATTTAATTTTTTGAAATTACTAAATTGAAATAAAAATTTAATTAAACGAAACCATAATGATGACATTTAGTATGTGTTTATTTTATGCCCCAATTAGGTTTGGTTAAATTGCCAAAAAAAAAAAAAAATTAAGTACACTTTGGTTTAATAGTAACAACTATCTCTCTCTCTCTCTCTATGTACTAGTAGAATATCGTATATTTTGTGAGAATAAAGATTCTTGTTAGCTTTATTTGAGAAATTTCTAAAACACTACTAAATATTGAATTCTCCTTTGGCATCATCCACACACATTTTTTGTATGATGTTTTCCACTTAAGTTATAATTTATTTTATGAACTTTTCCTTTTTCCTTTTAAGTGTTAAACACTGTTTTTTTTTTTTGTTTTGTTTTTTTCCTTACTATTAAAATGATGTATATAACACAGAAATACAATAAACAATCCATAAACTGCCATTGTTACATTTATGGCCACATATGCGACCATAAAACTACTGCATATGGACATTTAATATTGTATTACATGAGGACCCAACCCAGCCCAGCCACAAATTATCGTAAAACAACGAAATGGGAATAATAGAAAATAACAATACCTACAACAAGAATAAAAACAAGAATACATAAAAGACTCATTGCAAATGGCTCAAAAACCCATTTTAAATGAGCCAAATGAGGACGAGAACGATGCCATTCATTTCCGCTGCAGATGTCCAACATCTCACCGAAGGTCACACACTTTTCATAATTATAGTATGTAAATACAATAGTACTTTTTACATGGGTTTTAGTTTTATTTATATTTATATTTTTTCTCTATTTTATGGTGTTTTTTTTTTTTGTTCGCCACAAAACAATAAACACAAAACCACAATTTTCACGCTCTTAAAGCTGCCTAAATGTTTGTGGCTAAAAAGAAATAAAAATAATATAAAAAAAAAACATAGATAAATAAAGTGCAATACATATGTAAATTGAAATATAGAACCCAAGCAAGACGCCTCTCAGTAGTTGTAGCAGTGGCAAATGTTGTGTTTTTTTGAAATATGGCACATTGCTGACAGCGCCAAACATATAATTTTCGCCTATAAAATTTCACATTCAACATTCACATTTGTGTTGCTGAAATTTTTATAAAGAAAAATGCGCATATATTTTTGCAACTCATAACAATGGGAAAATTGTTGCCACAATTAAAGGAACATCAAGGTGGAATTATATGTAATTAATTTGATTTAAAAATTTATTAAGAAACTAGAGTAATCGGCCCCGAGTTG
The DNA here is from genome assembly GCA_037043295.1 of Amiota minor. Taxonomy (NCBI): domain Eukaryota; kingdom Metazoa; phylum Arthropoda; class Insecta; order Diptera; family Drosophilidae; genus Amiota; species Amiota minor. Next base: position 102,076 of record JBAMAW010001772.1, read on the forward strand.
CACATTCAACAGGATTCCTTAAATTGGAACAATCCTGCAGTTAAGGGTTCGCACCATTGCTATTAATAAGTTGAATTACATTTCTAATATTACATTCTTGCTTCCCGCTGCCCTTTATATTCGATTTTTGATACAGACATCCTGATTGAGTTTAATATATGTCTCTAAGTTTCATATGCAAAATTTGATCCACCAAATTCTCGAAAATAGCGCAACATATGGGATCTAAAAGTATCCTATGTCCAAAACTGGAACCATCTATATACAAACATAAAATTTCACTACAATCGGATGAACGGTATGGCCACGAGACGCGAACAAACAAAAAAATATTAATTTTTAAATATCAGGCAGTTAAACTTTGTTCAATAAGTCAAGATTATACACTATATTCCACGCAAACTCAATTTTCACCGTTGAAATGATCAAAGGCTATTTACCATTAGCACAAATGCTTGCAAAAACGGGTCTGATCCCGGACAAGTGTCTCACATGGCGCAACCAATTGCAGAATGTCAGTGCTTGCTACTATCAAAATATGAGAAAACTGGGCAATAAACTATCAGTCAACAAATTAATAGATAAAATTTAAATATGGGGGATTCATGGTTTGTTAGGAACACCACATTGCATCGATGATGTTAGAGGAAATTAATTTCTTTTACAACCGATACAATACAAGATTGCAGAAGTACCCCAATTCCCTGGCAATGTCTGCAACTCATAGCAAAACATGCCGCCCCGACGATTAAAAAGATTTCATCCCAAACGATCTCCTTAATAGGAGACATAAAATTACTGACATTTCATATTACTTCTAAGCCCATGTAAATATTATATGATGATGATATAAATATTAGAAATATATCCACTAGTTTCGTATGTTAAAGAAAAATTGTAACTAAAGCAATCAATATATTTCCTTTTTTTGTTTGTCATACAATGAACTTCTTCTGAATTCAATATACAATACCTAAAGTTACTTCAAAATCCTGATTCTTTGAGTTGGTAAAGTAAACACAATTTGTTATTGAAAAATCTTTATAAGTCTTCATTTACAGGCATGCACCTAATTTATATTTATATAAATTTATGAAAGTGCAAAGTTCCCCAAACTAACATAAATCTTATCAAAATTTTATAAATTTAAAACATTTGTTGAATTGTTTTTGTATTTTTTACTGAAGAACCGAAAATTTAAAACTTATTCATATACTGAGCGTTTTGAATACTTTTTCTTTATATTTTTTGTTTTTTTTTTTTGTTTTTGATAAGATAAGGAAATCTAGAACATAAAATATTTTTATTTTATTTTTCTTTTGTGTTTGTAAATTTATAAATATAAATAATTTTGGTTTGTAGCGCCATGCTATCGCCGTGTATGCAGTGCCCAAGTCAATGAATGCATTGGATCAGTTGGTACGTGCTGCTAAAAGTTTCTTTTAATTTATTTTTTTATTTCTGTGATAAAATACAATACATATTGTCGTTGTTGTTGTTGTTGTTGCTCTTTCTCTTTTAATTGAATTTTAGTATAATAGTTTCTTTCCTCATAATTTTTTAGGAATGTAAAAATTTTTATATTTTGCTTTGTTTTTGGCGAACATACGATGACATTGATAACTCAGTCGACGATTATTCAATGCCGAATTGGGAGAGTAATATATTTTATATTGGTGATTGGTGGTTACCATATCATGAATGACTTTATATCAGAATTCGCTATTTAGTATAAAGTATTAAATCGGTTTTTTACTTTCCGTTGCTGTCATTGCTTATTTTTTTTACTTGATTGGCAAGATTCTAGAACCAGTTTTAGTTGAACTGAGTTAACTTAAATTAAAATCAAACAAAACGAATGCTCTGACATTGATTATAAATCTCTGACAATGGAATTTCAATGGATGCAATCTCATCATCACCATCCATCCAACATCATCATCATTATTATTATTATTATTATTATTAACATCATTGTGATTGTTGCTGTCATATTTATTATTAAAGTTAAAAAAACAAAAAATATTATTATCATCATTATAATCAATATTATTATCATTTTAACATTTGAATGCCAAACATGGACATATTTTAACAAGTTAAAAAAATAATATATATATATATTTTTTTTTTTTGAAGATTTCTCTATTATTTGGAGTTTTTAGCACCTTTTGAATTTTCTATACTCCCCGCCCACGTAAGAAAAATGTTTCATACAATTTTTTATAAGTTTCATCAACTTTATCGAGATATTTGACGTACATATGTTAAAGAGCCCATGAAGTATGTGTATGGATATTATAAGTATTACATGGGGATTAATCTATTAATGTGACATGCAATTCTTCACTTGAGTATAATGGAGAAAATGACAAATGTGCCATATAAAGTTGGATCAGAATATATCAATATTTTATATGGAAAAGACAGAGCAGAGTCTCAATGGTTACTACAAATAAAAAATTAGTTTTTTTTTAAGGAAAAATGTTCTGATTTTCACAATTTAAAAATGAAGAAATGTAAGTTTTTGCACATGAATCTTAACTGATAAAACCTATAATAATAAAAGCAACTTTTTAAATTATAGTCATCTTTTTTAAGCAATCTTATTTTTGGGAATCCACCCTCATTTACATTTTCTTCTATATAAACTGATTATTTAAAAATGATTTTGTGTTTGTTTTGTTTTTGTTTTGTTAAAGATTCTGATCGAGTGAAAGGTAACATAATCTCCGGTAGACTGAATTTTTGAATGAATATATTGTACATATTTTTGTATTTGTAAACATTTTTGCATCTTTATTGATTTTTTGTATTTTATGTTTTTCTCTTTTTTTTTTTTTTTTGTTAACAAATCTTGAAGTGCTAAACAATTTAACCGGTTTTTGCTTTGAACCGGCTTTAACTTTAACTTATCTGCTAATCTGCTAACTTCTTCTTTAATAATATATTATTGTATTGTATTACTGTGTTATTACAATATTTAGGAATTTTTCAGGTTGTTGTTGAACAACCAAAAACTTATGAATTGTTTAGTATTACAATACCATTGTCTCAATTGGCATGAAATGACTCAGCATACTCGGACTACTAAAAGTTTCTAAAATACTTGGTTAAGTCTATACAAAAGACTACTATAAGGCATACATATTCACATTAGGTAAAGAATTTATGTTATGAAATTTCAATGAAATCCAATATTCACTTAAATGTTTTATTTTTGTGTTTTCTTTATGGTTGCTGCTACTGTTGGTGTGTTGGTCTGATCAGATCACTTGTTTTGCTTTATTTCAACCGAACATGTCACGTGCTTGAGATTTGTTTATTACACTTGTTTTTGTTTTTTTTTTTTTCCTCCTCCAAATTTTGTTCTCTTTATTCATTTTATTTTATGTACTTTTCATTATTATGAATACTCGTATTGTATATGAATTATTGTATCTTATATCCAACTAAATCTGGTTAAAGTTTGTTTAGATAAATATCTTTCTCTACTTTTGTTACTGTTTTGCAATTGAAAAATGACAGGCACAAGATGTCACATATTGCAACATTTGTTGTTTTCATTATTTAATATTTACTTTTACAAATGCTTTTTGATGTTTTTGATTTCTAATAATGGCAAAAGAACAAGTTTCTAAAACCCATAGAATGATTTATATAACTTTTAACAAGTAAATAATTGTTGGAATATTTTATTCGTCGAAGCATCTACATATTTGTTTTTGTAAAACATACCTACTCCATACAATATTTCCAAGTAGAAATGAAACACAATATACATACATATGTGTATTAACTTGATACTCTTTGAATTCTCTTTAAATAAACAAATAATTAAAATTATTGTATTTCTCAAGAAATGAATTTTATCTTTAATAATCAAGAAATTTGAACTGATTTCTCTTATATTGTATAATACTACGAAATCAAATTGAAATTTCATATTCTTCTAATTAAAACTCATGTAAACCATCAATAGATAAATAATTGCTTATGATGCAGTAGTAGATAGATTGACAAACGTCACCAATCTAAATGTAATTAATAAGAATGTCATAATAAATTCAAAATCAATTTTTGCATTTCAATTGCGCAGATAATTAAATCAACATCTAACAAAATTTTTATATATTGGGTGTATGCATATGATTCCGCCCTTTCCGATAGTTTCGCTAGTATCGCCGCTTACACTTGCACACTAAAATACTAATACTTGCATTCGATAGTGCCTTCTATCAGCTGTTAAACACAGTGTATAACATTCGGTGGAAGCATAAACAACAAATATTTCTAATTCATTGAAAATGTCGAGTTTTATCCCAAGTAAACATCATTTGCGGGAGGTTTTATTGCACTATTTTGTTGCAAAGAAAAGTGCAGCGGAAACTTATCGTTTGCTTGCTGATGTTTACGGTGAGCATGCTCCATCGAATACAACTTGCAAAGAATGGTTTCGACGATTTAAAAATGATGATTTTGACATTGAGGACAGAGAACATGGAAAACCACCCAAAAAATTTGAAGATGCTGAATTGGAAGATTTATTGACCGAAGATTGTTGTCAAACACAATCAGAATTGGCAACAACATTAAATGTTGATCAATCAACTATTTCAAGACGTTTGCAAGCAATGGGAATGGTTCAAAAAGTCAATAACTGGGTGCCACATGAATTGAAAGACCGAGACATCGAACGTCGCAAAACCATTTGTGAAATGCTGCTTCAAAGACAAAAAAGAAAAGGTTTTTTGCATCGGATAATCACGGGAGATGAAAAATGGATATATTACGAGAATCCTAAACGCAAAAAATCTTGGCTGAAGCCAGGTGAGGCCGGCCCATCACAGCCAAAGAAAAATATTCATTGTACCAAGGTTATGCTCTGTATTTGGTGGGATCAGAAAGGTGTTGTGCACTATGAGTTGCTGAAACCGTCTGATACTATCACTGGCGATGTTTACAGACGACAACTAATGCGGTTGAAGGTAGCTATAGAAGAAAAACGACCGGAATGGGTGAATAGGCATGACAAATTAATTCTTCAACATGACAACGCCAGACCGCATACGGCAAATGTTGTGAAAACATATTTAAATGGACAAGACTGGGAAGTGCTACCCCACCCGCCATATTCACCAGATATAGCCCCTTCAGATTTTCATTTATTTCGAAGGATGCAGTCTGATCTTACGGGAGAGCGATTCACTTCTTATGAAGATATCAAAATTTGGCTTCATAATTGGATTGCCTCAAAAGACCAGGACTTCTTTATGCAAGGAATCCGTAAATTGCCTGAAAGATGGGCAAAGGTTGTAGCTGCAGATGGGGCATACTTTGAATAAATAAATTTTCCTTTTTCTAAACAAGCAAATTTGTTTTGTTTTCACAAAAAAGGGCGGAATCATATGCATACACCCAATACAAAATATCAAAATTATTGTAAATAAATAAATGAAAGAAATTTGCTCATGGAACTTTTCCTAAAATAGAAAATAAATATACAAATTAAAATAAAAGACAAGACAAAATAAACTAAATTTGCCATAAAATGTCATCGGTCTCTTTAATCAATAATTGAAGAAGAAAAATATAAAAAAAATATTTCTTTAATAAAAAAATTGGTATTACAGTTGAACTTCACTAAATGAGATATGAACTAATCAGAAGTCTTCCTATATTATTGTATTACGATCGATAATCCAATAAAATAAGACACTTTTAATTATAGAAATGCTTGCTGTGTTCCTGCTTGCAAATTCTTGAGACAAGAATGATGATGATGACAAAATTTTGAAAAAATACACTTGGCTATTCAGTAGATAACAATTCTGTTAATATCGAAAACAGTCCAAAAAATAAAGAGACTGTTTAGTAAGGAAAAATGCGAAAAAACCCATATTCCTAAAACTAATACTAAAACTAGATTGTAAGATTACTTGATTTTTTGCATTCAAATTTATTTTAGCTTGAGAGAGTAGATTTAGAATCATTTTCAATAATTTCTTTTGGACCTTTAGAGTTTGGCACAATGACTAACTGCACAATCACCCCAGATTACCGAGCCTTATATCATAATCGGATTGAAGAACGACCTAAATATTGTATTATTAGTTTATTTTTAACTGACAATTTAGTCTTCCTGTTTATAAACGGATAAAGTATTCTTATTGTTTTACTGAAATATACTTTATCTATTGTTTTGCTTACATGTAAATTGAAGATTAGTTTTTGATCTAAGGTTAATCCCAGGTATATAACACTAGTTTCTCATTGGATTCAGAGCAAAGCTGCAAGTTGTAAAGTAAATGAATTTTTGAAAGAAATTCATAATCCCTTACTTTATACACATGTATTTCTAACATTTATTTTCAAAGGATTGTTCCCGTAGCTTCTATTATAGCAATGTAACGAAAGTCAATTGTTATACATTAGCGATTGCGAATATCTGCCGTCGATATCTGCGAACATTCATCTTCTAAATGTGGCACCATTTATCAATGACTCGTTTAAGTGTAGCTAACGGTCAGTAGTAGTTGTTGATCTCTCTAGACTTACTATTTACAAGGTCTGTCGCAAAGTAAACGAGACTTTTTCAAAATCACTATTTATTTTTGATGAGTTGAGTACGGGTTGGAAAGGCACATCTTTCACTTGACGTTTTGTCAAAATTTCATAACCATCGGACAATTAGAATCCGAGTTATTGACAGTGTGATTATAGCAAATTTTTATATACTTTATTTCTAATGAGAAGTTGATTTTTTTTTTATATGGAATCTGAAAATGAGGGCAAAGCAAAAGTTGCAAAAGATTTTCTAATAAAAAGGATAAGAAATTAACATCCTTTTGTTTCATTTACCTAATATTACTTATTTACATAACATGTTATGTATTTTTCTGACACTCATATTCGCCAAATATTTACATTTTGAATGGAAATGTCAAGCAATATGCTAATATTCGCTGCATCACTGGTACCTAGATTTATTGCCCGGACCAAGCGTGGGCATATTGATATAAATTATAATCAGTATAACAAACATTATCACTAGTATTATACCTTAACATAATACCTTGGTCTGATCCTGGACAAGCGTCTAACTTGGCGCGCCTATGTAAAAAATATCACTGCGCGGTGCTATCAAAAAAGGAATAAAATAGGCTTCTATGCACGAAAAGTAAACTTTAGATCAACAAGAAACTGCTTATACACAGACAAATATTGGCACCCGTCCAAATCTGAGGGACGTCTGCTCCTTACTATATCATGAGAATGCGCACCATGTCAAGTCAAAAATTCTACCTTTCATCGCAACATGAAAATGGCAACGATACTTGTTCAACTCAATTTATTCTAGTATCCGTTATAACACCCCAACCCACTAGCAGGGGCTCTATGTCACAAGAGAACCAACCACATCAGCCAAAACGACCTCCTCAAAAGAAATTCGTAAATACCTTAGATATCACATGTGACTATAGAAATGTTTAAAAAGCTTTCAAAATAAGGAGAAAGTACCTTCCTTTAATTAATCGGGATTAGCGAAGTCCTACTGTACATCCATTTGCTACCCACGCTCGACAATAATTGATATATCATAGAATATAAAAATAAAAAGTAAATGTTTGAAACGCTTTAAAAATTGACATAAATTCTAGTAGCTCAAAAAACAAAATAAAAAAAAAAAACATTTTTAAAATTCTTTGAATGGTTTTATAAAAGAAGCTCAACTGCGTACTTACTCAGCAATGAAAAGTGGAGGGGAGCACTCAGGCAGATACAGATACATTTTGAGCAATCAAAGCACGGCGCAAATTATAAAATAAGAAGGAAAAATAAGTCGCAAATGCGAGCTGGCTTCAATTCAATTAAGTAAGACACGACGACAATGAAGACAAGCATAAGAACAGCAACAAAAGTATAAAAATACTATCAGACAGGCAGACAGATAGACAGATAGATGGGCAAAGGCACAGAGGAATTTTGCTTGTTTGTTATAAGCGTTCTTCGGTCCTTTATAGTGGTACTCGTATGTAATACATTTATGTATCCAGATACACACACATTTATGTAATACAATATGTATTTAAATAATGCAATAATAAAATAAATACCTAAATATATGAACAAAGTGAATGCCACTGGACATCATTCTGAGATCATGCTATTAAGTTTTGTGTAAGTCGATCACCACCACACACCGCCAGGCCATAATATTGAACTCATCACTCTAAATGTGACCAGCTGGCAGGCAGGCAAAACGTCCGCCGGATTGATTCACCATACAACCACCAGTAGTAGGTTGTTTGATTGTATTGTACTGTATTGTGTATTTGTCTGTCTGTCTGTCTGTCCGTCAATCTGTCTGTCTTCTCTGGTATTATTGTAGTTTATTTCGTTTACTCATTTGGTACCGACCGAGAACGAGCGAAATGCTTTGGACCGGATGTTTGTGCGCAGTTCGCAATATATTCCTCTTTTTTCTTCTTTAACTTTAGATTTTGCTTTTTCTTTTCATTGCTCAGTGTCAGTGTATATTTTTAATAAAAGCCTATTTATCTTAAAGAATGACAAAACAAAAAAAAAAAAGACAAAAATAAGTAAAGCTAAAAGCATCAGATTTAATCAAAACATATGTATTGCAATACAAATAACTAAAAGTTCAAAGTAATGTCCAGAAGAAGATTGTTGAAGAAGAGTGGGTGTGTCAGACATGTACGAGTATGTATGTATGTATGTCATGTCGTTGATCTACTCAACAATGTTCATCAACAGATGAAAGGCATCCCATCCCATCCCATTCCATTCCAACCATCCACAAGCAATTTGTATAAAGAATCATCATTTGCAGCTTTAGTTATTTTATAAAATAGTATATCATTCTTATCTATTTCATGCATGTATATGTATATGTATGTACTCACTCATTTTATTAGATACACGTATGACAATGTAGTTGTTGGATGCATTATTTTTTCTTTTTTTTTTGTTTATGCTTTTTTTTTTTGGTTCAGAATTGAATTTGATTGAATAAATTGGGGAAGCACTTAATGTAAAAGGCATTTACTCAGTACTCAGTAGATCATGTCATTATGTAAACAAATCATATGATAAAATATTTAAATTTACTTTAATATTGTACTATATTCCTAAGTGTTAACTATAAATTTTGTGTAGAAAATTTTGTTATTCTACAATACTTCTAAGTGTATTAAAGAAATTCCAATTAAATTTATTTATGTAAATGTCTTTTATTAAAGAATCGTAGAATCCCACTTAACATTTTACTTAGATCGTAAATAGTGTAAATAGTTTTCTTAATAAAAATTCCTCAGAGTAGTAATAGACGCTACATGTATTTATTAAATATGAAAAAATCCATAAACATCTCAACAAATCGGTTACAAAAATTACAGTAAGTGAATGTGCTAATCTACGAAAAGCTAAAACTCGCCATTTAAATTCAAATAATTGTAATGCTCTTGAATTCTAGTGATTCGAGCAATTCAATTGAGTGCACAATCCAAAACGAAGATCCTATGCACAATTTCCGATCTTTATTTGCTTCTATTCACAATATGATTTTTCCAAATTAATATCTTCTAATTCATACTTCGATAAATCGCTTTAAAAAGGAGCTTAATTTCAATATGATAGAACATAAATAAGGTGGAGAGAGAAACTATTTATATAAAAAGTTCTTAGCTATCTCAGATAGGACTATTTATGTTTTTTGTCTCATTCTACCTTTTAAGTTTTTTTGATTTACTTTGAAAATAATAAGATAATTTATAAAAAATAAAACAAGAAAAAAAAAAGAATTGTAATACACATCCCTTAGAAAACATTCATAGATTTGTACTATTCATTATTTTTATACTTTTGAAATAAACATAGTGAATAGTGATCAAGTTTCAGATCGATAACCCAAAACATAAAAACGTTTTTCTATTAAGAACATGAATTTCAATTGGGAGTTAACGATCCAGTAATCCTAGGGTTTTGAAATGATTGATGGACATGAGTCAGAGACTTATAGTACAGTTTCTAATAGCAGCATGATTTTGAATTTGGGTTTGTATGGGAGGTAACTCTCCTAGTGGACCGATTCGGCTGATTCCGACAAATGTACAGCGAGTGATGGAAATTTTACTATTCACTGAGTGGAAAGTATTAAAAGATTTAAATCTTTTATACAGGTTAGATTATATTACATTAGACCAAGGGCGGGAGCTACACACTGCAGCCCTTATTATGCCTTATTAGGTAACAAACCCATAATTACAGTTTCTTCGAGATTTAGATATTCATTAAGAATTCTAAGATTTTCATAGGTTGGTTTCTGGAACGTTTTCCTTTCACTTCTTCTTCATTATTGGTCGCTGCGACTAATTCGCATATTTTGTAAATGTTTCATCATTTCATTTAAGAGGCATGGGACTATACAAATACCTTTGGGAGTTAGTCCTCGTACTTATTGTTTTCTTTTGAGAGTCCAGCCAAAATTGGTACAAGCCCAGATATACAAATAAGATTGCTGCTAGACTTTTTAATATTACTAAGCAGTCCTAGAGTAGCACGATCTCGAAGACTTTGAGTGCTTGCAGGTATCATAGTGAATGTATTCAATAGCACATTCAATTTCAGGCTTAGCTCTATTGCATGAATTCCGGTCTGATAAACCTAGTTTCTGCAAGTCAATATTGATTGGCATAAAAATTATTTTTCTTGGAAAATCTATATATTGGGTGTATGCATATGATTCCGCCCTTTTTTGTGAAAACAAAACAAATTTGCTTGTTTAGAAAAAGGAAAATTTATTTATTCAAAGTATGCCCCATCTGCAGCTACAACCTTTGCCCATCTTTCAGGCAATTTACGGATTCCTTGCATAAAGAAGTCCTGGTCTTTTGAGGCAATCCAATTATGAAGCCAAATTTTGATATCTTCATAAGAAGTGAATCGCTCTCCCGTAAGATCAGACTGCATCCTTCGAAATAAATGAAAATCTGAAGGGGCTATATCTGGTGAATATGGCGGGTGGGGTAGCACTTCCCAGTCTTGTCCATTTAAATATGTTTTCACAACATTTGCCGTATGCGGTCTGGCGTTGTCATGTTGAAGAATTAATTTGTCATGCCTATTCACCCATTCCGGTCGTTTTTCTTCTATAGCTACCTTCAACCGCATTAGTTGTCGTCTGTAAACATCGCCAGTGATAGTATCAGACGGTTTCAGCAACTCATAGTGCACAACACCTTTCTGATCCCACCAAATACAGAGCATAACCTTGGTACAATGAATATTTTTCTTTGGCTGTGATGGGCCGGCCTCACCTGGCTTCAGCCAAGATTTTTTGCGTTTAGGATTCTCGTAATATATCCATTTTTCATCTCCCGTGATTATCCGATGCAAAAAACCTTTTCTTTTTTGTCTTTGAAGCAGCATTTCACAAATGGTTTTGCGACGTTCGATGTCTCGGTCTTTCAATTCATGTGGCACCCAGTTATTGACTTTTTGAACCACTCCCATTGCTTGCAAACGTCTTGAAATAGTTGATTGATCAACATTTAATGTTGTTGCCAATTCTGATTGTGTTTGACAACAATCTTCGGTCAATAAATCTTCCAATTCAGCATCTTCAAATTTTTTGGGTGGTTTTCCATGTTCTCTGTCCTCAATGTCAAAATCATCATTTTTAAATCGTCGAAACCATTCTTTGCAAGTTGTATTCGATGGAGCATGCTCACCGTAAACATCAGCAAGCAAACGATAAGTTTCCGCTGCACTTTTCTTTGCAACAAAATAGTGCAATAAAACCTCCCGCAAATGATGTTTACTTGGGATAAAACTCGACATTTTCAATGAATTAGAAATATTTGTTGTTTATGCTTCCACCGAATGTTATACACTGTGTTTAACAGCTGATAGAAGGCACTATCGAATGCAAGTATTAGTATTTTAGTGTGCAAGTGTAAGCGGCGATACTAGCGAAACTATCGGAAAGGGCGGAATCATATGCATACACCCAATACTTACTACATATGCACATACATAGAACTGATATGGTCGATTCCTAATCATTATCTATGTGAATACTTATAGATAAAGAATGCTAAAGGCCAATTGCAAATTACATATACTTGGACACATATTTTTATCAGAGTTAATAAGAATGAATATGCAATTGGGATTTTTTAACCACAACACAAGAGAGATTATTTTGATTGACTGACTTGTGAATTTTACTGTGTGTATACAATTATTACAATAACAGAGTAATAGTAAAAAAAAAAACGGAACAACAACAAAATAATCAAGGCTAATCAAGCGGTAAATCACAATAAAAATTAAAAAAAAAAACCAAACAAATACAATACAAAGTACTTATCGCATATAGTAGATACAATTGTAACTTTTGTTGAATCTTTATACTAAGTACACCACAGTTTCATTGAGCGCACAGTTATTAATTTGTATTGAAAGTTTACTTGACAACAGCAGCAACAACGACAAAAATAAAAGACAACTGAATAAAACTAGAAGTGAACATGAATTTAAGGGATTGAGCAACTGAAAATTAGTGCAAGAAGCAATTGTCGTCTGAACTTATTATCAACAATAATAATAATAATAATAATAATAATAACAAAAAGATAATAAATATGTATACAAAAACTAAGTACTAGTGCATCCATCCATCCAACATATGGACAAATTGTGGGCGTTGTATCATCTGCTCACATACATCATCTATGTACTTTATATTATATTGTCGCTGCATTCTCTGTAGTCTCTGTCCTCTATACACATCAGTAGATAAGTTAATGGCGTATCTGTTTGTAGTAAAATGAGAAGGAAGGCGAACTCATTCCTTTGATTTAATCAATTTGAATTAAAATTTATGTGCTTCAAGTTTTCAGCAGATATAAAATTAACAACTTTAAACAACAATTAACAACTTTTTCTATTTTATCATTTCATTTAGAGCTGCGTAATTGTGCTAATTTGAATTAAACGGATAATGAAGTGGATCAATTTCAAATCTTTTTATTACATTTAACATGCTAACATCAACATTTTAGCACATTTTTCTTAGTAGTATTAGATTTTTCTAAACACATAAATTACTGATATTTTTCCATTTCAAAAATTTATATAAAATAAATACAAGCAGAAAAAATAACTATGTATGTGTATCTATGCTGTCATACAGATTTTTGTATATAATATTGTATATGAGTTATGAATCTACAGGCACCAAATAGATAGACAGATAGACGACACCAAGTAGGTCACAATATGAATAAAAGGTGGGTGGGTGGTGGTGGTACTAACATACAACAAATATTGATGGTCGTGGTGTTGATGTTGGTACTGACGTCGTTTATAAGTTTGTGTCCAAACTTTGGTTTTCACTCACCATTAAAATTCTATTAGGCTGCATTTAGTCGCTTGAAAAATTGTCAGTATTTTGGGTGAATGTGAGTGGTTGGCATTTACAGCGACATTCAAGTGCATGGCATTAAACAATATGCCTGACATTTATAACTGGCAAAATTATTGCTATTATAGTAAGAATACGCTTTTTGCGATTGACAGCATGAATGACAAAACTGATCACAAAATCATTTTGTTTTAAGTGGCAGCAGGTGAATGAAACATGGTTTTGTGTTTAAGTTTCGTTGCGTTGCTGTTTTAGCTAAGTGAAAATTACGCGAAAAAGAATCTTTTAAATTGAATGCCGAAAAGAATAAAGGGAGTTGCTTTTTTTATAAAACTTTTTCTGTGTTTTTATTGTTTTTTGGTATATCATTCATTCTTTTTGTACAAAGCATCACATGTTTCCCCCACTATAGTGTAAATCAAAGACTTGGAAATTCAAAACATGTATTACAAACTCCTCAAACTGTCGTTATCTTCTACGGGGTGCGAATGCTTTACGTAACGCGGTGTCATGGTTTTTAATTCGGATCTTACTATTTTAATGAGATAATTGAAATCCGCAGTATCCATCAATTCATCGAACATTAGGGTTCATTGATACAATTGGTAGACGAGAATACTAAATAGTTGCCAAGTTGCGCTGTTGTGATTCGATTAGCAGGCACGCGTCATTTCCTCCAAATAAAAGCATTGAATTGCAAATTTGAATGTTAGAGACAAAGAGTTTGCAATTCCATTTTACATTTAAATGGCGAAAGCAATGATAAACAAATTGTCATTCGGTGTAAATGTAGCTTGCTTTTCTATTGAAAGTGCACCCAAGTTGAATGAACCATTTTTTTTTTGTTTGTTTTTCTATATACAATAAATATTATTGATTTTAGGTTATATTTTTACTTAAATAAAATACCAAAGTTGAACCTTTTTTGTTTCATTCATGTTATTATTATACACTTCACGGGAGTGAATAGTATTATAAGTTTGACATGAGGATTGTAACAAGCAGAAGGAGACAAAAAATAAAAAAAAAAACACATAAAGTGTATATATTCTTCACCAGCTCGATTAGACGAATTGATTAAGCCATGTCCCTCTATCCGTCTGTATGTATGCAAACTAGTCCCTCAGTTTTTGAGCTAGAGAGCTGAAAATTTTCACAAGCCTTTCTTTTTACTATATGTAAAGCCTAAATACTACAATGAAACATTAACAGCGTGAAGAGTATTTCATCTTCGGCATAATCGAACATAACGTTCTTTCATATTTTAAGTTGAGTTCGTTTAAATTTTAAAAATATCATACGTAAAACATGTGACTGAATTTCTTGAATTTCTACATATGGCATCATCATCATCACATCATCATCATTATTGTCTTCAATTGCCATGATTATGATCATCATAATGATGATGATAATGATGACGATGATTCATAAAAATGAACACGTCAGCTTCGATTAGACTTAAATGTAATTGCGTCCAGTGACACGTAAACAAATCGAATTCAACGTAAGCAGCAATTGATATTGTGCACATTTATACTCGTTTATATGCAATGTATGGATGTGTTTTGATCTAAACGTCTAGCTAAACGTATTCAATGGATTGAATAGTATCTATTGCAAGTTGAATCGTTATAGTTTCAATACATCTGTTTGTCAGACCAGACCAGACCAATCAAACAACCAACAACGACTTGTCTACAACAATATTTAATTTTTTATTTATTTATCTCTTTTTTTTTTTTTTTTGTTTTGCACGCAAATTCATTTGACATTCGATTCGGTTTGTGTGCATGTAACATTCGAGACTTGTTGACTAACTGACTGACTGACAGACTGACAGATAGTCAGACTAGTTTTTTCTGTTATTCTTTTGGATAACTATACCGGCTTAGCTAAGTAAAAAATATGATACATGAATCTTGAAAAATTTAGAATTTTCCAAATAAATTTTACAATTCGATATATTTATGTATATTCGAATGAACCCAATATGAACAGCAAGAAATAAATTTATTTAAGATCATATTCAATATCATAAATTTATAAGACACACATCAGATCAAGTACACATCAGTGTACGCATCAAAAAATCTTGTAATACAAATTTAATTATGGCATTTTTACTTTAAAAGGTTATTTGGGATCGCCTTAATCACTGACTTCACAGACATTTCGGATCATTAAAAGTTCAAAATGCAATGTGTTTTTAAATCCAACTATGGGTGAATCTCAAAGTTCCTTTAAGTTGTAATTTAGTAGTAGAAAGTAGATCAAAGTTTATTGATATTGTAAAGAAACATTGATTGGACTCAATTAATAAATATAAATGATAATTTACATATAAATTGTCTTGTTTATTACAAAACAAACATACAAGACTTTATCTTCGCATATTCGATCAGATCTTAAAGTTTTATATTTTTTTGCAGCTGATTGGATTACACGCTTCGCATATTTTGAAAGCGAATGAATGAAAAAGCAAAAGCACAAAACAAAATATGAGAAAAACAAAAAAAAAAAAAAAACATCATAATAACGTAACTTTTTAAAGTCATTCATTTGTAGTCACGTGAGTCGCGATATTTGCTACGATTTTGCTAGACTACTTTGCCTTAGCGCCGATTTGAGCCGGTTGATTTTGGTTTAACTGAGAAAGCTGAACTGAACATGGAGCGACGACGAGTGTTAAAATAAAAATTTTAATGGCCAGTACGTACGTGCTTAATACAAACACAAATGTCTAGGTATCATATTCAGTATGACATTCATTTTGAAAGTCTAAATTTATTATAAATTTATGTTTTTTAAACGTAACAAGAATTAAATTCTCATGTCTTTGTAGAGTTTAGCTATTGATTACCCATTGGAATTCCAAATAATAATTGTGAGTGATAAGATATACGATACTAGATCAATGTGAGTTTAGTTTAGCTTCACCTACTTCTATGTTAACTTGTTTCCAAAAGTTTCGAGATGAAATTTTGAATATGTTTTTGCCTATTCTTTGCATATATTCAATCTAATCACTAGAAGTTTCGCTAATTCAACCAGTGAAAGAGTTAATACAAAACCTAAACCTTTAAGCTGATGTTTCTTTCTCTTAAATTTAGAACATTTAAATTTTTCAGGATTCACACACACACACAGAGAGAGAGAGGGAGAGAGAGAGAGATCAACACATTGTTATACAGAAAAGCACATGATTTCACAAGTAAATGAAATAAAAAGGCGCAAAATAAAATTATTTTTATGAAGTTAAAATAATAAAAATGAGCCAAGTGCGAGTTAGACTCGTACACGGAGGGTTCCGTACCAGATTGAGGTTTGTATGGGAAGTACTTCCAATTTGACTGATTCCAAGAAATGTACCGCGCCTATATCAGAAACTTATAGTGTCTAATTTTCAGTTCAATAGTCCAATACACAAAAAAGTTTTTCGAATAAGAACCTGAATTTTAATGCTGGGTTTGTATGGGAGATACCCCTCCTAGTTAGCCGATTTGGCTGATTCCAACAGATGTATAGTACCTATATCAAAAACTTATACTGTCTAAATTTCAGTTCGATAGAACAAAAAACATAAAAGTTTTTGTAATAAGGACCTGAATTTTAATGGTGGTTTGTATGGGAGGTACCCTTCCTAGTGGTCTGATCAAACTGATATTTCGACAATATAGGTTTCTAATGTATAGCCACTAACTACCTAAATTTCAAGATCGTGGGATTTTTAGTTCGTATAGCTGCCATACAAACCAAAATGTTTCTTGTATGGGGACCCCTTTAAGTTTTTGTAAATATTTTAGTTTTAGTATTTGTTGCTGATAACCAGATAGAACTACACATTCTGTGAAAATTTTTTTGAAATTTTCAACTCTTTAGCTATGACAGTTCATGAGATATGACCCAAGGACGGACGAACAACGAAGTCTCTGCAATAGAGTCCTCTTTGGTACCATTTGGGTCCGGAACCCTAAAAACAAAAACGAACAAAAACTTACTTGAATATTTTTTAAGCGTTGTGAAGTCACAAGAAAACCTTTTCTCAACTTTAAAGGGAATTTCGCATGACTAAGTTTTGCATATAAATCTTGTAGTTAATTCCCCTAAACTCCAACAAAAGCACGTTTTTTGATTGTGAAAAAAAAAAAAAAAAATAAAAATAACGATCAAAGAATTAACGAAGAAGAGAAACAGAAAACTTTTTAAAATTTACAATATTATGCAACTATGTATTTCTATTATTTTCTAGACCACAAATAGAATAAGGTTCTTTTAATACCCCGAAAATTCGAAATATGTAACTTTGTTCTCTTGAAGTATAAGATAAATTTATAACAAATAACATTAATACATATTGGAAATTTTCTATAGATTTAAGTTAATAAATTGTCAAATTGGGTCGATGTAGTTTTAGTTTAACTTTGTTTTTTTGTTTTGTTTTTTTTTTTTACTACTAGAGATAAGATAAAGCCATATTCTGACAATAACAAATATTGTACATTTAATAATTGTCTCTGACAACTACTAGAGCTAAAGAAATTATTGTCGATTGGGTGCAACATTGTCAAGGAACAGAGATAAGAAAGAAACCATATATATATAGAAAGATAACATTTCCTAAAAATGTATTGTATTATTTATGTTTCGTTTATCTTTAATAGAACCTCATAATTCCATGAAAATAATATTTATTTATAAATCTGTCTTTCTTCATAAGCAATACGAAAAATGAAAATATGTTTCTGTTTTGTTTTTTTTTTTTTTTTTTGCTGATTTTGGATGTGTTGGGTGTATCGATCTTATCATTGCTGATTATTAATTAATTATATAATTTTTGCATCATCATATTTAAACTAAATTGATTTATTTATTTCTGTTGTGATTGAGTCATTCATGGATTGTTTTATGGAATTTTCAAAAATAAAATTGAAAAAAATTGAAGTTATGAACAAATCAGTTAGAAAGATTTGATTCATTAAAGAACAAACCATAAAATAAATAAAGACGAAATGAATTTATAAGAAACATTGTAAATAATTGCAAAGGAATAACAATAAACAGTTTCTTTAAAATAAAATAAAAACATAGATTGACGTTATTTGAAGATAAAAGGAGAAGATCTTGGCTCGGATAGCAACGTCCAACTTATAAGTTTGTCAAGTAAAAAAAAAAAAACAACAGTCAAGGTGGGGCAGTTTGAAAAATCAGTAAAGTAAAATAATAGAGTCAGAACAATGAGTTCTCATTTTTAATCTCCTATAACAGCCAATAATCAATCACGGCCGATCGTATCGGTAATCAATTTTTAAGTAAGATATTTGTAAGTCAGTGAAATATGTACATGTGATTTCTAAGATAATCTTTTCTTAATGATTGATACAATCATGACATGTATGGTAATCTTGTCAGCTTTCGTTTTGTTTGATCAATTAGATCATGTGCGCATCAAAAATTTATATAGCACTGATATAATCCAATAAAGAAATACATAAATACATGAAACATATGAAGCTAAAGACGTTTGTCAAGATTATTTTTGATAGAAATATGAAATAAATGATAAAGGGAAAATGAAAAATGATTGGTATTGGTATTGGTATAAATTGAATAATAAAACTATAATCGTGTACAAAATTTCATCTCATCTCCCTTAAAGGCATGGGGACACTATAAGCTTCTCTCGCTAAACTGATTATGCCAGCATTGATTCTATACAATGAACACAACAATAGGAAAATGTTTAATAAAATGATTAAAGATTTAAAATCTGGAAAAAAGAGTTTTACTTCGGTTTTACTAAAAATTGAAAATCCTTTAATAAGAGAGGAATTTTTACATACAATTCAGTAATCTGACGGGGTAATACTTGTATGTCAGCTTAGAAACTCTATAACTAAGGAACGCTGACATATGATAATGCTTATCTACTGGGATCTACTGGGATCTCCTACTTTACCTAGTTATAAACAAATTTATTATGCTATTTTCGTAAAGATTGAATGATAGTAAGCCTATAGAAGAAAAACACTCAAACCCACATCGATCAAGTTGGATATCTGAGGTCTTCTCAACCCAAACACAAACATACCATGTGTTCATTCTACACATTCTCGTAACAGCCCAACATTGATGTTTTGTCATAGGACGAGTATATGGTAGAATCAAGAATGTAAGCACATACACCTAAGTATAATGAGACAACCGAGGTCTCCTTAACCCAATTACAAAACTTCAAACAACCTTAATATTCCAAACAATTCACGTGAAGGGTGTAAAAATGAAGAAGAAAAGTACCCGAAAACCTTGAAAAGGTTCTTAGGCATAAAAGTGCATCATCAGAATAATCAGTTGTCGTATGCAATAGTATAGAGGCCCCAATCTCTTTCTCTTATTCTTTCTCCACTCAGAAACGACACGCACAAGCACTTTTCTAACTTAAGTCCTCCCATTCATATTTCCCTACCTTTACATCCTATATACTATATACTTTTTCATATTATGTATTTACATACCTGGTGAGTCTTTTTTTTTTTTTTTTTTTTTTTGTAGATTTTTTGTTGGCTTTTCTTCTCGTTGTTATTGTTTTCGTAAAGAAGGAGTCAAGACACCATAAAAAACCAAAATTTATGTGTTCCCTTTTGTTGTTTTTGGGTTTTGCTTTTGCTTTTGCTGCACTTGAGTCGTTTTGCTTTGCTTTGCTTTGCTTTCCTTTTTTTCAAGTTCCCTCTTAATATTCTTCACTCTATCAGTTTAATCATCAGAATCAGAACTTGTTGTTGCTGTTCACTTTTTTATATTTTTTGCTTCTACTTAGATTATTTCTTTTTTCTTCTCTTGACATGCACTTTTTTGTTTTGCTTGCTTCTTTCGTTTCAGTTTCACTTTCACGCGATGTTGTGTTTTATTTTATTTTCCACTTTTTTATTTTTTTCCTTTTTTTAGAATTTCTGTTTTATAATGTTAAGTTGATTTTGTATTATCATATCTTATATATGCGACTATATAAGGTTTTCGTTGTTATTTTTGGTTTTTATTTCCTTTCTTATAAAAATAAACACAATATTTTTTATATTATTTTTTTGTTTTTTTCTTTTTGATTTGAAAAGATATTCCCATTTAGATTTACATATTTATTTATTTGATTTGAGTGTTGAGTTTTAATGGGCCCACAAATTTTTATATAGGCAAAATATAATTTTTTCTTGTTCTCCGACTTGTCATCTAAATCTGGAACACCTTTGCCCAACAAGCACAAGCGTTAAAATTAAACTGATGTCGGGAAAGAAGTGACCGAGCGAATGTAGCAAAATACTTATATTTACAATGAAAAAATTTGTTGAAGAAGAGTACCGTTGCATGAACATAGACATATGGTTGATTATATATTGGTGTTGTTGTTGTTACTTGGGGGTCTTTCACAATTTCTCTTTCTATACAAGAGATACACACTCTCTCTCTCTCTCTGAAGCACACACTGCTGATACTCTCTTAATCACTAATTTGCGGTGATTAGTTGCAAGTATTTTTGCATAATTTCTATACATTTTCTGTGTGCTCTTTTGTTTCTGTTACTACTTATTCTCCTCTCTCCTTTGCCTTTTATCTTTCTTCACAACATGACATTTGCCAAAATATCAACAAAACTTTAAGTATTTTTTTTTTTAAGATTTAAGCAAATGAAGAGGAGAAACAAATTTGAATATCACATAAATTCATTTTAAAAATATTTTATAAAACTTAATTAAGGAATAAAAAGTTTCTTAATCACATAAATTTAAAATTCTATTATCATTTAATTAATAAAAATAATTTTTTTTTTTTTTGGTGTTTTTCTACATTTGTTAATTTTTTTCTTTTCCCCCCCTAAAGAGAATCATTTTTGTTCACAACCAAAGAAACAGAGAGAGAGAGAGAGAAAAAAAGAACACTGAGACTCTCTCACAGTTTGTTATTCGGTCACAAAACAATGTTGCCAGATGAAAAAAAATACAAAGAAATTTGTTAAATGAAATTGTTAATAAACTTTAGAATAAAAAGAATTTACTATTAAATTCAAATAAATAAATTGCATTTCATTGAAAATTTTTATAAACAAAAAATACATATATTATTTATATATTTTTTGAAAATTATCATAAAATTTATTACATCGAATTATAGTCTGGCAACACTTCATCCTGAGTTGCTCACATGCTTTTTAACCACTTTGTTGTTATTTTGCTTTCATTTGTTTAAAACTTTATAATTCAAATGTTGCTTCTTTTAAAAAGAATCTGACAATAAGTTCTATTCTTAAGAAACCAAGCAAAAACATCTGTTGATATCTTATTTACTTTAAATATAAAATATAAATAATTTAATAAATGCGTTCATTTTCATTAAATCTCATGAAATTATTTGCACACATTTTCTTCTTCGTCTCCATGTTGCACTCTTTTTCATCAATGACAACAATAATACTAAGAAAACATAAGTATTCATTATTAACTTATGCTGCATTTTAATCTCTCTTTTCTTTGCTCTTAATAAGAATTTTATATTTATGCTTTCTTCTCTTCTCTTCTTTACCAAAAACACAACACATAAACACATGACAGCAGTAGATTTTTGGCCCAATTTTTGTTGTTGTCTCATAAGTATTGATTATTTCTTTGCTACTCAGTCGGCTCTTCTGCTCTTCTTTCTTTCTCCTTATTCTGCTATTTAATAGAAAGAATAAAAAACCATCTCTCTTTATAAACAACAACAATTACCGTTTGTTATTAAAACAACAGTTTCGTATTTTAGTTTTTAATTTGTTAAGCACACTTTTTTTCGTTGATTTTGTTTTAATAATTTTACGCTTTTATTTTATTTCATTTGTTAATGACAAAAAATTATAATATTTTTCGAAATGCACAAATCGCGTGACTTTTATTTTAACATTCACTGAATCTCCCGTCTACTTAGATTAACTCCACCAGTTGAAGAGTAACTGAATGTGGTATGGCTCTTTGCCTTGAGTTTTGTTTTGATTTTTGTCATTCTCAGTGAATTCGTTAAGGTGAAACTCCATGAAATGCGTTGAAGCAGATTACATTAGATTCTTAATTTACTTTCCATGCGTAAAACTACACAAAACAGCATTGATTGTGTACCTTGTGTAAACAAGAGACATCTGTTGTGAAATAACTAAATACAAATAGAATTGAATAGGAACGAAGTTATTAAAAGTTGCCTATTAAGTTCATATTTATTTATTAAATGTAATGACAAAAAATATTAAAGTAATTAATCTATCATATCTTTCATTTAGGCATGGAGGTAATTTAAAATAAACGAACATAAATAAACATAAACACCTGTGTGGCATTCACAAAAACATTAAAAAGCATTTTGCTATTCACCAAATCACTTTTTTTTAAGTCACTACAGTTCATTTTAAATTGGAAAACATTTGTTTGTAGTTGACATGACAAATGTTTTTTCATTCACCAGTACACCCAAACCTGTTACCTGCGTCAAAGTTGAAAGTTGCTCAACTCCTCAACGCATGCGTTGACGGCGAAGGCTGTGTAATTTGCTTCATACGAAACAATACAATTTAACTTTTTGCTCAACGCATGTGACGCAAAATGTGACTCAGCACAATTCATGTTCAAGCTTTATTAAAAACAGAGAGAAAAACGCGAGGAAAACGCACCAAAAACGCTTTATAATACAATTATAAACTCAAACTTCTATAAATCGAATCAAATCACGTTGTACTATCATTTATACCCGTTTTACACATTTTAGAGTGAATTTATTTATTCCATGACTCAAATACAAAAATTTATTTATGAATGAAATTGCAGCTAACCTTAAAGGAAGTGGCAAAACCAAAAGAAGAAGAAAAACATATGTGCTGGTAGCAGTTTTGCTAAGAAAACTAAGCGAATTTCAATTTGCTAGAACTCAATAGTGCTTTCTTTCTTTAATTTGCATGAAACTTCTTTATTGAAGTTTTTTTTTTATATATTGTAAATAAATGATATGTCTTACATACATTCTCATAAAAAATGCAATAATATAGATAAAATTATGATCTTTCCTTTAGTAAAGAATCATTCAAATTGGTCTAGTGGTTCTCGAGTTATAAGCCTTTAAACAGGACTAATTGCTACAAGGTACTCAACAAGCATGGATTTAATTATTATAGTCACTATCCAAGAAAACGAGCATTTCAAGTCCTTCCGTCGTTTGTTACAGGCCTTTCATTGATCGGTGCTTTCAATTCACACATCTTTTGGTAATCGGTGCTTTCAGTTACCACGCCTGTCGCTAATCGATCATTCTCAGCGGTTCTCTCTTAAACTCCACACCATGCGATTCGTTGAAAACATAGAACACGTAAAACATGTACCATATACAACTAAACGCAAAAAACGCGTGGTCTGTGAAATTCGAAAAGCAGCGAGTATGAGCTCGTGCCTAGTCACAATTTTTCAGGGAATCATTCCTAAGGAAATATTTTACGTAAAGAGAAGTATACCATGTAACAAAAACTATAATAAAGAAATATGACTTTCTGGGTTTTTAACGTCCTTATAATAGGGTATCGATAGCATGTAGCGAGCAGAATTCTCAGCCTTGATGACTTTTGCACCCAAAATAACAAAATGTTGTCTTTGTTTTGTATGAATAACTTACGGATTCGACTATTATTTTGTGTAGACAAAATGGTTGCAAAACTGTCGGTGCAAGCTACGTGCCGTCCCCTACGGCTGTGAATACAGAGCCAGTATTCGGGAACTAAGCCTTCCGATATAATTATATTATTGTTGTCAACAACTGAGAAGTCTTTGTAAGTGCTAAATTTGCAGGCGTCTGTATACGAGCAGAAAGTTTTGAATGTTCTTCCAGGAAAGTTGTGTGTAAAACCCACTACATGTGTGGGCTTTTTTGTATTGTTGCAGGTTTAAAATAAACGACGAGTTTAGCTTGTTAACCACGGTGGAGAGAGGAGTTTACTCTTCTTAGCTTGAGATGAATGGAGAAAAGTTTCTGAAAGGGCTTATATAAGATTGGGATTGTAGATAATTGCATGATTGGATCTGAAATGTATGAAGGATGTGGAATGAAATTAGAATAACATTGTATGATTGACAGGATGGTGGAGGAGATTTGTTGAGGGTGAAGAAGATTACATTGATGTGGATATTGAGATTTGCACAGCAGGCTTAATTTCAGATGACATTATCGAATATTATCGTTCAGAGCTAGTAAAAACAACTGCAAGTGCCTTGAAAGTCGAAGGTTACGCTTTGGAGGACGAATTTATAAAATAAATAAATATCATTAAACTTTGAATAGAGACTTGTTTTTATTTTTTTGGTTAAAATTTTAAGTAATATTTAGCATATTTTTCTCTTTTGGGATAAACAATAAATTTAGAATGATGCATTGAATGAATCTTCTCTTTCGGAGTCTTCATCGTCATTATGCTCTTGCGGAGTTTCACCTGGATGTGTCATATTATTAAACGTTACACCGCTACAATGATGATCAATAAGAATAATCTGATCAGTGCGAATATCATTTTTTTGAAAAACTTCTTTGGCTTTTTCAACAGTTTCATTACTTGGATATTCATCACGAGTTGCTATCCATACCTCATATCTTAAATAAGTGTCATAACGTTGGCGCAATAGACCCTTCATTATTTGATCGGGTACTAAAATAAAAGGAATTAGAGATTTTCTCCCATTTCTAAACAAGTTGTTGACTGACTAATTATTGATGAATCGAACTACCTACATACCATCATAAAAAAACTCAGACCAATCATCACAGAGGTAATGCACCGCATAATTTTCATAATCCGTATCCAGTATGCGATAATTAAAGCAAACTGCAAATTTATCGTTAATTTTAGAAGCAGAATGAGTATGGTATGTCTCTTGTAAATTATGCTTACCGCCTTCTTGATTAAAACCTTCAAAGTTGTTTTTTACACCGGACATATCATGCATACATTGACGGAAGGAACCATCACTGGATGTGTTAAACAGCAGATAATGCGATTCAATACGAGTTTCATGACTACAGATAATAGTAATACGTAACATTAAAGGGTTTTCCTATAAGAAAACATTTTCATTCCTACATACATGGAATTTTCTTCTGGATCATTATCATAATCGGGAGCTCTTTGAAAACGTTCCTTGAAACAACGCAAAAATGTGTTTTCATCATAACGATAGTAATTATCGTAGGCACATTTTGGTGGTATAAATTCCGAATTATTCCTATAAGTGTACATCCCGTAAATAAACCATTCACCCAACATCTATAACACAACAGAATCAACTTAAAATGTATTCAAATATTAAATCATCGAATAATACAATTTTTTCTTACCCGATTCCAGTCTAAGTCAGTTTTAACATTTAGTTCCTCATCAAGTGGGCATTCATAGACAAATTCTACAAAGCTTTTTAAAGTTCTGATCATACACAATATCCAGATCAATGAATAACTTGTGGTAGAGAGATGCCTACATTTTAGGTAATTCGATATTTTTAAATATCTACAACTTACCATAAACGCATTTTGTAGTTTTCCATTCTGAATGTGGACTGAAAAAATTACTACACTATGCCAGGGTTAGAAGTTTTACTTGTAGAATTACATTTAAACAGTAATTTCACGCTAATCAAGCATATGACAAAAAATAATATCTATAGATAAAAGAAGTTTTACTGAATTTTCTATACTCTTCCATTGAGATGAAAATTATGTATCATATATGTACTATAAACATACTTCCCGATTAAAAAAGTATTCTAATAAAGTATAGACTGTCTAGTTGGGGATAACAGAAAGTTCCCATTTTATAATCGGTCTATATGGCAAAATTTGTTTTATTTTGCTTCTTGTTATTAACAAAAAAATCGCAAAGAAATACGGATTTAAAAAAAAAGTAAGGTTTTAGTGCATACTAATCAACCCTATTATTAAATTATTAGGTAAACAGTCAGACTCCACTATTACTAGTTTCCATATAGAACAGATATTCCTTTGACGAAGCTCTACGTTTTTGTTTTTTTTTTGTTTTTTCAATATTTTCTATATTTTAACAAAAATTTTCAAACAGGAAAATAAACCTTTTCTTATTATATAATTATTTCATATAACCTGGCAAAACTGGAACGCAAATGGTCTTATAATAATGAAATACGAGTATACGCTTAAATAATTTCATTCAACTAGGGAATAATATTTCTAGAAGCGTCCTGACGAGAGGATTCGAAAGCCTCATGGGTAGTCGATTCTCAAATTGGAGTCTGAGATATAGTGGTGTTACACCTAGATAGAATAGAGGATTTTATAAAAAAAATAAACTTCAGGATGGTAACCCAAAGTATACTGTGCGTAAAACCGAGAGTCCGCTGTGAAAATCACTATTTCATTTGTAGGCAGGACCGCCCCAAAGCCAGGATCTCTCAATCTTGGAAACAAAATGAGGCAATTGGGGTATATTATTATCTCACCCATCTTATTTTTAGCTAAAGTGCCTTTAAATTAAAGAATGAACTAAATATAATATATAATATTTTTTTTTTTTTTAATATTGTACCAAAATTTGTAAAAATGATGAACACTGCTTTCTCATTTTTGTTCGTAAATAAAAAGCTGATCTAAGATCTTTCATTAGTTGTTTTCATTCTCCATAGAAAGACAAATTGCAAATTACAAATTTTAAATGTCATTATACTCTTCACGTAGTGAATAATATTAAAAATGTGGCATGAAGTTTGTAACAGGCATTAGGAGACATCGGAGGCCCCATAAAGTTACATATTTTTTTTTTAATCAGCTCGACGAGAAGTTGATTAAGTCATGTGCGTTTGTATGTATGCTAACTAGTCCCTCAATTTTTGATCAAGGAAGTTGAAATTTTGTATGTCTTTTTGACAGACGCAGAACATTTGCCGGAATCAGCAAAATCGAACCAAAGGGTTGGGTACCTCGTACACAAACCTCAATACATGTTCTTATTGGAAAAACTTTTAATTTTTTGTATTATCAAACTGAAATTTAGTTAGTATATTAGTATCAGTCCCTAATTCAATAACCATGTAAATTTTAATACCCTAGGATTACTTAACCGTATAACTTCCATACAAACCCAGATTCAAATTCATGTTCCTATTAGAAAAACTTATTTGTTTTTTGTCGTGTCGAAATGAGATTTGGTTAGTATAAGTGCCTCGACCCATGTTCAATAACTATATAGGATTACTGGATCGTATAGCTTCTATACAAACCCAGATTCAAATTCATGTTCTTATTAAAAGAAAAAAACTTTTTTGTTTTTCTTGTTATTGAAATTTGGACATTATAAGTGTCTGCCATTTATTTCACCAACGATGTAAATTATAAGACCGTAGGATTATTGGATCGTATAGATATTCTTTGATCGGTTCTGAGCATTATTTATTCAAGTTTACAACAACTTTAGTCTTAATCTCTAATCAATTATATGACAATAAATGAATAAAAATCTAAATATTTATTAAATTTCTTTTGGAGGTAGCCAGCCACTTTTTTCTGGAGTAAGGAATTATTGTAGTATTTTGCAAGTTAGGAAGACTTATTCAACGAGGATTATGTTACACATTTCATTGTTCTTTTGATTTAAAGCTAACGTTCGACCAGGAGATTTATGCGTTTGAGTTTTGGTTATGCGTTTTGTATAAGGTCTTTCCACAGCTTGCAAGAAAATCGATTTCTTATTGTGATAACTATAAGAAAAGGAAATACATGTATATTGGAAACAATTCTCTATATAAAATTATAAATACTTACGTTAGGAGCAATTCAGGACGCTCTAATTGCATGCACAACTTAATAGTGGAATAGAAATCGAGATCAGCTTGTAATCTTAAATTTGGCTCTTGAGTTACAAAGAATTCATTTACTAGTTTAGCATAAGTAAAACCGGCAGTGATATGTCCTACAATGGCAATTCCCGAACTACAATAAATTTAAATTGATAAATTTAGATTGGTGGAATTTGTGTTGTCATACAATTTGCTTACTTTTGATTTATTTCAGTTTGAGCATTGCGATTCCATAAGCTGAAACCAACTTTGCCATTCAAATCAATAGAACGAGCACCCAGTACTCGCATATAAACAGTTGCACCTGAGGCCAATATCACATAATGCTCATGATCCTGAGCTATGGTTGTTGCCTGATATGCAGGCGTTGGTTCTGAAGCTGTACCACCCCAAACGTGACCCATCAAATTACTTTGGCCATTAAAGAAGACAAGTGGTCGTAATTGGACGCCTTGTACAGAGATTTCCATGCCAGCAGTAACTGTGCTATCCTCAGAATTGTCATCATCTTTCGGTACATTCGAGTCATCAGTGTCGCCATCACCGACAATGCCACCGAGGCCATTTGTATAGAGACCCAATTTAAACGTACTGGTCTCAGCACGTCCAGCATTTAAGATAAGTTCAACAGAACCACGTTTCAAAATACCTTGATAGACTTCCTGTATGCTAAGCAGACTCTCATTGAAGGCAGGCGCTTGAGACAATGTACGTGTCAAGGCAGTTGTCAAACCTATACGAATAGAAGTATGAAATTCAGATTTAAATGGTTAAGACAAGTGCCTTATTTACCCCTTTGGCCTATGACATGATAATTATTGATATTGGGTCTTTGCGCCAAACAAGTTGCAAGTAAAGCCCTGAAGCGAGGACAACGCTCGGCCAGCATGCGTAGTTTCTGTATGACATAGGTTTTTATCTCAAAGTGTCTATCATGTGAACCTAAATAGTCAAGCAATTGACCCAATTGTTCCGGGTTGGGCTTCAGGGCCAACAGCACATCCAATGCCAAGGCACGCGCTGAGCTGTCGTATTTGCGTTGACGTTGGTAGAAAATATCAGCGAAGAGGCGACGATGGGTTTCATTGAAGTTCACCAATGGAAAACTCTTCAGTGCTTGCATTGCTGTCACGCAGAGTTTGGCATTTTCACCGGCGAGTGCAATATCAAAGAGTGCCTTAATCGTACTTGGATCTTGTAGATTTTGCAGTGCACGTACATAAAGCGTTTTACATGCCTTTTCCGTTTCTTTGCACTCTTTTACTAAACCATTTAAAAGATGTTCACGCACTTGCTGGAACAATGAATCGTTTACATCAAAGCCCGCATGATGTGTTAGAGCGGCAACTGTTTGAGTGATTGAATCGCGTAATTTTTCATCATCAATTGGTTTCTCTGTTTCAGTAAGCAAATGCAGAAGATGTTCGATAATATCTCGATCTGGATGTGTGCCTATGGCAAGAGATTGTAAATATTTCTCCAAAAATGCAGCATCATTACGTTCATCATATTTAAAGACTTCATGGATGGCATTATGAGCGTCAATGGTTTGTACAGCACCAAGTAAGTCCACAACTTGCGGAAGTATATCATGCTCAGCTTTAGTGAGTATTGCAATGAATTCAAATTGCTTCGTAATACGCGCCAAAGGCAAAAGTTCAGCAAATTTCAAAGCTAGAGAGGATTTTCCAATATTTTCACTTTTTAAATCAGACAAACGCGCTTCCAAAGCATCCTTAAGCTAAAATGAAATGAATTCATAATTGAATTTTATTGAATTATTTCATTAAAATTCACTTACAGTTTCATCTTTCTTTAGTTCACTTATGGCACCATCGACATCTGCTTCAATATCAAATACACGATACCATTCCAATAAACTCTTAATGGCTTCATCTAATGTTTCAAAATGAAGTTGTTCAACTTCAGCAGCATCTCCATTAGCAACATGATTCAATAGGAGCCTAGATTGTATCTCACTACCTACATCTGGTTTAGCTTCTAGGGCAATGCGATGTGTTTCCACAGATTCAACGCGTTGTAAGGTGCCATCTGCTCCTAGTTCAAAGAAGACTTGCTCCTTTGATTGCCGTGCCACACTCAGTGGTTTCTCTGCACGATAATTGACTCGCAGATCCCAATGTGAACAATCTGTTTTGGTCTTCACTACACGTGTCGAAGACTTCACTGAATAGAAGGCATGACATCTGCCGGAGACATCCAATTCGCTTACTGGCCCATCGGCATATTGCAATTGCAGCAGCGAAGCAATGCCACGTTCAAGATTCAATAAAGACTGATCGCGTGAGGTGTGAGCGATAACCTTTACGGGTTTGCCATCCACTAAACTGATATAAAATGGTCTATCGGGTATTTTAGTGATCTGACGTTCAATCAGCTTTTTTGGTTTCGTTGCCGGCGCTTTGATTGTGTTTTCAGTGAAGAAAACCTGAAGCAATTGAGCATTTGCTCCATGCCAAACGGAGTTGATCTTCAATTGAGAGCTAAACGTGTAACTTGCTTCATCAGCTTTGGCCGCTGGCGTCAATCCAAGCTCCTGTATAGTGACTTTATTATGCAGTTCAAATATTTGTTGGTTGCCTTCCGGGATAAGGGCAGCACTAGCAACTGAAAGATAACAAACATGAATAATGAAAAGAAACACGTCATCCTCCACTGCTACAATAAATTGTCATTTATTCTAGAAACAGAAAAAACTTTCTCTTATTAATCACATTCAATGAATTCAAGTCGAGATTATAGTAGCAAAAGGTTATCAGCATCCATGCAGGGAGAAAGACAAACAACAATAACAACAACAAATACACGCAAATGTATATTTGTATCTGAAAGTGACTGCGAATGGAAATCAGCTGAGATAAAACAGTTGTAAATGTGTATGTGATTTATCTGTGTAAGTGGTTGTTTCTCTTGAGTTTGTATTGTGAACAAATTCTTCTTCAATTACAACAAATGGAAAAGTTCATTCACCTTTTCCTATTAACAAAATTCTAATATCTTTCTTTCTTCCAATTCATTTATTTTGCATGTTTACGTGTTTAGAATATTTTATATCGTTTATAAGAACAACAAAACATTAATAATTAATTACCCGACAAAATGCAGGAACAAAGCAACAGGCGTTTGCCAATTGGATTCCTTAAATTATGCATTGTGTTTAAGTGATTTTTTGACTTTATAAATTTCAAACAATTTACATTTAGAATTAAATATTTTTTTACACAATTAAACTATTGATAATAATGCATAATTTAACATAGCAACAATAGCCGGGTAAATGCGATAAACGAATGAGCAGCCGCCCGCAATATTAATACAATTGAGCAGTGTGGCCAAGCTCACGAAAAACTTGCGGCACATTGAACATGCAGTCTCATGCGCATTTCTTGAAATACGGTAACCCATAAGATTCCATAATATTTTTTACCTTAAAAGTTGCCAGACTAGGACAAAAAGTGTTACCGTGTATACAGGAAAACTACGCCAGGCATCACTCATTTCTTTTATTTGCTGTTTGTCAAAACATTTCAAATAGTAGAGGACGCTGTGCTGGTCATGCGTGGTCATGGGCTAATTTCATTATTTCAATAGATAAAAATCTTATATAAAAAGAGGGAAATTACGAAAATTTAAAAAGAAACTGCAACTTTTTTAAAAGATTAAATGAGAGATGAGATTTGACAACAAAATTTTACTCTAAAAGGTTTTCATTAACTTTGGGGCACTAAAAGCAACTCAAATAATGGAATTCTATAATGTTTTCATTGGTGCGAAATCATATGTTAACAAAGGACCTTGGTATAAATGTAAGTAATTACCTATAACATAGAGGGTGATTCATTAAGAGGTTTTTAATTTAAAAAGAAACTGCAACTTTTTTAAATTAAATCAGAGATGAGATTAGACAACAAAATTTTACTCTAAAAGGTTTTCATTAACTTTGGGGCACTAAATAATGGAATTCTATAATGTTTTCATTGGTGCGAAATCATATGTTAACAAAGGACCTTGGTATAAATGTAAGTAATTACCTATAACATAGAGGGTGATTCATTAAGAGGTTTTTTTTTTTTTTGTCAATTGGCTTTCTTTTTCAGATCACGTGTGACCAAAGTCATGTTATTTGTATTCAGTAAGGATTGACAAATCATCATGGAAAGACTCACACCGCAACAACATCTCCAATGTCTCTCTGGAACAGCTCAAGGAAAATCCGATATTTGTTTTTGGCTCAATGGCTTCGTCAAACAAAAAACAAAATTGCTGCATTTGGACTGAGGAGCAACCTGAAGAGACTCTCGAACTACCGTTACATCCACAGAAATGGTGTGGTTTTTGGGTTGGTGGAATCATCGATCCGTATTTCTTCAAATATGAGGCCGGACAGAACATTATAACATGATAACGTACTTTTTGTAGCCTGAAGTTAAAGGCCGAAGTGTCGGCGATATTTGGTTCCAACAGGATGTGGTCATGGCACACACAGCGCGTGATACAGTTCCTTTATCGAGAAATCATTTAGGCGAGAAGTTAATTTTGCATTTCGGACCTGTTAATTGACCGCCTAGATCGTGTGATATCACACCTTTGAACTTTTTTCTCTAGGGTAATGTGAAGTCAAAAGTACTCGTCGATAAGCCAGCCATGATCCAGGACTTGGAAGTTAACATCACTGGCGTAATTGAACAGATACCGGTAGCAATGCTGGAAAGTATGATCCAAAATTGAACCTCCCGAATGGACCACCTACGGCGTAGTCGCGGCCGACATTTGAATGAAATTATTTTTAAAAATTAAATTTCAGAGAATGTTCTTTCAGGACTTAATAAAGATTCGGCTATTCAATTTCTAAATGAATCACCCATTATATAAAGACTTCAACATTATTTTTGTCATGAAGGAAATAGTCAAGGTGACGAAAATGTATATTTATTCTTCTTAGCTTTTCCACATTAAATTACGACGAATGTTTTAAAACCAACAGTAAAGTCAGGAAATTTATCAGATCTTAGGTTTTGGCAATTTTACCTTCATAATTCATAAATCATGCAATTCGGATTAAAAAATTGTAATTAATTGGGGTTATAGAATAACCAATGCTATAAAAGTAACCGTTCGGATTACAGAATTTTCGGATGAAAAAGTAGTCGTGTGATTTTCTAACAAGGTTTGGTACAGTAGTTAGAAACAGTAGGTACATAATAGACATAGACATATGAGAACGAAGATATAATTGCATATACTTAAGAAGTGACCTAAGCACCTGGATCCTTTTAAACTGCCAGATGGGTTTAACTTTGTTAAGAGTCTGGCCAACCGGTTGTCATATACCAACAATCCGTCTTTGTATCGTCTTGTAAGGATCGCGGTCTGATCCTTAGCTACCACCCTGTTTAGAATTAAGTTCTTAACATACCTGGGGAAACCCACAAGAAATTACACTAAACTGCCCTAGGACTTGTCACCATTTCCCCAGATCTGCATAATATGTATTAAATTTCAGCGATTATTTCTTTTCTTTGCTTTATACGAAACTATGTCGCAATCGCGGTGCAAATCTTAACATATAAAAAACCACATGCCGTTGTTTTCATTCAATCTAATCTCCGAAACATCCCAACCGATTTCAGTGATATTTTGTAAATGTGTATGTTTGGTTTTACCTTGTTCTACATACATAAATATAATTGCTTGTGATCGACAATCCATTGTTCGATGGTGGGTTCGAGATTTTGAGTTGTTTTTGGCAAAGATTTTTCATCTTATCATAGTGTATGGTAGACGTTTAGAAAAAGTCATGGATTGAAGATAGGTTAGGACAGGATATTATAATATATAAACAACAGGCTCTTCGCCAAGGGAAAAGTTAATTCGGTAGACTAACTGGACATTGTGCTCCCTGCTTTGGGCTGCTGTTAGCTTCAGTGATCCTTTCGACTTCCGATAAATTAGGCTACCCCAGGGTCTTTATAACAAATGAGTCCCATTAATACGATAAGGTGACCATCCATCAAAGGGAATTAAATGAAGATGGTAAGTGATGATCTTTTTGGTAAATTCTTTCATTGTATGATAACCATCAACTTCCTTATGAAAGGCCAAAGAGAGAAGAAAATGAACTTGTGTGCCTCCTGGAAGTGAAGAGGATAGTGTTGATTTTCTTAGGTATGGTAGATTTAGTATCTAGATAGAACCGCTGGTTTTGATCTTTTGATCATTGTATTGTCACGGTGCGGGTGTTGAGTTTATTTTCTTTTTATGAGCTTGTAAAAAAGTGCCCATTCGACAAAAAAAAACTCCATACTTACCAAAGAAAAAGATTCCATTGTTTCCTACCAGATTATCTAACAGAAACTGTTATAAAATGATAAATTTTTATAATGAAAATAATAAAAAAATTACATGCATTTCATCAAAGATTGCAATATTTTTTAATTTGCTTACTTTTTACTTTCATAATTACTTAAACGATAAATTAAAAATAAAAACATACAAAGATCTTTAACGCCTCGCCCTCTTTTGGAAGAAAAATCATAACCTTAACAAATAAATCTGTATTACGATATTTTATCTTAAGAAAGAAAGGAAATACGATAAAAGCCGCTTTAGGAAATCAAGCAAAACAAAAGACCACACAAAACTTTTTACAAAGTATTGTATATTATCATCATGTAGTACTTACGAGTATGTATATTATAGTGAGGGTATTCTAAAAACAAACAATCTTCAACACATTATGATGATAATAATAATAATGATGATGATGTTGATGATGATGAACATTGAACGATCGGTGAGTTGGTTCTTTTGAATGACGTGCCCATGGAAACTAATGGACAGACGGAGACAGATGGATGGATGGATGGATGGGTCGATGAATAAATGGATAGATGGATGAATGAGAACAGAGGGTTCAATGGATGGACAGATTGACGAAATGAGACAGAGTCAGAGTAAGAGACGACAGCAGATAAACTTTTATCATGTATTTACATAAAATAATCTACATTTTCGCTTTTAAGGCAAAATTAACACAGGTTAATTAACCTCAAGTCGCAGTAAAAAGGCGCCGAACTGAATATACCCAAAGACTGAGGAAAGAAAGCCGAAAGAAAACGAAAGAAAAATAAAATTGAAATGAGACATGATGAAGAGCGCAGCACTGTGATAGTAAAAAGGTAAATATTATACAAGTATTAATAACAAACAACAAGAATCGGGAGTGGAAGTGGAAAAGGAAGAGGGCAAAATTATGGCTTAAGAATATGAAACCAAATAATGTGATGTTGATAAGAAATAATGAACGCACGAATGAATGAAGGTTCGTTCGGTCGTTCGGTCGTTTGGTCGTTCGTTCGAATGCTTTGAATAAAAGGCGGCACAGCGACGAAGACGATAGCAACTATGACGATGACGGAAGATGGCCATTGACCGCAAATTGAGTTTGAGTTTTAGTTCATTTAAGCGTTTGTGTTTGCATTGTGTATACGAGTGAGTGTCGGTGTATTGGTGTCGGATAATGCAACTCAAGTGCAACTCAAAATGAGAAGCGGGTGCAGCAACAACAGCAGCAGCAGCAGCAGTACTAAATGAGAATGTCCACTTAGTGGAAACATATGTTACATGCTTACAAATTGGACGCCTTATCAGTGATGGTTGATAGTAACAATATTACAATAAGAACAAGCACATGATATGATAGTTTCCTAGCAATGTTTAAGTACCATGAAGTAAAATGGAGTGGATTGGTTTGGGATGCGATGGGTTGGGGTTGGGGTTGGGGTGTTGTGGAGTGATTGAGGTTTGGTTGGCATGTTAACTAGCTAAAGTAAGACAAAAAGGGACCTGATACATGTACAAAGACAATGCAATGACAACGGGCGGTCGGTCATTTTGGAACGTTGTCAGAGTTGTTGTCATGGTGCCCATCAAGTGGCAGACACATTCACATAAATAACATAAACTAATTGGACTGATGATGATAATAATGATGAAGAAGATGATAATGACGACGACATTAAATTGTATTTGTATTGTGTTGGTTGTTTTTTCATTCTGTTTTCGATATTGAATACTTCTTTCTATATATTGTACTATACATATATTACAACTTCTTATTGGGAATTGTACAATAAAAGTGGTCATTGGTCATCAACGCGCTGCAGGAAGCAATTAGTTGCAAATAAAACAAAAAATTCATACATGCATATGGACACACAACACACACACACACACACATACACACACACACATTCAACTCGCAGATGCACACTTTAACAGAAACATACATACATATGTATGTAAGCTCATACATATGTACAATAAATAGTATTGTATATATGCTTGCTTAAATATACTTAAAAAGCACTCAATGAGCTTTGATGCGGTTTGGTTTCATTCCCACAATTTCTTACTTATTACTTCTTCTTACTTTCTCATACATTCTCTTCTACTTTTCTTCATATTTTATAAAGAAATGTAAAATTCTCATTCGCACCCTGGTCTTGACTTGGTCTCCAGCAGCTGCAAGCATTTGGCGTTTGCCATTCACTTTTTTTTTTGTATCTTAGCACACCCTTTTCTATTACTTTTGTAATGAAATAAGCAACAAATGTCAGCAACTGTAGGAACAAGAATAATAATGAAACAATTTCATTTATCATTTACAATAATTTTTTGGAGTTCTATTTTAAACCCTCACACGATTATTACTACTTACTACTTACTTACTCATATATTGTACATATGTATGTATGTAGATTCAATATTCTTATTATAAACATATTTGAATAATTGATCAAATATGATGAGAAGAGTTGATCTAATGCACAATTTTAAACTTTAATTTGCAGCATAACAGTTGAACAATTGCATGAAAAACATTTCTTATTCTTAGTTAATACTTTTGGTCGTAGAAACTAAGCAAACCACATCACTAGACATTCTGTGAAAAATTTAAGTTTCTACCTAGAGCGGTTCATGAGATACAGAATCAAAAAAACACGTTAGGATTTGTATTTTTTCTTTCAAATTTTAAGTATAAATTTTTGCCCAACGCCACTAAAGAAGTTTCAGGACTTTTAATTCCGAGACATTTAATTCTTAAGAATTCTTTTAAAATATAATTTTCAATTCATAAAAAAATATTTATTTATTCATTATTAATTTATTTATTTATTGAGCACGACTTGAAAATACCAAAAATTGGCGACGTGATTAATCATCAGGCCAAGGACTACATTAATCGGTTGGCAAATCATCCAAACGATCCAGCCAGGCGGCTTTTAAGGCGACGCAGAAAGGGAGGGGTCAGAGCGGCGAGGAGGCAGAGAAGATCGCATCCTGTCGACCTCCCTACTAGATCATATTAAATGTATTAGTATTATTCCCACTTGTTAATATAAGTTGTTTTGTTATTGTTTTGTATATAGTTTAATTTAAGTCGTTAAATAATATAACAACAGTATGATTAAAGATTTTAACAAAAAAAAAAAAAAATTATTGTATAATAGAAATTCTAAAATACAACATTAAAGCTGAAGCAACAAAGGCCTTGAGCTAATTTTAAATAAATATTGAATGACGTATATTTCAAATCGATTCAGACTAAGAAAAAAAAAAAATAAATATAAAGTATTAAAAAGTAAACTCAAAATAAAATAATTTAGAACTGAGCAACTCTGAGAGGAAAAATGCATATTTTATATAAAATGAATACATATACAATAGTATAAATATAAAGTATTAAAAAGTAAATCCAAAATCAAATAATGAGAAACATGGCAAAAGAAAAAAATGTCACAATTTGTTGATAATTCAAATGAATTAAAAAGAAAGATTAAAGAAAAAGATTACTTTTGACATATATGTCTATATATAAAATAATAAAAAAAGTGAACTCAAAATCAAATAATGTAAAAATGTTAAAACAACAAAAAAGAGGTAAAGTATTGTAAAGAGCCATTAAAAATATTAGAAACCAACTAGAATGAGTTGAAGAAAAAATAACTTAATTTAGTCTCAAACGAAAAAAAAAGAATTCTTCTTTGAATAAAATCAACTTTAAAGAGAAATAAAATCAAAACCTATG
This sequence comes from Amiota minor, assembly GCA_037043295.1. Lineage (NCBI taxonomy): Eukaryota > Metazoa > Arthropoda > Insecta > Diptera > Drosophilidae > Amiota > Amiota minor. The sequence continues at coordinate 140,507 of JBAMAW010001772.1, forward strand.
GAGTTTAGATCATGACTATTTCAATTAAAATGAATTTAACAAAATGTTATGTTAACATGACAATAATAAGAATCAATTCAATTCAAAAATGTGAGAAAATACCAAAATTATTATTATTATTATTTTATATAAAATGAATACATATACAATAGTATAAATATAAAGTATTAAAAAGTAAATCCAAAATCAAATAATGAGAAACATGGCAAAAGAAAAAAATGTCACAATTTGTTGATTAAAGAAAAAGATTATTTTTGACATATATGTCTAATATTATATATATATAAAATAATAAAAAAAAGTGAACTCTAAATCAAATAATGTAAAAATGTTTAAAACAACAAAAAAAAAGGTAAAGTATTGTAAAGAGCCATTAAAAATATTAGCAACCAACTAGAATGAGTTGAAGAAAAAACAACTTAATTTAGTCTCAAACGAAAAAAAAAAAAAAAAATTCTTCTTTGAATAAAATCAACTTTAAAGAGAAATAAAATCAAAACCTATGGAGTTTAGATCATGACTATTTCATTTAAAATGAATTTAACAAAATGTTATGTTAACATGACAATAATAAGAATCAATTCAATTCAAAAATGTGAGAAAATAAATAAAATTGTACACAATTTTCATCTCAGATGAAGTGAAAAAAAAAATAATAAAACAAAATAAAATACAAATTTATGACAGCAAAAGATTATGTGATGCAACTCCACAGATGAAGATAATTTTATGTTTAAATTTCTTTGGTTAACAAATTTTTTATGTTTTAGGATATTCAAATTATGTACATACATACAACATAATGAAAATTAAAACGTTGATTATGATAACCTGTACCCAAATGGAGATATAAGCGTAATTATTTATTTATTGGAACTATGATTATAATTATAAATTATAGCCTATAATAGTATTTAATATGAACAATAGCGATAGAGTCCTTCTGCTCAGGGGACAGTTAAGAAGGAAAGGAGGAAATTACAATACAAAAAGGAAAGTCCAGGCTTGCCTTGAGCGGGAAACGAACCCGCGACAAACGTACTGCGGTACGTGCAAAATTTCAGCTCTCTGGCTCAAAAACTGAGGGACTAGTTTGAATACATACAAACGGACAGAGGAACAGACGGATGGCTTAATCAATTCTAAGTCTAATCGAGCTGATCAAGAATATATATACTTTATGTGTTTTATTTGTCTCCTTCTGCCTGTTACAAAGTTCATGATTTAATTTCCTCAACTTTCCTTAAGTTGGAATTTTTAAATTGAAAGTAATTGTTAGTACTTAGATTCATTTAAGTTATATTGCCTTAAAATTTGTTTTGGAACCATCATGAACGTGTAGAGAAATTGTCAAATTTTTATATATACAACAATATAATAAACAATATACTTGTATATAATAAATGGTTCTGAAAATGCATAATTTGATTCACATGAAAATTTAATAATGAAATATAGAACTTATGTATTTAAATTGTTTTTAATGAGATCAAAGTCAACATTTTTAACTGTTTCAATATACAATATATTTCACTTATTATAAAATTCGCTTTTGATGTTCTTTTTATTTTTATATTTGATTTGACGCAATACTTTTCAATTTCATTTTAATTATTTTATTTTGTATTTTTTTTTTTGTTTTCAATTTTTAATTGTTTATTTGTGAGCTTTTTGTTAAAATTAAATTTTCAACTAAACGAAATATGTTCGTATTTCATGAATGCTCACTGTATCTGTTGCTATATTATCTGTCTATCTATCCAAGTATCCAAGTATAAGTAACACACAGTTTATTTTATTTGCGATTGTATTTGTGTGTATTATTATGCCACTGTGTATTTATACAATATGTGTAACAACGTTTCATCGATGTTGATATTTGCAATTTTTATTTTCTATTGAACATGGATTTAATTGAAATTGTAGAATTTGTAGAATTAGTTTTAGTGATATGCATTTTTGTTTTTCATATACAATATTAATTCAATATTCATCATTTGTAGTCTTGATTACATTGATATGAGATATGTATATTTATTTGACAGACATATGATACATATTCTAATAAGCCTACATTTTTATAGTTTCTGTAGTTTCTATTGTTGTTTGTACTAATTAATATAATTATTGCTTCTGGTTGCATATTACTTAATTAATTTACAAATAATAACAGCAACTCAATCACTCAAAACACTCGTCATAAAATAAAAACAGCAAAGAAACAGATAACGGCAGGCGCAGCACTAGGCTTCACAGAACAGTATCGATAATGTTTTATTAGGGGTTCTGATAGAAGGTACCCCTGATTTCAATTAATGTAAAGTGTCTTATGGTGTCTTAATTTCATTTCGATGTTACAAAAAATAAAACAGTTTTTCTAATCAGAACCTCAATTTTAATGGGGGTTTGTATGGGTCTAGTGGTCTGAACAACATATGATTGTAAATTTCAAGTCCCTAAGGTTGCTGGATCGTATAGCACCCAAACAAATCTATACGATTCTTGTATGGGGATACCTGTGAATTTTTAACTTTATTTTAGTTTTCGTATTTGTTGCTCCGTTAGAGCTACAGATTCTGTTATTCTATTAAGGTCCATGAGATGAAGTCCGACCCATTTTAGCTTTAGTAATAGGGATCCGTTTGATATCCTTTAACCTCAAAAAGAAGGAAAGTGCGAGCCAAAATACAAATATGTAATGGCAACAGCCTCAGCCTATTGCATGGTGTCGGAAGCAGCAGTATTGGTAATCAGTGGTACGATACCGATAAACCTGCTTGCAAAGGGGAGACAGAAACTATGGATTTTCAGTAAGGTGTTGTCGACTTTTATATTACACAATTGCTATCAGGGCAGAGATTTTTTGGAAATAATCCCTGCAGTACAGAGAAAGCAGCTAATATAAATTGCATCTATGGAGACACAGAAACATATGATGTAAATCACACGTGAGGCAGTGAGACACAGTGTGGAGAAATATAGTACACAAGATGATGGTGAGAGACCACAACTGGGCACAAATAGCCGACGTCATAAAAAAAGTATTAAGATGTAAGAAGCGGGTCCTGAATGCAGGTATTTCAGATGATACATGAACACAGAAGAGGGTAGATAAATATCCTGAAGGTGAGGGATGTTTTAAGTTGATAAAAGTTATAATAATAATGTACTATGGAAGGGATAAGGAACTTAAGTTTACATTCCTTCAAATCCTTCATAAATTACATTTTTAATGTAAGAACAAATTTAGAAAATAATTTGTAAGTGGACCCAAAATCTTTACATTTGATATAGAAGATGGTGCATGTCATCAAATTGACACATGAAACAACACGTGATACATTAATTAAGCTCTATTTAGGGGTAGAATATACATATCTGCAGCTAACTTCATTTATTTCTGGTGATAATTTTCAATAGAATCAATTTCTTCCCTAGAGCTGATCTATAGATCCTTCTACTATATAAACTACAGACAAATATAGACTATAGAATAGTTTAACTTTATAGTTTTGATACAAAATTTATCCTTAAATTGTAGAAGAATATCTACACTTATTGCTCATTGTTCGTTCGGTTTATTGTTTCGTTCATTAGCCAAAAATTTATAATTTCATTTTCAAAACGTGCCTAATTAACTGTCAATAACCGTGGATAGATAAATTATTCAATATTAGATAATATTGTTAATGTTTGCTGCTGTTTCATTTTTGTTGGCAACCAGTTGATAAATCATTCACCCAGCCACGTAAGCGTTTTTGACCCAATTAGATACGAGATACAGTTAAAGCGATGAAAATCATGTGGAAATATATACAAAAAATACTTCATCATTTATGGGAAAAGCATTTTCCAAGATTTTTCCATGAAAATTATATGCAAAACAAAAACAAAATACGGAAAATCGAATAATCCTAAAAATGTAAAATCTACTGCAATAACATTATCACGAACACATGCATCTTTATCACAGATACACGCATACATACTTATGTATTTAATATAAAAACGCGACTTTCAAAATTTTCGCAATTGAAACTGAATAAATTTAGTGTGTCGATGAAATGAAAACAGTTTTACAAACTCGTGAAATCATTTATATTAAAGAAAAAATAGGAGAAAACTAGTAAAGAAATCAATAATAGTATAAATTTTCAAGTCACCGAATTTTATATACCGTTTAAGTTCCAATTCTTGCATAGTCTACTTATGTATTTGTTATTTTTAGCTGATTCTAGACATTTGGAATTGAATAGTTTAAGAAATGAGGATATGCAAAATGTTTACACAAAACTCATGATTACTTAAAGTTTTGTCATATATGTGATATTTTGGTTCGAGCATGTGAAACTTGTTTTCAAAAGGATTTAACTTCAACCTTAACAATGGGCACAACAAGTGGAAATACATGATATTAATTGTAATTAAGAAATAAAACAAGGACAATTCTGTTTCAGGATTTCTTCTTCGGGTAAATGGAGAACATGCCTTGAAGATGACATAATAATCTATAGCCCCGGAAAAACAATAGACACAATCAATAGGAATTTACAACTTAAATTCACAGAGGTGGAAGAATATACAGAAGACATCAACATTAAATCAATTCAAACGAATAGCACTGTTCCGATAAAAAGTGCAGTTACCTACATACTCCTATATCTAGATACATTTTTATATATGTATTAACAAGCACATAGTCGGACAGTAAGATATGGAAAAAGGATTTCTTCGCCAACCAAACGTTATTATACTCCAAATATGTCGATCGAAAAGTCAAAATAATCATCTACTAAGAATTTTTCATACCAATAATCACTTATGGGTGTATAATATGGTTCAACATATCACCATTTTAGGTATATGGAAAAAAATACGTGAATTCGAAAGAAAATGCTTGAGAACATGCACCTCACTCTACAGATCTCCTCACAGCAACTATACAAAATTTATATCAAATAAAAAACTTTATAAGCCATCATCTATGTCCTTTTGCCATTTTCCGGGTAGCTTTATAATTCCATCGGTGTAGAACTTCTGGTGTTTATCAGCAAAAGTTGACCAAGTGATTTTCAGCGGCTCTTCGGTCAGCCAATTTTTTTACCATGAATACTAGAGTTTTGCAGAGGGCGAAACAAATGGTAGTCAGAGAGTGTAAGGTCTGGGCAATACGGTGGATGCATATGATGACCTTTCTAACCAAACTCTGTCAATTTTTTCCTGATCTTCAAAGATGTGTGTGGCCTAGCATTGTTATGACGGAAGACAGCCCCCTTTTCTGTTGGCCAATTCTGGTCGCTCTTTCTTGATTGCTTCATTCAAACGGTCGAGTTGTGCACGGTAGATGACCAAATTGACCATTTCGCAACGTTCTAGCAGCTCATAATAAACAATTTCCTTGAATCCCACGAAACACTCAACAAAACCTTGTTTGCCGTTAATCCAGGCTTTGAAGTCGTTTGTGGAAGATCAACGGTCTTTGCCCATGGTCGCTTGCCTTGTGCTCGGTGACCATTTTTATAGAATTTGACCATGGGGTCTCTGTTACAAAAGTCATGACAAAATGATAGATAATAATTTTTAGCAATAATATGTAAGGTATGAAAAGGTGTCGTTTCACTACTGCAGATATGCAATTCAATAGAATTCAGTCAGAAAACAGTTCTCAGTCAGTCAGTCATTCATTCCATCATTTAGTCAGCATTTCAGTCAGACAGCCAGTCAGTTATTTATTTATTCATGCATTGATTTTGATGATTTCCTTGTGAAGTAAGCTCCTTTCTTTCCATATCTTACTCTTTTTATACTTTCTTTCTATCTCTCTTTTACTCATACCTACCTACACTTATTGCATGCTACATATTTTGCATATTTCTCACGCCGCGGTATCATAGTAGCGGCAGCAGGCATTCAAGTATTTTTATTCGTCTGTCCGTCTGTCAGTTAGTTCGGCAGGCAGGCAGCCAGAGAGGATGAAATATCTTTGTTGATGACATGAAGTAAGCGACTGAATCTCAATCGGCGTTCTTCGTTGTTTGCTTCATAATAAAATCGAAGATTACGAGCATGTAACTTGCTTGTTGACAACTGTCAATATCTACAAAATGACAACAACTACCTGCAGCAACAACAATAATAGTATTTTATAATAACAAACACAACAACAAGTAAATCCACAACTTTCAGACTGCAAGATATATATATTTTTTTCTCTATTTTTGCATACCTCAATCCTCCTCCTGTTAACCGCAGCAACAAACTTTTTTGTTGCATGCGATAAAATAAAGAGAAAAACAAAAGCAAAAAATGCAAGTGAAAAAATAAAATGTTACGAACTGAAAATAAAGTAGTTAAAACTAAAGATCAACAAAATACAACGAATTATGGCATGCATCTGTGTTTGTTGATTATTGTGTGCATGTATGTGTGTTTGTGTGTGTATCTGTGTGAATGTGATTCCGTAGATTTAAGTTTACAGTTCACATGTAGATTGCAAAAGCTGAGCAGATTTTCAGCTCATAAGCATTTTGACATTAATGCGCTTAATTAAAGAATGAGCGAATCTTCGTTCATTCACCACCTACCGTACCGTTCTTCATCATCAGCCTTAATATCATCATCATCACTATTATTTCCATCGTTGACAATGGTGGAAGATGTTGATTTGCTGACAAGAGCCAATTTCAATTGATAGTAAATAACAACAACGAACCAAGGAAGCAAGCAAAACAATAACAAAAGTCAACAAAAGACTTTAACAAAAAAGAGCGGGGGGCAGTTGTAATACAAACGTACATACCTACATTCCATTCCACTCCATTCCATTCCATTCCAACTGAAGATGAATAACGTAGCAAAAGATATGGATATAGTAGTACAATAGGAAAAAGTTGGTTATATTAAGCTAAAAAGGGCATGAGGTGCTGCGGGCTTGGTGGCGGAAAAATGTGATATTCGGAATTAAATAAAATCAAAATTGAAGTTAAAAGGAACGAGTATGGGAATGAATGGGAGGGAGTATGGTGAAATGAAGATGAAAAGTAAAAGAAATAAGGAAAAACTGGAATTGAGTCGAGCAGAAAATTAAACTGCAACTGAAGCGCAGTTGATTCAATACGCGACAGCGGCATGGCGGCATGGCATCGAGGCTAAATGCTTGGCAAGAGGCAAAATTCAAGGCGACGTAAGGCAAAATAAGTGTGCGTATAGTTGAGTTAAGCTGTAGATACATCTACTATAAGTAAGTGTGTGTGTGTGTGTGTGTGTGTGTCGAGTGAAGAGATTTTTCATTCCCACTCAAACTATGCAATAAAAATTGGGTCAAAGATCAAGTGGAGCTCAGCTGTAGCAGAGGAAAAGCAAAGCAGAATAGCGTCGCGGCATAGCTCAGCACAGAAGAGCAATTGAAAGCCAAATGGAAAACAGAGGGAGATAATTGGATGAAGGAATTGTGGAGAGAGAGAGAAAGAGAGAGAGAGAGAGTTGGAGCGAATGATTGCCACAGGAAGGGAAAAAGTGTGAAACAACAACCGCAGTTTGTTGGCGCGTGGCAACAAGAAGAGTTGAACAACATCGAAGGGAAAAATGCAATGGTTGGTTGACTGCTTGGATAGATTCCATGAGCTTTCCTACTCCTTCACCTCCTAGTACAGAATGAAGCAAGCGCACGCTTTAACTCTAGTGGGTGTATTGCATTGTTATGGTGTAGTGTGAGAGTTTGGGTTGAATCGGGATAGTTGAGATTATTCGGTTATCCAAACCTGCACTCACTGGCTCACAAACAGATACATACACACATTCATACTTTCGTATTTGTTGCATGAACACAAGAGCGCGCCTGAACATGGACGAGTGCATTTGACTTTACCAAAGTGGAGGACAGGATGAGTGTTTGTTTGATTGTTGGTATATACAATATACCTATGTATAGTATATGTAGAAAACAGTAGCGGATCTCTGCATCGTTAAGCTAATTACAGGAGATAAGTGCTAAACAATTTGAAAATGAAATATGAAAGAAAATTGGTTTAGTGGTGCAGGATATACAAGTAAAATTTAAGCAAATAAGATTTGTTTTGTATTATTAATCTTCAAAACTAATTTATTAGAGAAAATTTAGGTTTTGTAAGTGTAATTCGCGGGTTAAATTCGGATACACTGATTGCCGAAGGCCCACAAAGACCTAAGTTTCTTACCTACATCAGATGGAGTCACCTTAGAATTGCGTTCACTTGAATTAGACTCCTGTCAGTGTCAAGCAGAAGCATAAGCAAGGACTCTTTTTCATCGTTATTCATACTCTTTCTACATTTCTTAATGCCCGTGAATTTAAGCTAGTAAGCAGTAACCGGTTGCAGTTCTTTTATTACGAGTAAACCTTTTTACAAAATCAACATGATAGTCAGCTCCGAGAAGTTAACACCAGTTTGAACTCTTTTTGAAACCATCAGTGTAGATGTAGTATGTTAAGCGATCTTTACTTTTTCCAGATTTCATCTATAAAATAAATGTCCAAAAGGTTTGTAGAAAAGTTTTTATAGTAGAACTTTTTTTTGCGGATTTAGTCGCTCTGCTCTGAATGAGGGGTTTAATTGGAAGCAATTTGAAGTGAGCCATTAAACAGTTTCCATAGGTTTGTACCAGCCTAAATACCGCTTGGCAATATTGGAATACAAATACCTGAGAGAGATGATGGTAGGCCCTCTTCCACATTTTCCAATATATTGAGATTTCAGAAGTCAAGTCAAGTGAATTTATTGCATGAAAATATTAATAAATTTGTTAATGGTTATGGCATCAAACAAATCAAACAGTTTATACAGATGTATTTAAGGGGGCTATATGAATTGAGTTTTCAGATAATAAGTGTATGGCAGAATGAGATTTCTGTAGATTCTACAAAATTCTTTGATTAAATCTCTAACGATGTATCTCACTTTAAAGATATTTTTTTTTATTCTAAACACTTCTAAATACTTCAAAAAATGGAACATTGTTGTGTTTTATTCTTCATTTAGCTAAAATCACTTTCCCTGCATAAATTCATTTAAATTTTCCTCGTCAAATATTTTTACGCTCCTGCTGTTAGAACTAAACTGAACTGTACTTCTCATGCTAACAACAATCGTTAGCTTTATGCCTCGTTTCGTAGGCGTAAATGATGGACGACTTTTGAGAAGCCGTTGGGAGCATATAGAATATGCACGCGCATATAATCAACTGAAAAAAGGGGTCGAGTTGAGAAGGTCGCATCTGGTGTAGAATACACTTGAAATATGTATTGTATGTAAGTATAAGTGTGTATAGAAGAAGCACGACAAAAGCAAAATCACAATAGCAGCAACAAAAGTGTGAAAGAAAATATATTTACTATATAGTATACATATGCATGCATGCAACGAGCAAACGACAATAGGATGGACGACATATGATGAAGGAACAGATGACGAAAGCGAAACAAACTCAACGAAAACGAAATTAAGTCAAGACGGTAGCCCATTAACTTGTTGTTATCGTTGTTGTTGTTGTTGTTGTATGGGGAAAGAAAAAAGGAATGAACGAGTAAAAGAGAAAGGTCAAAGGAAAATAAAAAAAAAAATTAAAAGTTAAACAGTGAGGAAAGACAAAGTAAAAGCTGTTGTTCGTTGGCTTTGTGGAATCTGGTGATGGTGATAAGAGCGACCGAACGAACCCCCACAAGAAGCAGCAAACTGAAGTAGCACAACGTGGTGGGCGCCAAAGTTACCACGGACCTTGTATGGATTTATTTTGCAATTTTTAGGATTTTCTTTTTACCACACATTGTTGTGTTGAAGATGTTTTTCTTTCTTTTATTTCGCATTTTTGTTTTTCTCTTTTGCCATTTGCTTTGCCAAGCACTTTTGCGTATTTATACACTACATACCTTTCACACATTATATTATGTAAATGGCATAATAATTTAGTCGCGTTATTTGCAACTAGCAATGGAAGAAGATTCTATGGATTTCAGATGGAGAAGATCACGACAAAAGTTTTTTTTTTATTTTTGCCAAACAATGCAGTTAATGAGTTTTAGTTACTGAAATTAGTAAAAAATAAAACATCCGACATCTGCTATAAAAATTATGGTTTCTGTGCTGGTAACTTTTTTAGTTCCTAAACTTGGAGCTTTAAATTGCATAGAAACTTATTAAGGGGGTCTGGTCTAGAAAATTGAAAAAATCGATTTTTTTTTTTTTTTTTGAATATTTTCAAAGCTTAGACTTTCAAAAATATGTTCTTAAAAGGATTTTTCAAAATTCGAATTATTTTGGGAGATAAAGCGGATGTTGTGACGTGGCATCTAAGCCGGCCGAGCGGAGTGATCACACAATGAACGGCAGATGTTACCGGGTGGCTTGAGGATTCATTCTTTCCAGAAATTCTTTTATATACGACTCGAGCTCTTTATGTATATAATACATGTGCACTTTTAAATTTCCATATAAATGTCAACCCCGTCTCAAACTTCAAACGTGTTTTTCTCAAAACTCCTTTTGTGAGGTGGTTGACACGATATCTCAAGTTCTATCTGACCGATTCCTTTGAAATTTTATGAGAATCTTCTTTATACATCTTATTATCACCTGGACCTTGGATTTTGAAAAATTTGTATTCTAAGTATTTTTAAAAAATTCGTAAAGGTCGAAAAACAGGGGTAAAAAAAAATTTTTTTTCAAGTGGACGCCATTTTGTGATTTTTTTTTTTTTGAATAGCGACATCTTTACTGATTAAGAATTTTTTTTTATTTGTTTGATTTAGATCACTTCAAGGATTGGAATCATGTCAACCAGGGAGCACTGTTTGCTGGCAATCTCCACTTCATCGGCCTGTCATTGGATGAATTTTTGACTTTTTTGTTTTTTATATATATTAAAAATCACTAAATATTATATAAAAAAATGGATGGTAGAAATGTTTTTAATTTTTTTTTTTATCCTAGTTTGTAAAATACCCAAAAAGTAGGGCTCTGGACCAGAATACCCCCTTAAGGGAACATGAACTCAACCATTTACATACATTATTTATAAAAAAGTAGATTAACTGTCACTTGTACTATTATAAAATTAAGAGTACAAAATTTATTTAGTTTTTAAAATTAGTTTAGTTCTTCAATTACTTCATTTGTAAAAATTTATATTCATATAAATTTATATTCATGTAAATTTTTATGCATATGAAAAAAATTGTATCGATTGCCTTCCATTGTCTTGTATTTGTGTGAAAGGTATGTGATATTTGGTGAAACTAAAGTTATTGGTTTTAACCTTTCTGTCGCATGATTCTGCATTTTATTTTCACTACTTAACAACAATTAAGCGCACATACTTACCATTGTAATGGGAGTCAAAACCACAATAAAAGTGAAAATCCATTTCCATTTCCTCTCTCTTATACTAGTGACTTCTGTACTATTGTAGTATGCATCCCAATTTTGCACTTTCCTTAAACCCAAATTCAAACCGCAACCACATATCCATCTGAAATAACCAGGTTCCAATGCTTTAGTCACATTTAAAGACCACATTTTGAGCTACTTCATATCACTTCACTTCAATGGGCTCCAGCATAACGTCTGTTTCTCCTACTACTACTTACTATGAACTAAGTACAGGATTTTACGGGAAAATATTCGTTTTTCCTAGTACATACTTGCACAATAGTTTGAACTTTTGTCTGTAGTTCCTGTGTAAACAGAAGTAAGAAGAATATGAAGAAGAATGACTGACTCAAATCAAAGAAGCTGATGAAAATGAAAAAGTAGAAAGAGAAAATATCATGAAATTTAAAATGAAAAACAAAAAAAAAAAAAAAAAAACAATGCTTTTGTTATGCGTTTCAATCTTTCTTTCTTCGTTCATTCATATTCCTCACCCTCCCCCTCCCCCTCCCCCTATTAGATCTTTATTCAAGAAATAGCAATGCACAATATTTAAGCAGCTTTCAATGTTCTGTGTCTATGTATGTATGTCTGTCTCAGTATCTGTGTGCATTAAGTATCTGGGTTTGTATTTGTGTGCTGATGTTGAAGTACATTAAGAACTTTAGGTCGTCAACGATTGCAACGAGTCCATTGAGCCGCATTGAGTTTGATTGCGGTAACTGCCACTGCTACTTACTTTATATTATTGCCAACCAACAACCAAACCAACACAACTCAATCATTTCTTTTTTTTTTTTGTTTTTTACCATTTCACTATTTTACCATTGTGCTTTTGTTTTCTATTTTCTAATGACTTTATAGGTTTATAGAGGAGACTCGACTCCTTCCTTTCATCTCTCTATTTTTCTAATCGATTCGTTTAAGGTTCTTCTAAAATAATTGGTGCCATTAGTTTGCGCTTCAATTGAGTAGTTTTTTCTTTCTTTCGTTTTTAAGTTTTTATTATTATTTCTTCTATTATTTTTTGTTTTTGTTTTTAGGTCACTGCACCTCATAGCACACCAATCAACATACACACAGATACACACAGATGCATGCATGTTTAAGTATATGTTTGCTTGTATGAGTTACCCCCTAATTGTGGCAGTGCAACTAATGAGTGGAAAATAATTTATGGTTTGCAATGAAAACACAAAAAAAAAAAAAAAAATAAAGAATTTAATAAAAATAGATCGATCGTACTTCTTGTTTAGTAAGCATGTGCGACTCTTTGTGTATTTCTGTGTTGATTGGGGGCGGCCCACAAAATGATATATGAATATTAAAATTTTATTAGCCATGGCTCTCCGTGTTACTCCTTATCCCCACTGTTTATCACTTATAGACAAGTCAGTCAGTCATCATTCAGTGGTAGTGTCTAGTCAGTAGTTAATATATTAACGCTCCCTTAGGTAAATCAAACTGGGCAATATGTTCGTTCTTCTAAAGCAGATGATTTTATAGTTTATAACTTGAAATTGTTTAATTAGTTTTATGTGCATTCTTTGTAATAAGTATTGTACATACTTTTGTTTTGTGTTTCTATTATTATTTTTTATTGCTATCCAACTTAATTGAGTTAAGTTGACTTTTGTTGATAATAATTGAAGAACTTAAAGCCAAAAATGTAAAAAAATGTTTGAAATTTCACATTCTTAAAGTAAAGTAAGTATATTGTTGTCATTTGCTTACTGTAAACTTAAGTTAAGAACAAATAAATAATTTGCAATTTTAATAATAAATTGACTAAACACTTGGCCTTAGAAAAATAGATTAATTCCATTCCGTGCCACTCATTTGCTGGAGCATCACTCGGGATATAAATACCTTGTTGTATATTTGGATAGGTGGCTAACGTTTAAAACCCATATCTCAAATATAACGAAGTCGCTCGGTCGGAGAATTAGGAAATTGTATTGGCTCCTAAACAGTCGCAATAAATTGTCACTAAGAAATAAGGTACACATCTACAAAGCAATAATTGCTCCTGCTTGGCGTTATGGCTTACAGGTGTACGGCATAGCAGCAAAAACAAATATTGCTAAGGTTAGAGTTCTGCAGGCCAAGACAATGCGCATGATTTCTGGGGCCTTGGTTCATGCGCACAGCGGACCTTGAGCACGACTTGAAAATACCAAAAATTGGAGACGTGATTAATCATCAGGCCAAGGACTACATTAATCGGTTGGCAAATCATCCAAACGATATAGCCAGGCGGCTTTTAAGGCGGCGCAGAAAGGGAGGGGTCAGAGTGGCGAGGAGGCTGAGAAGATCGCATCCTGTTGACCTCCCTACTAGATCATATTAAATGTTTTGTTCCTTCCCACTTGTTGTTATATAAGTTGTTTTGTTATTGTTTTGTATAAAGTTTAATTTAAGTTGTTTCATACTAACAGTATAATTAAAGTTTTAACAGAAAAAAAAAAAAAAGTGCCACTCTTCATTATTATGTCCGCTTATCTTTTGTGATACAGTTATGTTAGCGATTTCCACAGTATATAAGAGAATTGATATTAATTTTTGATGTCATCGGACATACAGAATTGATCACAAATTACTTGAAAACTCGCCTAGATCGAACGATGCATGTCGAATTTCCTTTCTTGCTAATTTTTTATTTATTTTTTTCTTCTCCAATTGTTCACTCTACTATATGACTTCCTGATTTGCTTTTCTGATTTGAAATATAAACAAAGAGTAGACGTTTTTCTGCCTTTTCTCTTTCCTTTTTTCTTTCATTATAATCGCACTCTTTTTTTAGGATTCTAAAGAACCTTGCTTAAGGTTATGTTTAGCAAATTTTTACAAAATATACAAATTACAAATATAAAAAATCAGAAATCAGATTAGCAGCCCAGTATAAGAATTATAACTTGAAGTTAGTGAAACAAGAATTATGAATCTTAAGCAATTTTCTAGGCAATTGTGGCAGACGATTTTTCACATTTTCATGTCTCATTGCGTATTATTGTTTACGAAAGGCATACAGTATGTAGTTTTAATCTATTCAAATTACTCGTACTTAGTTCCAATTTGCTACTTTTAGTTTAAATTTTTTAGTTATCTGTATAAATACAAAAAAATTGGCTAAATGCGAGTCAGACTCGTACACGGAGGATTCCGTACCAGATAGAGGTTTGATTTGACTGATTCCAAAAAATATACCACGCCTATATCAGAAACTTATAGTGTCTAAATTTCAGTTCAATAGTCTAAAAAACAAAAAAGTTTTTCTATAAGAACCTGAATTTTAATGATGGGTTTGTATGGGAGGTACCCCTCCTAGGTGGCGGATTCGGTTGATTCCAATAGAAGTACCGCGCCTATATCATACACTTATAGCGGCTAAATTTCAGTTGGACAGAACAAAGTACAAAAAAGTTTTTCTGATAAAATCCAGAATTTCGGCAATATAAGTTTCTGATGTATAGCCACCAACCTTCCAAATTTCAGGATTGTGGGATCACTGGATCGTATAGCTGCCATACAAATCAAAATGTTTCTTGTATGGGGACCCCTTTAAGTTTTCGAAAATATTTTTGTTTTTGTATTTGTTGCTGGTGCCCGAATAGAGCTACACATTCTGTGCAAATTTCAATTTTCTACCATGAGATAGAACCCGATGGCGGTCGGACGGACGTCGTAGCCTTAGTAATATGGTTCCGTTTGATATCGTTCGGTTACGGAACCCTACAAACCTACTTATTGTATACATTAATAAACCGCAAAACTATTGATTATAGAATTGCATCCAACAATACGGTTTTGCAAGATTTATCATCATTTAATGGATAGATGGATGTGTGTGTTAAGTAAATTCATGCATAAAATACTATTTTACATTAATAACCTTTGAATTCTGAGGCAAAAAAATAAAATAGTAGTTTCATTTTTGACTTAAAAATTCATTTAATTTAAACTTATTAAAAAGTTCTTTATTTACAATGAAACACACTTACTACAGATGCATTTCAAAATGTTATGTGTTTGTGGATATTAAAAAGTATTTATTGTACATTAATTGTACATGAGTTGTAATGTCAGTTGAGTGCACGAAAGACTTAAAGTTAAATCAACAATAAATCAACACTACTACTACTTAGGCTTATTTAAACTTAAACACTTTAGGGTTTTCCCTTTTCCATTTTCCATTTTTCATTTTCTCCAACTTGCAACTACAAATATTTTTATATTTTAATATTGTTTTGTGATGTGTAGAGCAGCAGCAGTAAATAATGACAACAAAATGCAATAAACAAAATAATCCTCTTGACAATCCTTTAAATGAAGGGACATGTGTATGTAGATATTTATAACATATTTAGATATGTTCATATTGTAGTAATAGTAGTACTCAGTGCTCAATATGCAGTTGCAGATAAATATGATTATCAAATGTTTTTGCTTTGTTTGCTTGTTTATCTGTTCGAATATTTATTTACTTATTTGTTTGTTTGTTTCCATGTATCCTTTGTCAGTATGTGTTCATCATCATGTAAATGTGAGATACTTTTTTGAGTCTGTGGGTGTGTAAGTGTTATGTGTATCGGTGTGTGTGTGTAAAAACATGTAAATAAATTTAAGCCTCGAGGTCATCATATCGAAAACAGAAGTTTGCATTTGTTCAAAAGAGCTTTGTTCAATAACTACACAAACAACAGGAAATAGACAAGAGTTTCACACTCACTTACAGACACACACACACACACACACACACACACAGATACACATTCTCACATACCTACTCCCCCACATATGCAATTACAAAAACAACTGGAACAAAAGAAATAGCAAACGAAAAAAAAAAAACAGGACATGAAAATAAATGTCATTGACTAAATGACAAATAACTTGACAACTTTTTCTTTTCTAGTATTTTTTTTTAGATGGCAGAAACTTTAACAAAATGAAATGAAAGCGCAAAAAGCAAATGGCAAAAAACAAAAAAAAAAACAAAAACCAGAAAAAATATGGAATCATGTAAAAAATTATGTTTTCCCTGAAATAGAAAAAAATAGTGTCCAAAACAGGATAAAATGGAATAGAAGCAAACACTTGTCGTGCATGGCAAAGGATAATAACTCTTTCATTTTTTAGATGATTCAAAAATATGTACACTTATTTGCGTGTGTGAAAAATGTGAAATTAGTGAATTGACAAAATATTGTCATGTCAAACAATATGGAAAATCCAAAGTATCAGTAGCATACTAACGATATTTGTGTGAGTATCTGAAACTTAACACAGAATAATAAGGTTTTGTTTTTGTATTCATTTGGGAATTTTATTTTAGACTTTAAGTGGATTGAAATAGATATTTATAAAAAATAAAAGTAATAATTAAATGCATGAACAAAAAAATATGACATCCATACCAATTGTCACGCTAGATATTTCCATATACGAAAAAAATAAATATAAAAATCAAAAATAAAGTATTTTAATAAAATCTATAATTATAGAGTTTTTGGTTACATTGGATTTTGCCAAGAATCGTTCAGCAATTAGGGGTTTAAATAATAAATATTTAAATATAATTCCGATCGAAATTGATTTTATATTTTCCATGAAGATTAATACATTTTTGTTCGCGTTTGAACCAATTTTCGAAGCAATTTTTTCCACTCCGATTTTGGTAACTCTACAACAAGGATTTGGCTCATATTTGAGGCCCATACAGTGGTTTTCGTGTTTTGCTTTGGACTGATATGCATAGATCCAAGTTTTATCAACTATGTAGATATTATACAAAGTCTTTGATGCACCTTGAATGTATTTTTTTTTTCAAGATTTTCTTGCATCAATCGACACAAGCCTTCTTTTGAACATTTGCAGGATTATGCGGTATCCAACGCGAACAAATCAATCAATGAACGGTCAAATGTTTTTAGGCATAGTAATACCTAAAGATGCTCCAAATGACAAATGAGAGTCATGCATTTTCAGTTCACGCACAGGATTGATATTTTATGGTAAAACACTGATTTTGGACGACATTTATGGAATTCAATTTGGAGCAAACATCGACCACGATTGAATTCGTTATACCAGTTTTTTACTTTTTTTACTGTATAAAGATAAAGAATTAAGTTCATCGCAGCACTCTTGTCTTAATAATTCACGAAAATTTTCACGAGTCAATTCCATTGTTGAATTTTTCAATTTTCTATAAAAAAACACAAATCGCGGTAATTTGGCAAATTGTTTTAAAAAAGTTATAATAAAAATAAGTATTAAATCATCGTTTGGAAACATTAGTGCCTGCCCAGCAATACTTACTGGTGCCAAGGCCAAAAAAATAAATTTAATTCTTGATTCCTCAATATACGAGTACATGGAAGGACTTTACAAAACGTTCAACTTGTCAAACATTTTTTTTTTTCTTGCTTTAGATGAAATCATGGTTTCTAATAATAAAATATAATCTTATTCATGTGTACAAGGGAATTCTTAACCCTATATGGACTCTTGGGATTCAGCTATAATGCTCTAGTAATATAATACAATGCATTACCAAATTTTTCAATGCTGCACGATATTGGCATTGAATTAGTCGTCCCTATAATACAGAGATATGCATAGTCTTACATATATGAAAAGGTTAAGGCTTCAGTTGGAAAACAAGGAAATGGGACGATCTCATGGCTTAAAAAAATAACTCTGCAATCACTCAGAGTGCCAATATTATTAATTTGCATTATGCACAGCCCAACTCAAATTACTCGATTATTTAAAAACAGTATGACTAGTTTCAATGATCATGAATAAAAATGGCGTCGTCTAATTAAATTTTTAATGGGATATTTGCCAACATCTAAACTTAATTTAATCCTCATGCAAAAGTGTCAAAATATGTTGCTAGAATTTATATAGTCGGTTCAGTGTTCTAACTGTCTCTTCTTAAATGAATAATTTGTGGCAAGTTTTTAATTTATGATGAATAATCCCAGTTTTATACTTAATAAACTTGGATTTTTTTTTAAGTGAAACTTTTTTAGCGAAGGGGAGTAAATCGAAAAAATATGAAAATAAAATGTGACGTAAATCAAAATTTGAAGATGTTATAATTATATTTGAGCTATTTAGGTAAATACAATTGAAATGTCTCCGTGGCGTAGTAGTTAGAGAGTAGGACTTGCAAACCGAAGGCGTGAGATATGAGTCCTGCACTGGGAATATTTTTTATTTTTAATTTTTGAAGTGAAACTTTTTAGCGAAGGGGACTAATCCCAAGAAAATATGGAGCTATTTAGGCCAATACAATAAGGAAGTAAAACTTGAAATTTTGTTTTTCGTCATATTTTATTTTCTAATTTTTGGATTTACCTCCTACCCTAAAGAAGTTTTACCTCCATATTATGCTTATGAGGGTGAGGCACACTTCTTAAATTTTTTCTTTGCAACATTTGGTTTATGGGAGTCAAACGGCTGAATAGAAAATTACGGAAAAAAAAAATGATGGAAAGTTATTAGTTTACTATTAAAACACAATCAAAGAAAAATAAGAGAGGTGAGACAAAAGCAAATATAAACCAGGGGTACCAGCATTTATCCAATTATGAATGTTTAATTAAAATTAATTTGTTTTTACTTAATTGTTGGTTAAAAATCCCTTCTCTTTTATACCAGGATACATTTCACGCATATTGTTTATCAGTGTCTTTAATTGAAATATGAGAACATTATTTTAATCATGGTGCACTCTACCTTAAAGCTTAACTTCCTAAATGTCTTCAAATTGTTACTCAAATTGAGGTCTTGGCTTTGAGCTGCCCACGCTTTCAAAAATCTACCAACAAATCAAAATTGCCAACTTTGGATTTTAGGCGCAGTATGCTTTGGGTAAACAATTTGGTAGAGAATCTCTTCATGATTGAAATTACTTTGTTTAAAGTAATTTGAGAAAAATGTAGGAGGGTTTATTTGCTTATGAGACGCTACTGTTTATAAATGAAAATCTAACTAAAATAAGACCTGGGTACATTCTTATCTCTTTCCTAGTCCAGAATCCTTAATTTAATATTTTCAAAAGAAACACATTTTGAGTTCACATCTGAAATTGCAAGCAGGAAGATATAATTATATACTTTTGTATATATGTACATACCAAACTGTGTTATGCAGTGTAATAGTGTATCAACAAAATTTACCATTATTAGTATTGAATTAAAATGGAAACAGCAACAACAATTCCATATACATATATGTGTTTGTATAAATAACTTTGACAGTCTATTGTCAAGAAAATCCTTTATCCTTTAGACGAATTCAGCAAAAATGAATAAAATAATAGACATTCAGACAGACAAATGTCAGATACATTCTACCATATATTGTACAATAGCAATATACTCATATAAATATGAACAATGGCAGCTATTTAGACACATTGAATGAGTGTGATAAGTAGATATGGTTGAGTGTCTTTACCAAAAGTGGTGATTGACCTGCCATAACCTCATTGCCTTCAGAACACGTTTCAACGTTCATCTACCTCTTTTATTTCAATGCAAAGACAAAAATCTATTTCAAAGACACACAGATACACACGCACACAATAATACATACCTAACTAGACAAGTAACGACGACGCACAATCAAAATAAAGGGGAAAAATGTCAAAAGGTTAACAATATTGAATACAAAATTAAATTGTTATTGGAAAATAATTCGACTCTTTACACTAAAATACCAGACACCATTGAATAATGGCTTCAAGGAATTAAATGTGTTTTCTAGCCAACCATTTTGACCATTCATTCTTCGCGCCCACGCCTACGCTCATGCCCATGCTCATGCCCTTCTAGTCGCCTTCAACCTCGCCCGCAATCTTGACAACTCCTACAGTCTTCGTCATCACATCATCGTCGCCGTCTTTATTTTCGATTATTTTCGCCCAGTTTATTTTATGAATAATGAATGTGTCTGCATGTATCTGAGTATCTGATAATTGCCACTGTCTATGCATCTAACTCAGTACATATTTGTGTGCGTGTGTGTGAGTGTGTTGAGCGTGTATCTGTGCTTTAGTTTTAGAACTGTACTGCGACCTTTGTTTGGTTGGTTATTTTAAACCATATTAAATATTTTGCGTTTTCATCATTTATGCTGTGAATAAATTGACTTGGTCGTTAATATTTATTTTTAGAGGCAACAACATTCAACATTTGATGATTTCCATCTAGGTATGACAAGGGATGATGATGTGACTTTCATTGAGTGTTTTTTAATCGATTCATATATGCAAATTAACTGACTGCGAAAGCTTTTAAAATGTGTTGTGCTAGTAGTAGTAGTATGGTATATACTTATTAATATACCTTCCCCAAAAAAAGGAACGACGACTTTGCAATGTTAATTTTAAGTATTAATTACAAGTTTGCATTTTGAGTTGAATAAATTTTGTCAAACATTACACTTGACTCTTGAAACTCTGAATAAATGTTTTTAAAAAAGAGTAACATCCCTCTAGAAATAACAAGAAATAAAAAAATGTTTAACTTAATACAATATTTAACAATTTATGGAACTTTTATTTAAAGTGTTATTTAATATCTGGAGAACAGTTTAAAGAAATTTTTGTATGAGAAACTTCTTTTTAACAAAACAATATCTAAGCCAGAATGATTGGGCATAATTCCAGTGGCCCCCCATTGAGGGTCTGCAGAATGTCCAAATATATTTTTAACATTGCTTAGTTGATGCTCTGTGCAACCTCGAGATATCATTATTAATTGTCTTTAATGATTTTTTCATATTGTATATTATATATTCGTCAACTTAAGAAGAATCACCCTTTAGTCCTGCTAATTTTATTCTCTGCATCTCATGTAATCCTCTATAATGTTATTGCCAAAGTCTCATAAAAGATAAAGATCCAAATAAGAATGGTCCTTAGTATCAAAGTAAATATGATATCAAACAAATAATTTCAGAGATAAAGAAAGAAGTTTGAAGAAATCTAAATTTCATTTCTTATAATAACAATTTGAACAATATTTAAATTGGCCATGACAGAAGTGAGAAATATGGAAATCACTGAAACATTAATTAATTTTAACTTGAAAAAATGAGAAATTTTCAATTTTCCAACAAGGATTTAATAATTCTTATCTAAAGTAATAATTTATAAGAAGCATTTTGTCAGATACAAGTATTTTCCTTTAGTATGGAAATTAGAAATTTGATAGTATAAGAAGTATCTATTGTATGGAAGTAACATACATAAGTGTGTGACTGAGTGAGTGTGATTAAGAACGAGTGAGTTAAAATCCAAGAAATGAACATCATTTATTGTTGTCTGTTATGCAGCAAGAAGGATTTATTTGAAAACATTATGAAAATATTTTTAATTCAACCCACACAGAACACACAGAAATACATACATAACTCAAAAACAAACCAATGAATGAATGGAAAACTTCCGTTGTTATTATTATTGTTGTTGTTGTTGTTGTTGTTGTTGTTGTTTGTGTTGCTTTCAATCATAATTAAAAGATGACAAATAAAATCAAGTGAATTATTTATACAGGATCTGATGCTATATACTTCTTACTATGTACAATAATTATACTTAAGTTCATTTAAAATTAAAGCCTTTATATACGAGAATATCACACAAAATAAATTTATTGTATATCGAAAATGTGAAATGTGTTTGTTCATGAAGAAGAAAGACAACATCCGAGTGGATTTTCAGCTTCTTCATCATCTTCATTTTCATCATCATCTCTCTTCCGGTATTGTCAGTGACAGATACTTTGACAGATAAATAAACGAGCGAGCGAATGAAAGAACAAATAAATCAATAAAGGAATGTATAAATAAATGAATCTAGTAGTCTAGTACAAAAAAAAAAAAAAAAGAGAAAGAGAAAGGAATCTACAAAACAAAGGACGTCTTTCAAATGCTTCAATTGGAAAATATTGATAAAATTAATATAAATATGAAAATCATGCAATAAAATTTGTATTTGATTTTTCATTTCATAATGGAAATTATTGGGTAATCTCTATTTATTCATATATGTATTTGGGTAAATAATAATGAATGACATTTAGTAGAAATAAGGTAAGTATTAAAGGGAAATTTTGTTATTGATTTTGACTTTATTTATGTATGTGACATGTGAGAGATTTGGTATTTGATTTCATTTCAATTTAATTTGATTTTCAAATTACTTTCAAAAAAATGGAAATCTATTGTATATTAATTTATTTATTGTTCATTGAACTGTGTCTCTGTATTTATTGGTAAAGTCTGATAACAAATTTATTTGTTAAACTATGATTTTGAATTGCATACTTATCTCTACAGATAGTTAAGACAAATAAATACTGTGAAGAACTTATCTCTCCATGTAATGCAAACTGCATATTTATACAATACAATATTTTGGAATATACCACATCCACATCACTCAATAAGTCTTCGGTGTGTCTCATGCATACATTCAAGTATTGTGTATAGCAATACTATTGACAGACCCATGTGATTGCTGAATAGTACAAACCTTCAAACGATATATGTCAAAATTATATGATATTCTGACACATAGTAGACAGATTACAATGGTTTTAGTGACCCCAATTTTGTAGTTTTCAAAGGACTAAACAAAGAAAAGTTTCGCGTGTTGATTAAACATTGTTCGTTGATGGGGAAAAATACTGTTGAAATCAAACAGTGGCTTCATAAACGTTATGGAGGCTTTCCCCAAGGAAAGTTAACAATATTACGTGAGGGTACTAAGGTCTAGCTAAAGAAGATTTAAAATAAAATGAAAACTATATAGCCAAAATAAGAAATTTTATTGTTAATTAAACCTGTAAATCAATTATTAAGTATAAAATATATTTTTTATTTATTTATTAAAATTAATTTAAAAATAATACTATAACTAATAATTGACAAAAGAACATTAGCTACTAGGCCTTCGACTCTAAGAAATTATAAAGTATTATATTTAATTTATAAGCTTATAATTTTTTAGAAAATTGAATATCTTTTCTATATTAGATTTGGAAGCTGTGATGAGCGCTGATGAGGGATTGGAGTTCGGAAAGAGGGCAACTCTGATATAACGTATAAAATTTTATTGTTTTATGGTTGAAAAAAAAAAAAAAACCCAACATATTTCCATCTGGACACTCAAAATTATAAGTAAACCGATGACACTGACACTCTCATGTTACCACGTATTTAGAACATTAACTCATATCACCCATCTTATCCTCCCCACAACCGTCACAGTACCAACTTGCCTGTTTCTCTTTAACACCACTTCTACCTTTGAGTATTGAGGTCTTTTTTAACCTCCTCACTTTCTTGGTTTTGTCAAACAGGTCTTTGGTATCTGGAGTAATTTATGGCCTTTGTTGTAACTGATTTTCATTATTGTCTGATCTAGAACTACCGTAAACCATACGGTAAAACCTTTCAGGAGGTCTGTTTGAGGTATGTATGCTCAATTCTTTTTCCCCTATTATTGTGATTGAGATAATCGACATGGAGGAGATGCGATGTTGCGAATTTTCTTTAACAAGATCGTTCAGACACAGAAAGAACCTAATGCTTCTACCAATATAAATGAAGCAAAAGCTATTTCTGGCATTGTTATTGAAGTTCTGCTTGATGTTTTTAAGTTCGCAATATTTATATACCAAGCGTCGGAGAGTCTGTAGAGTCACAGGCAAACCTACTTCAGCAAACCTCAAATTTCTGCTAACAAAATCAGCTTCCAGGTCGTCACTGAGTATGGAGTTTCGCTCTAGTTGCTTTTTTGAACTACCGGTCTGAAGATGATCTCTAATGATTCTTCTGGGAACTTTATAGCTCCCAGCAGTTTTAAATGAGCTTAATTTTCCTCTTTCCACTACTTGGACAGTAGTCACCAAGTCATTTTCAGACTACAATGCTTGTTTGGGTGGCATGGAAATAGTAAAACAAACAGATTTCTTTTCACAAGACTCTTCACATGTGCCGGAGTCAGGCGAATCGGATATATATTTGTTTATTTTACTCGAGATAATGAATGGTTATTCAGAACTTTAGAATCCGAAATTGGTTGAAATTTTTAAATTATATATTATTAATTTTAACAATTTTCCATTGAAATATCTATCTGTTATTGTAGTTAGAAATTATGAAAACATTTCGAATAAAACTCAATAGGAAATTGCACCCCTTTTCAAAATGATAGGAAATAGGAATAAACACAAGTGTGTGTGTATAGAATGTACAGATATCATTGTGTCGATGTTGTTATTGTTGCGTGTTGTTTCTATGTCATTATGATTATGTTATTTCATTTAAATTGATTTGATTCTCATGCACGAATCTCTTTTCAATTTTTTATGCACTCTTTTATTTGCACTCCAAGAATGACAAGGAGAAAAGAAAACAATTTTCATTTAAGGACATTTGGTTTAGTTCACGAGAGCGGATTACGCGCTTAATCTACTTTCACCAAATTTGAAGTCGAATTACTCGAAATCCTCACAGCGTTTAGTCTCGTCATTGGAGGGTTGACGATTTTTCGTTTCGTTGATACGCGTAATAGAAAATGTAATCAAAGAACTATAAAAATGACATTTAACTTGTGCGTGCTCCGATGTTTGAGAGATGGAAGAGTGTGAGGATTTTTTTTTTTTTTTTTTCATCCTAAAATAGTCGAAATCTCGGTTGTTTGGTTGTTGAGATTGTCGCTTTTTCAGGTTTGAGGGTTGAACTCAATTTGTTCGAAAAGTGCAAGTAGCAGCAAAGCAGAAAGTAAGTAACCGACAACGGAATGGAACGAAAAGAAAATTTTATGAATTTATAACATTTTCAATTTTATTTTTCTTCTTTTCCATTCTTTAACTTTACGTCGAGGTCACGACATTGTGAGGGCGTCGCAGCCGGTATATGCCAGCGGGGTTAACGCGACAATTGTCTGTCAAGTAATGAAGGCTTCGTTGGGGGGTCTAGAGAGAGAGAGAGAGAGAGAGAGTCGTAGTACTACATAACCAAGTCAAAGCCAAAGGCGCTGAAAAAACAAACCACCAAGAAATGAGCGAACTTTGCTTTACGAATGTGTGTGGGTGGCAGATAAAAGTAAAATAAAGGGAACACCATAAGAGAATTGGAATACCAACAATTCCTTGTAAAACCCAAGAATCTATGAGTTGAAGAAAGCTGGGAGCAGTACACACAAACACAAGATTGAGAATGAGAATGAGTCGATAGAATATTTTGAGGGACACTTGGGAACGTAAGTAACACGTGCGTTACTGGCTGCGTGTGTCTTGTAGTGTGTTGAGTTCTGTTAAGTTTGGGGTTTTGGGGTTTTGTGGGGTTGAAGCCGGTTTTGTTTTGGGGGAGCACCACAACATACTTACTTACTTACTTATAAATTTTGTGGAGGGAGTGGGGGCATACTTTGTGAACTGAATATGGTTGCAGTTGATCAAAAATTCATTTTCATTCACTTTTGAATGAAGACAAAACAAAAAACACAAAATAAAAATGAAAGCAAAACCTCATAATAAAAATTTTAACTTTATATTCATGTGTACTTGTTTGTATCTACATATGTGTATGAGAGTGTGTGTATGTGTTGGTTTGATGTGTGATTTTGTTGTTTGTTTGTTAAAACAACAACATATTTGGTTATGATAGCGTTGAAGTTGTTACTGTTATTTCTTCTGTTCTTACTCTTGCGCCCAGCTGCACCAATATACAAGTATTTTTTTTTTTCCTTTTCGGATTCTTCCTTTCACCACAATAAGGGTTACCGCCATCCGCAAAGTGGAACAGCAGAAGGAGGAGCAGCTGCCAGTGTTGTCACATGGTGGTAACTTTTATAGTGACTTTATTACAAGGTTTTTGACGTTGCACTTAGTTTAGTGTCTCATATTTTTACTATTATTTTCTTTCTTTTTCATTTTTATACATTTTTGTTGTCTTTTATCATTATTTTTGTTGTTCTATGGCATTCTGTTGACTGCATCCCTTGACGTTGATGACGTGTCGCTGACAGAGTTGTTAACATTTTTTTTCTTTTTTTTTTGTATATTGTAAATGTACAAGAAGTTACACAAAAAGCGGGTTTAGCGTATGAGTGAGTCTAGGAAGACTTTCAATGAACTTATAGAGGGGGCCCCAAGAATGTGTACACATATATTTATGTAGTGTGTTTTTGTGTGTGTTTTAGCGTGTGAAATGTTGTGAACGTGCTAAATGTTTTATGCAGGCGGAAAAACCAAAAACCAGGCATATGCATAAAGTAAAAGATACAGACTAACAGGCAGACAGAAAGACAGACAACACATACGACATAGTAAAGTAGTAGTGAGCTTGTGAGTGAGTAAATCAGTGAGTGGGAGACATTAAGAAGAACGGAAACTTGACAGGACTCAAGAGTTGTTAATAGTTACTGACATAGATGGCGCTTCAACAAGAGTCGAGATGAAAATAAATGTGGGCCACACTTAAAGTTCGTTATTTTTCTATTTATTAGAAATAACAAAGAAACTTTAATGAGGCAGAGTTCTCAACACACTTAGCACATACATACATAGTACATAAAAAGCAAAGAAACTTGCGCCTTTAAGGATCTTAATGTTATAGGTATAAAGGAAGTTCAAATTGTACATATGCATACAATCAAATATAAATTTTTCAAGATCTGTTCCTAGCCTTGTATTGAAATGAGTCAGCTAATATTTCTATTGTCCTCCATGAGAAACAATATTTATGCCAATTGAAATAACTTTGTTTACCATGTTACACCCAACCGAAAAACCCAGCATATGAATTTTTTTTGATTTATCGTAGTTTATGATATTAGAAACGTCCCCAACGACCTTCCCCAAAAGGAATTCCTAAAACCCAGAGATATCACATTAATATTTATTCTGATTGATTTGAAGTTTTTAAAATAAAGGAAGAAAACAAAGTTTAAACGTTAAAAAAAAACTTAAAAATTGGTATAATTTCGATTGAAATTATGCCGGTTAATTTGAAAAAAATACTGGAAAAGTAAGGTTAAGGTTATCTGATCACTTCTGCCGCAAAAGCAAAGAGCACACTTAGGCCAGTTGTGGCCCATTGTTATATCAGTAGGAATTAGGAAAAGTTCTTCCTATAAAGCCACTTTATGATTTTAATATTGCCTATTTTGGCCCCTTGCAAGTCAGCTAGACTGTTTCTAAAGAGCTGACTGCGCCTGGAATACCAGGACAGTGACACAGATGATGTTCAACAGTCTCTTTCTATTTTTCATCCCGATAACTTCAACGGAAGTCATTCGAAACGATTCCAAGTCTATTAGCGTGTCTGCTTATATGGCAATGACCTGTTATAATAGATTGAGCTTCCCTAATAGAGTTTATATCCAGAGACTGGAAAAGTTACTGAATAAAAACTTGTATAATTTATTTTGTAAAATATCATTTAAAAAAACAACCTCCCGATTTCATTATTTTATGTATTATTGGAAATATAGGAAATCTAAAAATATTTAAATAAATAATAATATTTACATAAAATTTTATTATTTTTTCTTTTTGATTTATTTATTTTATATATTTTTTTATTTATTTTTAATGAAGTTTTAAATCTTCTTTAGTACTTTATAGCACCGCCCTTGGAATTAATGATACTTTTAACCAAATCAAGCATGGTAGCATATTCTAAGTCTTATAAAATTTATTAATACAATATTTTATTATTCATCTTTTCTTTCATGACACTGGACTTGGGATTCATTTCCTGTTAAGTTATAGCCTAGGAACATTATAAAAAAAAAATACCCTTTGAATTAGCTATGTCAACTAAAAGAAGTCGCTGATTGGATTGATTAGAAGAATTTAAATGAAACTTTCATTTAAAAATATATTTCTTGGTTGAAACTTCAATTTAAAGACTATTTTTGTTAATTTTATCTAAGCTTTTTCTAAGAAAATTGTATTGTATTTTATCTAAGACCTCAAACAAAACCAACGTAATGAACAAGACCATAAAAAGAATCAAAAACAACCATAAATGAAGTGAATAGAAATTCACACCTTTTCTGTTAGTCAAAGAAACAAAACATTGCAATTTGCACTTATAAGATATAAAGAAATGTTTCTGCACTGAAGTATTTTAAATGGCAAGCCTCAAGACTCAAGCTAAAAATGTTAAGAAAAATTTATTGAGCACCATAAAAAAAAGCTGAGAAAATGGTAATAGAATAACAAAGAGATATGGATGGATGGATGGATGGATGCCTATGGATGTGGGATGATGGGTGTTGGGCTATGATGATGTCGATGATAATGGTGTTGAAGGTAACTGACTCGGAATGCATACATACAGTGCAGAGCATATATGACCATTAGATAGTTAGTTGAAAGTATCTTTATTAATGTACAACTCGATTTGCAGCACACAAGGTGATGCAACATGGTGAACCAAAGAGCGAACGAAGAATGAAGATTGGTGATGAGCATGAAAAATGAAACAGACACAGAAACAGCTTTCAGCATGACCCACATGCAAAGTATGAAAATCGTCCTTTGACAAGCACAAACATGCACCTACACATACACACAAATATACTAATGCAGCTACAAAGTTACAAATACACATGAATATGCATTTATCACACATGCAAAAGCTAAACACATTCACTACTACTACTACTACTACTAGTTTCGTGTGGAGAAGCTAAGCTGGCTTTTAGTATAACATAGGAAAATCTATGAATGTGGCGCTAACGTGTATCTATGCCCCGATGCATGTGTGTGTATGTGTGTATGGATGGATGGATGGATGGGTGTATGTATGGGTTTGTGTGTAGGTGAGTGCTAGTAGTAGTAAAGATAATGGTGTCAGTGTGGCCAAGAGAAACGAAGGCAACGATGGCAACGAGATGTTAGAGAAGGCGAAAGAAAGAAAGAGAAGAAGAAGGAGGACCAAGCGAGTGACTTGATGGTTGCCAAATTTGGATGCGGTGGCCAAATAGCTGCAAGAACTACAACAATAAAAACAAGAACAACTTGAACAAGAAATACAGCGTGCTATGGTGTTAGCGGCTTTGTCATAGTCAAAGTTGGTGTTGTTGTTGTTGTTGTAATTGTTGTTGCTGCTGCTGTTGTTATTGTATCTGGGATATTGTGGCGCACGTCGACGGCGTCGTCTCCAACATGACCTCATTCTGTCTGCAAAATTTAATTTGCAACAATTGTTAAACTCGACATTGTAGTAGTAGTAGTTGTTGTTGTTGTTGTTGTTGTTAGTGGGATATGCTTTGTGAGTTTTATACGCGATCAAAAGAAAGCAAAAAATCAAAAAAAAAAAAACAGTACGAAAAATTTCCTCCAAAAATTGGGTAAAAAAGAAAAATAAATACTATAACTAAAAGGAAGAAGATACTTTTTCATTTGGAGTTTCACAAATAAAGTTTTTCGGCACCCTTTATCCCTTTATTGTTGTTGTTCTTGTAGTTGTTGCTGCAGTTAGTACAGAAGCTGATTTGTTGGCTTATGTAAGATAGAGTATCTGCATGCATGGTACAAAGAGTATCTATCTATGTATCTGAACTGTGTTTGTTTACTATCTTTGGCACGGATTTGTCGCGTTGCATGAAATAGTATAGCAAAGCAGAAATTGTTGTTGTTGTTGTTGTTGCTGTTGTTAATAAAACAATTATGCACAAAAGTTCCGTACGCGTTCTCCTCTTTTTTGCCTTTTGTTTTTTTTTTTTTTTTTTGTGTATCTCATTCTTTGTTTTATGTCTATTGTTCGTTCGCTCATAAGCCGAGTCGAGTTTGTCCTTCCTTCTTTGAGTGCCTAGCAGCTTGTCACCATAAAACCGCATATTAAGAATCTGGTATGTATATCAGTCGGTCGCTCGGTCGGTAAGTCTAGAAATGTATCTGTGTGTAGTAGTAGTAGTAGTAGTAGTAGTGGTAGTATTATTCTCTTCCATAGAAGAACAATGGCAAACACAAAAGCCACGTTTTTTCTCTTCATTCGCTTGTTGTGAATGACAACGCATGGATAGACAGCAAAAGCCCCTCTCCCACTCACTGAGTCACTCACTTCACTAACACTACAAAACAAAGAATGCAGTAGCTAAGCTCAACTCAACTCAACTCTACTCAACTCAACTGGACTTTGTCTCTACTATGGAACACTAATGCATGCGCGTGTATTTTTCTATCTTTTTTATTACCAAAAACAAAAAAAAAAAACAACGGTCGTTTAAAAAAACGAAAAATAGGAAAAAATTAACAAACAAACCAAAAGAAAAGCGGAGCTCAGTAGTCACTATTAGGCGGAAAAACTGTGTTACGCTATGACTCTATGACTATGAGAAGATACAAGATATATTCTTCGCATACAAACACACACACACAAACACAAAAACATATAAGTTACATTTTGGACATGATGTTGATGATGATGATGATTATGATGATGAGGACAATAAGAAGAACAAAGCCCATTGAAAACCATAAAGCAAAAGCGTAGAAAGCATGCACCTAAAACAAAAACAAGAAAAAAGCTGAGAAGACGATGATGAAAGATACAAACTACAAACTGAAAACAGAAAACAAAGATGTAAGTAGTTGGGAAAAAGGAAAAAAAAAAAAAGATACGTAATGAAACTACACTGCGCACGACGCGCATGAGTTTCAAACTGATATTATAGTACAATATATGGTATGGTATAGTGACTCTGAGTCTAAAGCTGATGCTAAAGAGTCGCCGAGTATCTTTTAGATAATCTTCATTTCTCGTTTGCGGCTAATGGCTTGTGCTCATCGCTCTATAGCACTCAAGGATATCTTGTGTGCTTTATTTCTTCTTCGGTAAGATAGTTTTCTTTTCTTTTCTTTCTGTTTTTGTGATTCTGTTTTTTTTTTTTTCGTTTTTTTATGTTTTGGAGCTTTTGCCTTCTCATCCTCATCCTCATCATCCTCCTTCTACTGCTTCCTAACCGTTGAGCATTTTTTGACTTCGAATTGTATGTTTTTCGGTTAAATGGGACACGTTGCGGTTTTCTATATGAGATTGTAACTGTATGCGTTTGTATCTGTTGATGAGCGTCTGATGACTAAGAAGCAAAAGATGCAGCAGAGGGAGGAAATAATCAGTTGACTGACAAAACGTAAGTAAGAGCAACCAGCATCATCCAGCATAACCCGCTTTGATGCTCGTGTGCCTTTTGAGGTTTCACACACACACACACACACACACTTAAATTTAAGGAGAGACCGACGAGATAGTTACAAAATAAGATACAAATATACATTGTAGACAAACAGACGAGTGGAGAGATAGTCAGACAGACAGACAGACAGATAGACAGACAGACAGACAGATAGACAGACAGACAGATGAATGGATGGATGTAGATGGATGGACTGGAGTGCCTTACATATTTAGCAGTTTTACTTGATGGCTTATTGGCTTGGCCAACTCGATGACGAGAAACATCTTTTAGGGCACACAAACACATATACTATGCATCGTATATACATATCTTTGTATGAATTTAACATTGCCAGGGAAGAGTAGATGAGATACATTCGCACTCTTCATACTGTGCGGATGAATGGATTTTTGAAAATAGGCTCTGAAATTTGAGATATTTTCTTGATATTTTCAACAAAAAAGGTTTGCAGTACACACAGATACAAGTATAAATGTATGAATGTATTGTATGATAAGGGCAACAATGAGTTAAAATAAAGTAAAGAAAGTCACAAAATAACTGATGCCGATGAAACAAAAACTTGGAAGGAATGTTGAAAGCAACAAAATAATTTGTCGTGCCACAAAAAGGATCAGACAGATAGACAGACAGACAGATATCTTTGCACGCAAAATATCTGTGGCATCTTGGCATCTCTCTGTATATAACACACGATTTGGCGTAGGCGTTCTTCACATTATGGTTTTTTGGTTGTTGGTTTTAAGACACCAGAAAATAATGATGAGACCACTTAACAAACCTACATACACACACACACACACACACACACACACAGGAATATAGAGATACAATAATACTTAGATCATAATTTCATTTTCTAAATTGGGTTTGCTTCTTTCTCTCTCTCTTATACAGTTTCATTTGTTCCATTGCTT
This sequence comes from Amiota minor, assembly GCA_037043295.1. NCBI lineage: Eukaryota > Metazoa > Arthropoda > Insecta > Diptera > Drosophilidae > Amiota > Amiota minor. The sequence continues at coordinate 173,071 of JBAMAW010001772.1, forward strand.
CATTTTCTATATATTTTTTTTTTTTTTTTGTCACAATTTATTACAGTTATTGTACCATTTTTTTATCTATCTACTCAGCATCATCATCAGCATCATTATCAAGCATGAGCATCATCATAATTGTCATTGCATTTGAACTCATTTGTGTGTGCATGAGTATCTAGAATGAATGTTTCACATTTTGTCTGTTTCCAATCAACTTCATTTTTCATTGATTGCAACCTTTGACCTTTAAACTAAATTATGTTTTGATGTTAACATTCTTTGTAAAAGTCATAAAAATGTTTAATATATGTGTCAAGTAGTTCTGAGTTTCATAGTATGTATCATACACACAGATATTGGATTCTCTCATCATAAGAATGAATACATTTACATTTCTGTTTGTTTGTTGTTTTTGTTGCCTTTTCTTTAGGTGACATTAATTTGAAACAGCAGGATGAACGCGGAACCAATGAGCAATTGCAGCTCGCATCACTGACATTAATTTGTGTATATTTTTCTGGATTCTTAAGTGGCAGATACTTTCGAAATGTAATGCGATACATCGATATATCAGACATGTGTTCGTACGACTATATGCATTTCTTGTTTTATTGGCGCCTTTTAAATGATTATTTTTTGAAAAAATATTTTTTTTTTTTTTTATAAAAATTTATCAGTTTTTAAAAAGTTTACTCATGTTTTTTTTAATGAAATTAAGGAGTTTGAAAGCAAGAACGATTATATTTGAATACTGACCTACATTAATTCATTACTTGCGAGGATAAGGACAATTCTTTCGTCATGTTTCTTTGTTCAACTGAATTTGCAGAAAGTTTATTTCTTTTTTTTAGCAAATGACAATGTTTTCTATTTTTCAAGCTACAAGTCCTTTTTTATTTGGTAATGTTTCACTTTATTTGACTTTACAGGCTTCTCTACCAGTTAATGCTGATGTCTTATTGTAAGTAGATCAAAATGGTACTTTTCTTATACTCGCAGAGGGTAGCCGCTTACTAATCAAGGGACTCAATATACATAGACTGGTCTCAACTGCCTTAGTTTTGGTACTAGATACGAGGGAAGCTAGATAAGTCAGTGAATTTTTAAATTTCCTACTTGTGAACTATAAATACAATACTGCTTCCGTTAACCTATTAATCTGCTACTTTCTGTTAATTTGATTTATTATAATATTTGATATAGCTACTTCATTTTGTTTATGTTTGGCAGCCAAGCCATTGAAAGAACACAACCTTGTGAAATTCAGCGAAAATTTTAAAAAACCATCATGGAAACCAAAGAAAGCTTGTTAAATACTATGAGGCACCATCAATTTTATTGATTAAGAAGTAGTTTACTGAATTCCGTTGTCGTCGTTCCGCCAGAAATTGTCGATAAAATCCAAGGAACTAAATTGGACAATCGGAGAATGAAAGTGCGTGACGGTGCTGAGGCTGTAGGCAATTAAACTGAGCGGGTGTATCACACTTTACATGAATATTGCGCGCGATTGCTCACACTCGACCACAACCGCAACGGTGTGGCCACTTGAAAGGTGTGTTTGGCAATGTTCAACCGCAATTGTACCGTTTCATAACGATGGATGAAGCATGGATCCATCACAACACATCAGATGCCAAGGAATAGACAAAAGAGAAAACTTCTCATGACGACAGTTTTGTGGGATGCACTCGTTCACATTCACATTGATTACCTTGACATTGATTTGAAGCAAAAACGGCCGCATTTGATGAAGAAAAAAGTGCTCTTCAACTATGACTATACACGGTTGCACATGTGAGTAGTCGCCATGGAAAAAATACATAAATTAAGCTACGAACTACTACCCCATCTAACATAATCTTCAAATTTAGACTACTGCGACTATTATAAGTTTCCGAACCTGAAGAAAAAGCTCGGCGTTAAGAGATTTGGATCGTAGGAAAAAGTCATTACTAAAACAAACGTTTTGGAGAAAACCTATTACATATTTGAAACAGTTAAATATGTTGAGAAATAAAACGCTTGTTTGCCGAAGAAAATATCTGTTATTCAAAAACTCACTGACTTATTCTTCTGCCACATATTTTATTTTTGTCTAAAAATAGCTTAATGAACGCTGATTTCCAATATGTTTTTACTTGTTTTCTATTAGCTCTAGTTTTTGAATTATAAGGAGGAGTAGTTTTTAGGAAAATACTCTCACTATACAAAAATATTTCACTTTAAAAACAAAACACAACAAAATCTTGAATTTTCTTTTATATGATTTTCAATTGTCAAAATGCAATAATCGGACAGCATATGTGTATTCCAGTAACCCTGGAATCGTTCCTTTTTAGCCCGATTATGTTGGTGGAATCGTTCACCCTGTTCTTTACTCATGTGACCGAGAATTTCCGAAAAAGCATCTAAATGGCTTTGAAGGAAGTGTATTTTGGTGTTCATATTGGATCAAAGTTGCTGAAAAAATGGAGTGAACCAACATCTCTTCAACGCGGTCAACGAAGCCATCATCCTTTTCAGTGACTAAGAAATTTTGGGCAACCCAAACAAACGAATCGTATGTGTTCTTCTCAATTTCTGACATTGAACCGCGGAAATTAGGGTCTCTCAGCAATTTGTGAATTTGTTAATCGTTAAATATGCCAGCTTTGAACATCTCAGAAATCAGATTTCCAATGGAACACAAAGTCTAGAACACTCAAATGATATTTTTATGAAAATAAATTCACAATATATTTGGAACTTTAATGCAAGTCCTTCTCGACGAATACATAATAGATATAACAAAAATCTAAGTAAAATGAGAGCTTGCACTCTCACTTATTGGAATAAGGTTACGACTACATAGTTTCATGTAGTTTATGACAATGTAAACAAACTCCAAACAAACAAAGATCGAAGGAAGTAATTGTATCTCAAAAACTAGAGTTGATACAAAAAAAAAAACTGAGGGCTGATTCGAAATCACTGACCTCGAATTAGTAATACAATAAAATATTTAATGCAACATAAATGTTGTTGGCCAGTGTTATCAAGTCTATAACTTTTGAATGAGAATTGTTGGGTCAAAATCTATTTGACAAAGATAAGTCATTTTAATTGCATCTATTTTGAACTTCTGATATAATATTTATTGTTAAATAAATTTAATGAAATTCTTTGCATTTGACTTATATAAAATACAATTATTATAATTTGTTTCAGCTAAATTGAACTTACATCTGTAAATGACCTTTCCAAGGCCGAAAAGTTTCGAGAACAAAAACCATGCAATTGGAAAAATGAAATGTAATAATAATAAAAGGGGAAAAATACACTTCACAATTATAAAAGAGAAAAAAAAAGAAAAGAAAAACAACTCTGAGAGAGAAAATTTATTCAAACATTTAAAAAATTGTAAGCGGTGTTTCTTTTTACAATTTTTGTTTTATTGCAGGAAGGGGTCCGGACTCTTCAATTGAAAGCAATAAATAAATTTTGACAGACCCTATAAATTGGAATATTTATTGTATTATTGTGGGATATGAAAAAATACAAAAAAGGATGTAAATTAAAAACAAAAAAATAAAACATTGTTACATAAATAACAACAAAGAGAAATTGAACTATTCAAATTAATTCGCCTGGAATATTTCTATGCATATCCGTCTAAATGTTTTTTTTTTTCCATAGAAATATACAAGTATGTAACATACACAAGTAAGTAGGATTTCCTATTTCATTACACATATAGTACAAAAAAAATGGTTGACTGAACTAGTCAAATCTATAGCCCTGATTCCTATGCAGAATTTATGTTTGAAGAAATCGATGAAGCTAAGTTCTCCTATGTCGTTGGCCACCATTCACCCCCACATCATTATTCTGCCACTATTGTGTTTTGAAGAATGTAAATAGAATATTTTCCATTGTATTTCATTCGAGTATTTGATAATGATAATTAATATTTTTCGTTCTGTTGTGATTTGCAGCACATTTATATATTGCATAAACACATTTTCATTAAAAACCCCAGTTCTGGGTGCATATGAATCCGAGGACGCAGAGCATGTTGTTTTACCCAGATGAACCCGAAAATGCAGGGGAGCTCATGACAAAACCTACGGTCAACTGGAACCTCTTGTGTGAACGTGTAACAGCAATTCAGTTAGAGCTGCGTCGTCTAGAGAAAGATAGACGAAATATGTAGACGTTGAAAAATATAGCAAGAATGATAAGTGCCCTACGAAGTACGACAATTCCGCAGGGAGAGTGATTGCCGTACTACAGAGGGTGAGTTTAACACGTAGTCATTGACAAGATGACATATTGATTCACAAGCACATGATACAATTGTATTTCTACAGCGCCACCCTCTTAGGCAGTCATCTCTCGTGACCGGACAATTTTACTGGAACTGTGGGTGATCAGTCACGGAAAATTTTACTGTAAATCGCCTAAATAATATATTGGGCGTACAAATAGAAAATCGCCGTTTTTTTTCATAATTTGAGGCTTTATTATAAAAAACTCGTTACATACTCAATCTCCAAAATAATTTCCATTACTAGCCACATTTTTTTCCCATTTTTCTGGCAGCTTTTGAATTCCTCGTCGGAAAAATTGTTCGTCTTTTGACGCGATCCACGAATCAATCCAGTTTTTGGCTTCTTCGAAAGAACGAAAGTGGTGTCCTGCCAGTTCATGCGTCATCAATCTGAATAAATAAAAATCAGAAGGGGCGATATCTGGAGAGTACGTCGGGTGGGGTAGGATGTCCCATTTCAAAGTTTCCAGGTATGTTTTCACTACCTTGGAAACATGTGGCCGAGCGTTGTCATGTAGAAGTATCACCTTGTCGTGTCTTTCCGAGTATTGCGGGCGTTTTTCCTTCAACGCTCGATTCAAACGTAATATTTGAGTCCGATAGAGGGCTCCTGTGATTGTTTCCCCTGGTTTCAAGAGTTCATAGTACACTACACCGAGCTGGTCCCACCAGATCACACAGCATCAGCTTCGAGCCATGAATGTTCGGTTTTGCGGTCGAACTTGATGTATGGCCGGGAAGCCCCCACGATTTTTTCCGCTTCGGGTTGTCATAGTGTATCCACTTTTCATCGCCAGTCACGATGCGATGCAAAAAACCCTTTTTGTTTTGCCGTTGGAGGAGAAGTTCGGATATGCAAAGGCGCCGTTCGATGTCCCTCGGATTCAACTCGTACGGCACCCAATGTCCCAGTTTCTGGATCATTCCTAAGCTCTTTAGGCGATGAGAAACGGCTTGCTGAGTCACGCCCAATAAACTTGCAAGTTCATGTTGCGTTCTACACGAATCTTCATCCAGCAAAGTCTCTAATTTTGCATCCTCGAACTTTTTAACGGGACCGGGACGTTCCTTGTCTTCCACGCCATATTCGCCATTTTTAAACTTTTGAAACCATTCCCGACACGTTCTTTCCCTAATATAGCTTTCACCATAAGTTTCTACAATCATTCGATGCGCCTGAGTAGCATTTTTTTTCGAATGATATGCAAAAAGCAACACTTCCCGCAAATGGCCCTTTGTAGGCTCGAATTTTGCCATTTTCGCTAACGAACAGGACAAAGCACAGTCAAAATACACAAGCGAGATTATTTAGAGTTGTTGACCGATACCTCAGCTGGCTATGTAATGTTTCTGATCGTACTTATCGACCGATTAGAGCGCTGGCGCCATCTATGGGAAAACGGCGGTTTTCTATTTGTACGCCCAATATATTGTATATAGAATTCAAAAACTTTAGCTCATAACAAAAACTTATGTGATTTTGTGTGGGAAATATCTTTATTTCTTTTGGTAATGAATGAAACAGAATATTTGAAAAAATTTGAAAGAATTCAACTATTATAATTTTTACACTCTATATAAGCATAAAAGTCGTAATACTTTTGATCATTTAAGTATTATTATGCATTTAATCTTCAAAATAGCCCAAATGCAAAAAACGTGGTAACAATATTTCACATTCTTCAATAAATTCAGGATTATCGTAGCATTTACGACATTCATTTTCATTGGCAATTGTATCATCTATATCAATTTTTCCAGTCTTAATTGCATACCAAATTGGGAGGAATGCATAGAATAAAAAGAGATCTAAAGAAACAGAAATTTTTATTAATAAAATTCGATACAATTATGAACAATTGTAACTGAACCATACCATATTTCCTATGACGTAACAATTGCTGACGGAAATCGATTAATTTAGGTAAGGAACCTTTAAAGCCGATCTTTTTTAAAGTATCCAGAAATGTACAAAAATAATAAAAGATCAATTCATCTTTTCGATGTAAGCGCAAATCTTTGTCCATAATTAAATAAGTTGAATATAAGATGTCATTAACCATGGGACCCATATAAGAAAGTTGAAAATCAAGTAACAGCACATCTTCAGTTTTACCACTTATGGGATTATATTTAAACATCATATTTTTCAGATGATAGTCGCCATGACAGAGTGCATAATGTCCATCGATTTGTTTATCATCGCGGTATTCATTAAAACTTTTGACAACTTCGTTTACATAGTCAGGACCTAAAGCCTCAAAATATGGTTTATAGATTCTTAAAGTTGGCGTGCAATCCAAAAAATCTAAGAATTTACTCAAAGATGTTTTCATCATAGGCATTTCAAAGATGTTTGACATTGTCATAATACTATAACGGTATTTATCCAAAGAGTCAGGATTCTAAAACAAAGGAAATAAAATAAATTTCTTTGACTTTGTAAGGTAAAAACACTTACTTCTTTGGCTAATTTGTAACCCACCGCATGCCATTTGGCAATTTTCGCATATGCACACTTTACTTCATCGACAGTTGGTCCACGTACACGCACAACTTCATAGTTTTGTGGCACAATATCTTCCAATATAATTACTTTTCTTGGACTTAAACTATGATAAATTAAACGGGGACCCAATTGGGTCTCATCACCAGCATCATGCAATATTTTCTCGAATTTCGGTATCACTTCACTATAAATGGCAATTTCCGTTTCAAACACAGTCGAATTTTTAAGTAAATCCTTCTTATTGCCATCTAATTCAGGCATCGTCTTGATTACAAGCGATATACTTTTCTCTATATTCTTTGCACCAACATAAGTTATAGTGGCCCTAAACATCACACTGGCATAATGATCGCCCTTCAGACTTGCTGGAGTCAACTTGAGGTCTTTGATTTTTGCACCTTTTTCACAATTCTGAATGACTTTGTTTAAAAATTCCTTATTTAGCCATTCTGGTGCATTTAATTCATCTCTGTTGTAACAATCGTCGCTACTCGAAGACATTTTGAGAATAGTTCTAGCCCGGGAAGTATTATTTTAGTAACTACGATCTAAAAAACATTACACATTTCTTATATATCAACTATGCCAATCAAGAAAAGCTTTTGTTCAAAGTTCAAAAAAAAAAAAAAAAAAATTCATTATCAATTTCTTTGTTTTGTGAAATACAAATATTCATTCAGCGAATTGCATAAAGTTCTCTTATAACTTTTACATCAGAGTGAATTGCTGTTATCACATTGCAGTGATGTTTGTAACGCACAGCAGAATCGTGAGTCAGTTGAATTGAACAATCAATCAAGAGATCTCTGATTATATGAAAATTGAATCGATCAAACTGAAATTTAATGCATTTACCATATAAACTTTTGAATGTATATAAATTGATTTGATTTGACAAATGAAACAAGACAAAGTTTATAAGCAAAAATTGGAATGGTAGGGTATAAAATAAGTTTCGATAAACCGAAGTGAACTGCATAATTTGTTTTTACAATATTTAAGCTTTTTATTTCCTGAATATTATAAAAAAATAATAACTTGTTTTGTTCTTTTTTAGTGTGTTTGTATAGTGCAATGATGATACAAAGAGTAAACATTCATGTACTCGAAATAGAATTGATAATTGATCTGAAATTCTAATTGAGGGTACTTCAATGAATTTTATTGGTTAGGTGCTGACTATTTTATTCATTTGTATACTTATCACTTGTATACTTTTATTATTATTAATAGTAATATCACTTTAAATTGATATTAATGTAAGGCGCATATAAAATTAGAAGACAAAAATAATACAAAACTCTTAAATAGAATAAAAATTGATTGTTTAACTTTAGAAAACGACAACAACAACAGAAACAAACAAAACATAAATTAAAATTAATAATAGAAGAATACAAAATGGAACACTATATTCGGTTTCATTGCATCTGATATACCTTTCACTTCTGAGGTTATTCTAAAATTTTTGGCATATTGTAAGTTACCCAAAAAATAAGGCAAACCTTTCACTATGAGGACTTCTTGGTAATTAAATCAAATCTTAAACATAATATTGATGGCCATAGAGATTCGCGTCCCGGGGTCATATCTCATTAAGTTTTTTGGTGTGGCAATCAATCCCCTGTTAACATGTAAAGAAAAAGACGATCAGGAGCACATACAAACAATAATCTTATTGGTGTATCTATATATAGACACATTAATATAATAAAATCGTAGAATTTGGAATTTTTGTTTGTTCGCCTGTTTGTTTGTTTGTTTTACCGCGATTGACTTAAACCCCACTGATTGAATTCAAAATCAAATTAATGAAAAATAAACAGCTTTATTATGTGCAACATTTAGCGTTTCTTTAATTTACAGCGACAAACGAAATCAAAAGATATTGAATTAAATAACTTTGAATTAAATATGTAATTCTAATGTTTTTTTTTTTCACATCGATTTTTGTGTGAACTGTATGTTGTTGTTATATTATTTGTATCTCTCAATTATTATAGTTGAATACGCACAAGACTTTTGGGCTATTCGTTCATGCCTTTATGATGTTCACTGAGAGCGAATCAAGAGAGAGATACAGAGAGAGAGAGAGAGCGTGCGTGTGCTGTTGTTATACAGAGAATCGTGATTTTAGCTGTATAGACCCATATAGAAGAAGCCGCATGCACAGTATAGTATTACATATAAGTCCCATTGTAGTGCCAAGTCTTTTTCTTGATGAGTTTCATTTATTTAAACGAGTAATTCTTGTAAAAATATTAGTATATTGCGCGTATTTCGGAAATGGGTCTAATGATTTGGATAAAATTAGTGTCTGATCCATATTCATCAACCTATGGATTTATAGTAGGGGTACCTCCCATACAAACCCAGATTTAAATTTATGTTCCTATTAAAAACACAATAAATGTCTGACCTACATTTACCAAGTATGTAAATAAAAAGACCCTAGAATTACTGGATTATATAGCTTCCATACAAACCTATATTCATTTTCATATTATTATTAGAAAAAGTTTTTGTTTTTTGTATTATCAAACTGAAATTTAGACTCTAGAGTTATGTGTATAAGTAGGACGGTTAACATCAAAAGAAACCTAGATTCAAAAAGCTCGGCCATCTGGTACAAGCATGATTCTTTTGAGCTTCTCCACAAGTATTCGAGAATATTAGCAGCAAAATGAAATAATATTCTTCAAATTGTTCCAATTTGTTTTTGTCTTTTTCAATCATTTTGAAAATATTGAATTTTTCAAGGATTAAAGTAGTGAGTGAGTTATAAAATTGATGTTGTTTTCGATTTTAGGTGTGGTTCTACCTATTTCAGTACCATTATATGTAGGAAGAAGGTTTCTTTGGTTTTAAATGATATTTTTTATCATGGATTTTATGGGTTTCTCGATCATTCTGTTCATAGAAATGTGTAATACCAAAATTAATAGTAAAATGTAGGGTATAATCTTTGCTTAAAAATAATTATATAGTAAAACACCCTCATACCAACAACTTGTTCTACACCCAGTTCCTTCTATTCTATCACGAAATGCGTTGCACTTCATCTGTTCATTTAGCAATAATAAAACGCGCGACTGGCAAACGAACGCTAAACGACGAGCGATGAATTGAACTCGCTTCGCGTATTTTAGCTTTGATCAATCAAGCTTCAAAATATATGTATGTATATAAGCTATGTACATAGAGTAAGTGTATACTGTTGTTTTTGTTTGCATCCAATAAGCGACCCGACCAAGTGAGTGAAATCGCTTGAAGTCCGTGGCCACCAACCCAATACAAAATTCTCTGTTCAATTGTACAATATGCTTTAGTCGAGACAAAGCTAGAGGCAACATTTGGCTTCCATAGAGCCACCGAAGGCAATAAACGTGGACAAATGCCAAGCACCACTACCCACCATGTGGACTATCTCACTAACTGAGCCCAGAGAGAGAGAAAGATAGAGAAATTTATTGTTGTTTTTTGGCTTCTATCGTTGTATTGTACTACTAGACTAGAGTACAATGCTGTTGCAATTATAAAACTCAATCCACGTGCCGCTTGAATGGGTTGGGTTGCCTTCTCTAGATGTGCATTGAGTCGACAAGTTAAGTTGAGTTGAGCTGAACTGACTTGAATGAAGTTGAACGGAGCGCGTTGCTCGTAAATAAACTGGAAGTAAAACACCGACAGATGGATAGAGAAAAATAGAGCGAAAGACAGTCAGGCAGACAGACAGACAGCAGACAGACTGGCGTAAATTAAAGTACACTTTATACTTTCTATTGAGTCATGTTATCCATAGTTATTTCACTCGCTATAAAGCAGAAAATGAGCTGCAAATAAATAGAAATTTATTGGCACCGCTCTGACAACATGAAAGAAGAACACTGAGAATATTGAGCATAGAGAAAATGTCAGCTGCCTCTGGTGCGAGTAGATGAAAGTAAAACCAAACATTCATTGGAATGGAGCCCAGACCCACAGATAAAGGCGTATCCCAGTAGGCTTATATTTTATGTTTTCCTCATGTTCTAGTAGATACTTTGATGTTCTTGTAATCAAAAGTGTGTGTACCTATAACGAGTTATTACACTATTAAAAAAAGAAAAAAAAAACAAATACTGTCAGGCAGGCAGGCGTTGCATGTAATCTGGCTAATCTGGGGAATTAGGCAAAGTACAACACAAGAAGAAAAGAAAAACATAAAACAAAGTGCACTGCAAAAAGATATTCTACAGGATGCAACACTAACTTAACAGCAATTGCATTAAACATTGAACAAAGTACCTGAAAAAGGAGTTGAAAGTTGCTTTACATTGGATGATAAAGAAGAGGAAAAACAACATCATGTCAAGGACTAAGAAGTGGGATAATATTGCAAAAGCTGATTCAATCTTTGGGAGTAAAGAAGTTACTCATACAAGCACAAAAGTATCACAAGTTGAGTCTTTTTTTTAAGTAGCGAAGAAGTGCATATACTAAAAGTAAGAACAACGTTGACAACTTTGTTGATAAGAAAAATAACAAGAACCAACAACCAACAACCAGCAAAGAACAGCAACATTGCAATTTTATATTGTATTTTATTACTAAAGAACAAGCGGAAAGTATCTCAAAGTCATTTAGAGGCCGACTGACCTGATGGAATAAAAAGCGTTCCAGTGATGATGACGGTGATGATGGCGTTGATGGTTGGATAGCAACTAAAAGCAAAAAAATGCAATCGTTAAGTGACTCAGAGTCCAGCTTATCTCTACTGAAACATCCTTTTAGGGATTTATGTAAAATAAATACAAAAAACCAAAACAAATTTACAAGATGACGAGGCACAAAGAAAAAATGAAAGAATTAAAGAAATTAGAGCTAAAGAAAAAATTGTGAATAAGATTAAGCAGAATTGAATGGAATGGACTGAACCGGAAAGAACTGGACCAAGAAAAGGTTTACAGCAAGAAAAAAAAAAAAACAAAAACGGTTGATAAGAAAATCCGGTAAAACGCAGCATGCCTCAACTTGCTTGACTGTAGTTCAACAAAAACGAAAGCAAAAGCAAAGGCAAAGGCAACAAATTGGAATAAACAAAATGAAAGGTATAAGGGAAAATAACAATTTTTGTAATAAAATACAATGAAATCAGTTTTAATGAGTCATTCAAGTGGCATAAAGTGGTCAAAGAGGAGAGGATTGAATATTAAGAAGAAAAGTGGAAAAATATTAAAAAAATAGAAAAATAAATCTAAAAAATAAAATCAAATGAGATGAGAAAATCTTACATGCAACAATAACAAGGCGACGAAGAGTAAGAGACTGAAAACAAGTGGAAAGTATCTGCTACTGTTGCCTTGTTGCCACTTTAGTTTAGTCCTGCTGCCGTTGTCTCTTGTATAGTACAATATTTCTGTCCTAGGCACGGAAGCTCGGCAGGAAGCGCCAACAGGAAATCATAGCGCAACAAGTTATTCCTGTTTTCATCATCAACACAAACGGCGGCGATAAACGCAAAACGGACTTGTCTATGCGCCTTTAACCATTCACACCACCAACACCAATCCTCCTCCGTCAATTCCTTCACCCACCACTAGACTTCATTCACTTTACACATTTTTTACTTGTTTTTTATTTCATTTTAATTTGTCTTTTTTCTTGTTTCCCTGATTTCTTTTTTTTTCTGTTTTGCCTCTTTGTTCTATGTATTTTTCTGCAATTTGTTTTTGAACTTGCAAATTATCGCTCGTAATGGCGGAGAAAGTTAAAATGGCGCCGCCGGGCGTTGTTTACAGAATGGAGAATGAAACGTGAGGCGGTGCTTCAGTGTTCCTAGTACGTACAACAATATACAATATAAGAAGGATGCAGGATAAAAAAAAAAAATGAAGAAAAAATTGCCTGCAGCGTAAAATGCGATGCTCGCTAAAAATAACAGAAAGAACATTAACAGCAATAACAATAATAAAAACAACAATAACATCAGCAACAACATCATCATCAACATCATCATCAACATAGTCCTAGTCATACTCAGCAACAAAAGTGAAATAAATGAAAATAGACATTTAATAAAATGGCAAAACAACACAACACAAATTGTTTAAACATTTGATGAGAAGGGTAATCCTCATCCTCGTACTATGTTTCAGAATCCTTGTCTTCTCTGAATTGTTGTAGGTCCATGAAGGATATTTTTTTTTTTTATTTTGTTTGTGAAAATAATTATTATCTAGGATTATTGGGAACTCTTTTAGATTTATTATTTCAAGGAAATTTTAAATCTCAACAAGAAGTTTCAGTGATGTTAAAATTTAGTTTATAAGTACAATTAATTGCGTCATCTTTTATGTCAATATGGTAACATTGACTAACTTTGGAACAGATCCACCAATTTTTATATACATACATCAAGTATTTTTATTTAATTTGGTTCTTTGCAGTTTATTTGGACTAGTTGTTGATTATAACATCATAATTGAGTTGCCGCCTTTATTTATCACAACAAAATGTGCCCTTCTCATTACCTTTTCAAGCATATCGGGCGGTATAGCGATGATTTCGGCACGAATGTTTGTCTTGAGTTCGTTAATGGACTCAGGCATGCTGCTGTACACTTTGCATTGCAAAAAACCCCACAACAAGAAGTTCGAAGGAGTCAGATCTGGAGATCTAGGCCAGTCAATGTCGCTTCTCTTCGACATCAGATGCCCAAGGAATTTTCATTGAAAAAACTGCATTGTTTGATTTGCAGTGTGAAATCAGTAACCATCAACATAATTATTAGCGTAAGCGCCGTCCCAAACAGTCATTCTTTGGTCATGCAATGGCGGTGCATGGATCTCGTGTGGATTTTCCATTCCCCAAATACGGCAATTTCTTTTATTAACGCAGTCTGAGAGTATGAAATGGGCCTCGTCGGTCATCGAAATTTGTTTCCGAATATTAAGTTCAGTTTCAACCATTCCAAGCAATATAGCAAAGTAGTTCCACTGCCGCCAGAAAAGCTGAGCTCAGTGACGATACAATACTTTTGGGTTCTAGGCAATGTTCTCTCTGATTTCTACAATATTATTAACATTTATTGATCTTAGAACTAATACTATATAATCCGGGAAACTTTGTTTTGCCTTTCTCATTGTGATTTCTGCAATTGATCACAAGATCAGTACCAGACTTATTTAATCTATTGTAACTAACCCCAATAGTATCCAGACTGAAGTTTATTTTTGCTATTTCCACGCTCATCCAGATAAAAAATAACAAACCAAAACTGATATCTGAAAATTTACTGACACCAGCGGAAATTATGTCCTAGAAGGTGACAAGTTGGGGTTCCTTTAGTAATTAAATACAAGCATCAAATAACATTACCATATTCTACCCAACGGAGAATACTTACATCTCAGTGGACAATAGAAGCCTAAGTTCTTCTCTTAATATTTTCTTAACAAACTGTTCGTAACTTCTATCAAACGCTTACATTATCAGTGACTTAAACTCTGACCACCTCCTGGTCCAAATTATTCTGCATATTATTGTATATATATTAACTCATTCCGATGCCAGATGAAAAATGCTAATTGGGAAGAGTTTGCTAGTTTCGTTAACTTACTAATACCCTGCACTAATTAAATTTCTGTTCATGATTTATAAAAGTACAAAACTTTAGTAGCACTACTGGTTCTAATCTCTCTAAACTGCCAGTTAACATTTGAGTAGCAAAGCTGTCAATGCTCACAAAACTGTGGACAACAGAGCGCCACTTCGTAACAATGCTATGCAAACTGTGCGTGGTGCATATTGGAGCACAGTTTTCTTGTACCTTATTTAATTTTTGTTTTGTGTTTTTTATATCCACAATAGAAACACACATTATTACGGTTCATGAGATACATACAGCTCGCGGACGGACTGATTGCTTAGTAATAGGACTCCGTTTGGAAAACTGGAAAAAAGTATTGTAAAAGTGTTGTAAGTTTGTCATGTGCAAAAGTTAAAGCCACAAAAAATAGAAAAGTATTTAATTTGAATTATTAATGAAAAGTTTCCTTTTAATATTTGCCTTGTTGTTGTTTGCTTTTTGCTAAATACAATAAATAAACAGAAAATTTGTTAAATGTTATGTTTTCATTATGTCTGCCGTTCTCTACTTGTCAGCCTTCAACCAAACTTACTAAAATTGGCTACCCGTAGGTCGGTTGAGTCTTCATGACAAAATGACCCAACATTTTTAATACTCACCTAAGCCATAAGGCTTCCCATTCTATCTGCAAGACCCTCCATCAACAAAAACCCAACACAAAATGCAGTAAACAAAAAGAAAAAATATTAGAAATAACAAAATAATAAGCCACATAGAGCAACCAAAAATGTTTAGCCCAGTGAGAGTTCATGAACTTTTGTCGTAAGTGTTTCGAATGAACCTCGACCTCACCAAGTAGTAGAATCTCTTTGCAAAAGTTTGTGTTGAATTTGTATTTGTGTTTTTCCTTATTTATGTTATCCTTTCTTGGTTAGTTTTGATGATGTAGTACATATTTATTACGATTGTTGTTTTATTTTCTTTCATTCTACAGTTTTTATTTAATTAGGTTCTCACTTCTTCTCACTTTAGTTAATTCAAAGTTTTACAACAGTTAGAAATTTTCTTCTTATTTGAGTTTTTGACATAAACTTTGTCCTTAGTATTTGATTAGGAAATCAAATTAAAGGATGAGTGCTCAGATGTACGTACTCGTATGTAAGTTATGACGATGACGATGATAAAGATAAGGATGTGTCATCGAACTTGATTTCCAAAAAATAGGGAGATAGTTTAAAAGTAGTGGTAGATACTTTGATATAGAGAGTTGGAAAAAAGTTAAAGACTTCTATTGTACAATAATAGTTAATCACCTCAGAAAGTTATTTACTTAGAAGTGTAGGTGCATCTTATATATTCTTAGGGATGTTTTTGTGATTCATTTAAAAAGTTTTGTTTCTAATATAAAATATTGTTGTCAAATTGATTACAACTTAAAACTAAAATAAAGAATATACGTATAAGATCTAAGCATCCAAGCACTGTATAACTCAGCAACCTAACTCACTCCATGGAGGTGAAATTCTAATATCTCCACGACAACTATGGGTGTTAAAATTTGAGGTACCTTTTTAAATTTGGCGCCATTTGTTTTTTTTTTTACAGTCTCTAGATTACATCGATGCTTCTTCATATTAGAGTAAATATATGCCGTCTAGTTAAAATGAATCGCTACAACAAGTTTTCATTATTAAAACTTATTTTAATTTTGGTGAAAGTTATACAGAAGTTGGAAGAAAATTTCGTTAAAAATATATTAGAGAAAAATCGCAGAAAAATTGAGCCATTAAATTTATCATTAATAAGTATAATTGAAGAAACTGATTTAGTTCAAGAACAGAGTAGCAGTATTTATTATGGTGGTGGTCTTTTAAGTGAAAATATTGCAGTTCAATTGTTGTTGGACATTAATTTTGTTTGTCAAGACCTACAAAATACAGTTAACACACAAATTAAAGCCAAAGAATTTGACAATTTTTCCAAAGAAATTATTTTAATCGTCGAAGCTCATTATGAAATTGGCGGCTAAGAAGTTCAACATTAAAAAACAATCGCAATTGAGCTGAAAAAAAAATTGAAACTAAAATACATTACTGGTCCATATTTTTTCAAAAATCAAAATGGCAATGTAATTACTGTTAATGGAGCTGAATATCGAGAGATGATGATGATTGTTACGCAAAATATGTTATTTCAACAGGACGATGCATCTTGCCACACATCCATGAAATGAATCGATCTTTTGAAGAGAAGTTTTACAATCGAATAAAGTATTATATATCGAAGAACATGTGTGAATTGGCTAACAAGGCCATGCGATTTTACAACATTGGACTTCTTATGTGATTTCTAGAAGAATAAAGTTAATAGAAAATGGTTAATTCTCAAGCTGTGCAACACCTCAAAGAAAACAACACCGAACAAATATCACTAATTGAACCATAATTGTGCGGAAAAGTTAATGAAAATTTTTATAAAACAGTCACAGCCTTGTGACGTAATAGAGGACATTTTTATAGGGTGCCAAACGCGTGTGTAACTCGCACTTGACCGATTTTTTCTTTTTTTTTTATTATGTATTTTATTTATGTATTTATTAGAACTAAGATTATAATTGCAAATTATAACCTAGTATTTAATATGAGCAATAGCGACATAGGCCTTTAGCTCAGGGGAAAATTAAGAAGGAAAGGAGAAAATTAGAAAAGTGCAGGACCAGACATGCCTTGAGCGGGAATCGAACCCGCGACTCTTGAGATGTCAGCCAGCGCACTAACCTCTGGGCCAACGAGCCAGTCTTTTTATTATGTAACAGCACCAATGAATTCTAATTTCCAATAAAAATAAATAAAGATTTCATAAAATTTTTGTATTTTATATGAAATTAAAGATACCTCAAATTTGCCCAAGATCAGTTAGATGCGTTAATGTAAAATAAATTTAACAATAATTTCATGGCCCCACTTCCGAAAAGATCACAGAATTTTGTGATTTTGTAGCAAATGATCGCATAAAAATGGAAGAGGTTTTGAATACTAGCGGAGAAATAATTCGACTCATTCTATTGTCTTGGGACTATGCATTAATTTTAAAGGTTTTTTCACCAAAAATGGGGCTTTATTTCGATTTCAAAATGGATTGATACATCATTCAAAGTACTGTCCGTCGCTAGCCACAACCTTTTCCCATCTTTCTTTCAATTTCCGGATTCCGTTTCTCCAAAATTCCGGCTTCTGGGCGGCTATGAATGAATCGATCCATTTTTTGGTCTCTTCATATGAAGAGAAGCGGTGTCCAGCCAGCTTACGCTGCATCTCCCGGCACAAGAGGTAATCCGAAGGAGCAATGTCTGGGCTGTACGGCGGGTGGGGTAGCACTTCCCAGTTGAGCATTCCAAGGTATGTTTTGACGACCTGTGCAACATGCGGCCGAGCGTTGTCATGCTGCAAAATAACCTTGTCGTGTCTTTCGACCGTTTCCGGCCGTTTTTCAAGCAATGCTCGGCTCAAACGCATCAATTGACGTCGGTAGACTTCCCCAGAGATGGTTTCGTTGGGTTGGAGCAGCTCATAGTACACCACACCCTTCTGATCCCACCAAATACAGAGCATGAGCTTCGAACCATGAATATTCGGCTTGGACGTCGATGGCGCCGGTTGGCCGGGCTTGAGAACATATGTTTTTTTACGCTTTGGGTTATCGTAATGGATCCACTTTTCGTCGCCAGTCACAATACGATGCAAAAAACCCTTCCGGCCAAGTCGTTCAAGCAGCAATTCGCACATGCGTGAAAAATCGGCGTTCGACGTCTCTCGGCTTCAACGCGTATGGCACCCAATTACCTTGCTTTTGGATCATTCCCATCGCTTTGAGACGTCTGGAAATGGTTGCTTGGTCAACGTCCAACGTTTCGGCGAGCTCTTCTTGCGTTTGGCACGGGATCTTGGTCCAGCAATGCCTCCAATTCTGCGTCTTCGAACCTTTTGGGCTCGCCAGGTCGCTCCTTGTCCTCGGTATCAAAAACACCACTTTTGAAGCGTCGAAACCAGTACTCACAGCTTGAAATCGATGGAGATGATGGTTCGGGTAGGCATCCAACAGCAATTGACGGGCTTGGGCGGCATTTTTCTTCAAATTGAAGCAAAAAAAGCAAGGCTTCCCGCAAATTGCGTTTTGACGGCACGAAAGTTGACATACTCGGAGCACAAAAAAACTATGTTGTGTACACTTCAGCGAAATGACAGATACTGGTAAACAAAGCCTAATGATGAGGCTTTGACATGAATATAGCAACAGTATTGCCAGATGCGATACTGTTGTAAATAACGCCATCTGTGTGCAACCTTTAAAATTAATGCATAGTCCCAATACTTAGTTGAGAATTTGGGTAAATACACACTTTAACTGATGATCACAAACTATGTACCTACAGAGAGGTCAGAAATGGTCAAAATTTCCTGGATAGAATTGTTACGGGTCATGAAACGAGGTGTTTCAGAAACTAAAAGCCAAAGTGCGGAATAAATCTCGAAGTGCGACACGATGGAGTAAGGTTAAGTAATCTTCCTTGATGGGTCGAAACGATTACAGATCGTTCGAAAAAGGCAGATTGATTTTGGAAATTCTTTACAATATTTTGGAAAAATGTTGATTCCGTTTATTGTTTGCAAAAAGTTTTTAAAATACAATATAACTAGCAAAGGAAAATTAACACTTGGCCATCGCATTGTAACTTTGAATAAATTCAAACTGTTAATAATGACTTCACTAGAAATCGAGAATATTGTACGCGCTCCTTGGATTCGTCTATGTTTACAGCATGTCGTCAATTACTCATTGTTGGAAATGGTGCTTTGATGAGGAGACAAAAATTAGCTTAGGATCATGGCAATTGGGAAGGATTGGATGGTGTGCAAAGGTGACACAAGACAGGCCAAGAATATTATCTTCGATTTACAAAAACAATCCCGTTGTTTCTATTATTTTGATCAACTGTGTTGTGTATTTCTGAAAATAAATCTTTTTCAACCATTCTCAATAAATAAACCGTTTAATTTTTCAATAACATTATTTTATTTTTATCAATTAAAATTAGGTAATAAGTTATAAATATATACAAACAACAATACATTATACAAAAAAATCTATAATTAAGTTTGGAAACTATCCAGCTGTGATATATTGAAATAAGACCCATGGCCTATGGTGATATTAATGACTCTTAAAGTAATTTTAACTAATTGTAAATGTATATTATTTTTGTCTTTATAAGTTAAATAAAATATGTTAATAAGAAGTTATTTGACTATAAA
The DNA here is from genome assembly GCA_037043295.1 of Amiota minor. NCBI lineage: Eukaryota > Metazoa > Arthropoda > Insecta > Diptera > Drosophilidae > Amiota > Amiota minor. Next base: position 192,759 of record JBAMAW010001772.1, read on the forward strand.
ATAAAAACTAAATGATTCAGCAAGTTAAGTTTTCGATTAAAATAGTCTATGAGTTAATTTGATCTGTTCATGCAAATACTAAATGATCCTTTAACTTGGTTTAATTTTGATTTACTCTATGAATTGATAGTGCATAGTATAACAGCAGCAGAAGTTGCATTTGATCAGTCAATAAAGTCGCAGACTTAATGATCCATCCATCTTGTCATTATTATTGTAACTAATTGAATTTTTTAGACAATTTTGTTCCGTGTCTCCTAGGTAGCACATAGGAAAGCTTAATGTTGCATCAAAACAATCAATAAGACATGTAGGCAGACGTCTTGTTTGCCTTTCTCTTGCTCAATTGTCATTCAGCCTGTGAATGTGATGTCAGATAGATCTATAAAAAGAAAAATGTCAAGTAATAAAGATTAATCAATTGACAAACTATTGTACAAATAATATTAAGTATTCACAATTCAGTAATTTAAGTAATACTACACCAAAGCAACATTTGAATACACACCTTTTTTTTTTTGTTTTTGTCGTCTGATGCACAGCATGATCGATCGTTTATATCAGACACAGGCATTGTCTCCAAAAATTCCAAATTGATATGACAGCTGTGCGTGCGGTTGGTTGGTTGTGCCAAAACCAAACCAAACCAAACCAATCCAAAGCAATAACAATAAAACAATGCGGAGCCGGTTCAGCGCGAAGAGCCCCAATCCCTTGTATGATGATATTAGAGTAAAAGTTCAACCAGAGAATGCAGCAGTCGGCGCCCGCATTTATGGCAAGACACGCGACTTGCTCTGCTGATGTTGATGACGATAATTATAATGATGATTGTGCTAGTGATAATAATTATGATGATGATGACGATGATGATGATGATGACGACGACGACGACGACGACATGAAACTATTAACCCAACACATTATGGCACTAAATTATAGTAGTTTATGACGCTTGTCCTAAGTTTGCCACCGCTCTATAATTTATAACAAACTATTTATTTAAACTGAAAAATAACACAACAATAATTAAAGCTGAAAAAGTAAAAAAACGAGGAGGAGATGGTGATGGTGAATGGAGAAAAATAGGATACATGGAAGGGAGGAGAAACATTTAATTATATAATTATTTATTAATTTATTTTTACTATTTTAGAAATCATTTAATTAAAAACCAACATTTGCTGTAAGTGATATAAAAAGACTGGGAGGCATATTAAAAAAAAAAAGAAAAAAGAAAATAAGGGAAAATATAAACAAAACAAAACCAAAAAAAAACAATACATAATGTTTCATTGTTTCATAATTGAAAAAAACTGGAACGAAATTAATTTTATGATAATAAAAAATATATAAATATAAAAAAAAAAATAAATAAATAAACTGAACTGAAAAAACGGTAAATTCAAATGAAATTTAATAAAATTTGATATGCATCTGCATCTCTATATAATTAATATCAATTTACTGTTTAATTTTATACCTGAAAGTGATCAAAAAAATAAAAAAATTATTTATAATTATTTTATTCTGAATTTTTTTTGTCTTTCAATAAAAATTCAATGTGGCTGAAAAATAGTTAAAATTGATTTAGTTAAATAAATTTTTGTTATTTTTCTTTTGTTGTTTTGGAGGAGATGACATCCAACCATCCATCCTTCCTTCCGTTCCAGAGAGATTCCCACGTTGTACACAAAACCAAACCAAAAACCAACTACAACCGGATAAATCTAAAATGTCTGAAAAAGAAGAGAAATAATGCTTCGGGGCGGATGTCGAAAGTCCGCCCGAGGAGCAGCATAGAAAAGAAAATGGAAGAAAAAAAAAAAAGGAAATATCTATTGTATTTGCGCAGGTGAGTTTTCCCTCACACAGAGTAGAGTATAAGGTAGAAGGTAGTAGTAGTAGTAAGAGGAGGAGGAGGAGGAATTGTATATATAAATAAAAAGTGGAATTGAAAAAATGAAAACAAAAAATAAGGAAAAAGTTAATAAAACACGCACAACATTTCAAGTCCTAGGTACGCTCGTGAGAGTGATTCTGTTGAGTTAGGAGAAAACTAAAGAGAGTGCAGTGCTGATATTGGGTGGATAGCTGGAAAAATAATATATCCATAAACATCTACCCAAGCAGCAGCAGCAGCAGCAGCAGCACCCACAACCAACCGAATAATTCTATAAGGTGAGTGAAATGAAAAAAAAAAAAAAATAAAATAAAATACAAACAAAAAAAAAAAGGTGGCAAATGGATTTTGAAAATTGGGTTAATTGATGCTTAGTGTATCGCAGGAGCAGCAAAACTCGCTTGCTCGCTGGCTCGTTTGCCAGGTTTTATTTGTTGGAACACTCGTTCGTTCACTTTGGTCCTGGGCGCTAAATTGTGTGGGTGGGTAAATATGGAATATGGAATGAATTGAATGAAAGTAAGAAAGTAAGAAAGAAAGAAATGTTGGAATGGGGTTCGAGGTTGAGTTTGAGGCTGCCCCTGGCACTGGCAAATGCCACTAATAGTTTTGCCAATATACACAAGTTTTTGTGTGTGCAACGGAAACGGAAACAGGAAATGCGCACAAGGAAATACACGAAAATTGCGGAAATGCGAGTGAGTAAGTATGAATTTGAGATTGGAAATGGAAATGGAAAAATAAGGTCGAAACGAAAAACAAAAAAAACTTAACTAGGAAAAACCCACAAGCGCTCAGCTCACAGCATAACTCGTACAATGAACAATTAACATTAAAAGGTTATAATAGAATAGAAAATAACATATATAACGAATATTTTTTATGACAATAAATAATGTGATTAAATACACACCAGGACTACCCAATTCCGTTAAATTTGCATTTGCCGTTGTATCCAAATTGATTGCTTGCACTGTTATGGGCCACAGACTGGTTGCTATAGCTAACAATAGTAAACTGTGTTGTAGATATATTCTTGACCACCACCAACAACTTGACATCGATATCCTTCTTCTTCCTCTTCTTCTTGTTGTTGCTGCTGTTGTTGCATCCTCTTCGTGTTGTTGTTGTTGTAGTTGTATCTTTGTTCTAAAAGGTTTTCTATGAGTTTTATTACTTGAACAAGTGATGATGTTCTTCTGAATGTCCTTTTTCTTATAGATTTCATCAATTGTTAAAAGTCTGTTGTTGTTATTTTTTGGTATTTTGTTTTTTAATGTTTTAAAATTTCTTTTGTTTTGTATATTTTGGAACTGCATTTCCTGATGCTGCCTTTGCTGCTTCTGCTGCTTGTTCATCATCATCCACAACAACAACATTTTCCATTGATTATTCTTTTTGTTATTGTTGTTATGAATGTATCTTTAACGATGATGATGATGATAATGATGATGATGATGTTAGATTTCTTTTAGCATTTGTACAACATGTTGTTTTTCCAGTTGATAACATGGCATTGTTTTTCAAAATCTTTTTGTAATTAGTAGTTTGTTACTTTTGTATCTCTTTATTTATTATTTGCAACAATTGTAAGATACTTTTTCTTTGTTTATTTAAGACAATTGAATTTTATTCTTTCTCTGCTTGTGGTCAATTGAGTTTAACAAACTAATGATAGATACTCCACTCCTAGTATTTATACTATACTTTTATTCATTTTTTTTCATGCAAATTTATGATTGTAGCAATGTTTGCCCATTTGGTAGAACACAGAAGAAAAAGATATGCAGATGCTTCATGTGCGCATACAATTTATAACTGTTGGCTTTCTTTCTTCAAATAAATTTATACTACTTATCACTCACTCACTTACTCACTCAGTCAGTCAGTCGGTGGTTAGTTGTTGAGTGACCATTGAAACTAAACCAAACTGAATTGTTTGTTGTGTTTATTATTTTATTTGTCTTCCAGTATCTTCTCATTTATGATTATTTCTTGTTGTCTTTTTTAAATTTATATGTTGTTTATTTATGTTTGTGATAGAAAAACGTGCTTATGTTGCTTTCTGGTGAATATTTTTCATTTATGCGTTTTTATTATTTTTTTTCTTTATTTGCCGCATTTTTAAAAACGCATAAAATTGTTTTGTTTTTGTTTGTTTTGGTTTTTCTTCTTCCACTCGCCTTGTCTTGTTATTTTAGTTGAATTTAAGTATTTCTTTTTTGTTCTTGTACATTTTTCTTGTTGCTTGTTTTGTGATAAAGAAAACAAAAAACAAAAAAAAAAAAAATTATATCAACTTAGTTCTTGTGGTCGTCAGCACAAGGAAGAATGAATGATGATGATGATGAGGCAGGAGAGCAGGCGGAATTGCAACTTGTATCCTCCTCTCCTCTCTCCAACACAGCAAGCAAAATAAACAGTCGTCAGTCAGTCAGAAGAGTGAAAAATTTATGCACGCTGATAAAGTGGAAACGACATCGACAAAATTCTGGTTCACTTCATTCTTCATTCAAACATTGGAATGGAGTTCGTAGTTTGTATCTGTGTGCCACCAATGTGTTTGTTTGTTTGTGTGTGTGTGTGTTAGTTATGCGCGACTGATTGCTTCGTCTGAGCTTTTAGTGGTGATGGCGGTGGTGATATTGTTGGCGGCGTTGGCGTGGCGTTTACTTTGCTCCTTTTTCTTTTTGTTGTTTTTGTTGTTTTGCTTCTTCTTGTTTGCTGTTGTTGTTGTTCCTTGCAGCGCTTTTTCGCGTTCTTTCGTTTGCGTACGTTTTTCTAGTTAGTTTTTCTTCAAGCGCAAATAATGCAGCTGCCTTCCACTTCCACTTCCACTTCTATTTCTATAACCAATGATGCTGTTTTAGTCTTGTAAAAAAGTATCTGTAAGTGGTGCATAAGTGGCACACACCGAGCGAGAAATTCACGATAAAGCAGCCAGAGAGTGATAGATATTCTGTAAAAGAGAAAAAGAGAAAAGATTGAAAGAAATGTTATTGATGATTTATTTGCATTTGGCATTGATATATGCTAATGTTTTTATTTTTATTTTATAAGACAACAAAAACAAAAAAATAAAAAAAAAAATAAAAAATCAATGCAGTTGCAGTTGAAAAGAAGAAAAAGGTTTCACAACATTACAATGTGGTACATACATACATACATACATATGTACGAGTATAACAAATACCAGTCCAAATGAGAAATGAGGCTTGGCGCTTGTGTCTTCGTTTGCTTTACTTTGAATATCTTTTGAGCTTGAGACAATTTCCTTTCTTCATTGCTATCGCCTGAGATTTCTGCTTCTGCATTATGTTATCTTTACCCACTGTCATGTTTTGTTGGGTTATATTTGTTGCTGTCGAATTTTTCCCCATGGCTATGCTTTCTTTACTTTACTATCTTTATTCTTTGAATTCATTTCGTTTGGTTTTGGTTCATTCAAAATTATGGCATTTTTAAAGTCATTTTTATTTGCATTTCGTGATTTCTTTTCGATGATAAACGTCGCCGGAGTCGAAGAAGTTATCGTTTGCCATGTTTATAAGTCATTCGAAATATATCTATGTGCATGTATTTTCTGTATATTTTTGTCTATGTGTCTGTGTGTGTGAGTGTCTCATATCATGTTGGTTGGTTTTACCACAATGTCTTCAGTCTTCAGTCTACAAATATTTGATTTAATTCCATGACATATAATTAATCACTCTTCACCTTTTCCTTTTTGTTTTTATATTGTCATAGGCTATAATATTATTATTATTATTTTGTTTTTCTATTTTATTTTTAATACATGCACACAAATACACACCCACGGATATAGCCACATACAGTGCGACCTACACAAACATTTGACTAATAGATGGTTAGATACAAAATACCCAACTGTGAGCGCGTTTATTTGTTTATAATTAAATAATATTTGGTTAGCTAAATGAGACAGCGAGTGGCATTTATCAGTCAGCAAGAAGATTCCGAAATAGTTCCATAATCAACTTGGGGCCTCTGTCCTCTTCTCTGTTTATAGGGAGAGATACGAGGGTCGACCAACAAATCTTTTTTTTTTTTTTTCTTTTTTATTTAAATTCCTTTTAGCTCGATACATAAGTTTGGAAAAGATGCTGGATGGGGTAGCAATTCGTAGCTGAACTTATAGTTATTTTCCATACATGTATTATCATGGTGCAAAAGCATTTTTTTTCTGCACTAAATGTTTTTACCTCATCACTCAATATTGAATCTGTCCAACAGCTCAGAATAATGTTCATCGGTGATTGTTTTACATTTTTTAAGGTATTCGATGTGAATGGCACCGAGTGGTGCATCCCAAAAAAACTGTCACCATAACCTTCTTGGCCGACAGACCCACGTTGGCCTTTTTTGGTGCACGGAGAAGTTTACTGCTTATTCTTCCTTGGTCTCAAAAGTATTGTGATGGATCTATATTTTGTCGATGGCTCAAAACTTGTTGGGATTGCGGTTGAAGTTGCCACACAGTTGCGCTTGTGAGCAATCAGGGCAATCAACGCGTGGTTAGTCTCTTTATGTCCAAATATTCCTTTAAAATGTGATTGAGATGCTTACAATCTCAGCCACCTCATCGTCTAATATATGTAACTCCAAGGATTTCATCGACAATTTCATCATTTTGATCACCTCTTCTCGGCGAATTGAACGTTCGGCGCCATTCATTTGTGCTGGTACGACACAAAGAATTCTGTAAGTCACTTCTTAACCATTAAAATTGATGGTGGATTGATGAACTCCCCATAGTATTTATCTTTTCTTGGTTTCGGTGATGGTTTTTTTTTTTACTCAAAGAATAAAACTGAGCGTGCTACGAACTTCATCTGTCGGATTTTCTATGGACTTTTTTTTTTAATCGACCCTCGTAGAGTAAAAGAAGTAAAGAGGGAGCTCGCTTAAAACTATAACCACAGTTCAAATAGTAGCCACAGTCACCAGTCACTTTTCTCTATATAGTCTGGTTGTTTTTTTTTTTTTTAATGAATTATAATACAAATTTGTATTTTGTTTTCTTCTTGTTTTATTTATTTATGTTTTCATTTTATTTTTCATAGCTGAACGCACACTAATGGAGCGTGTATCTCTGCGAGGAGTATTCATCTTATGTGTATGTATGTTTTTACATACCTTCCAATCAAGACAGTTATTATCAATTCGCCTTGATGTTTGTAACATAACAAAGAACAAAAATTCAATGAAACCAATCAGCAACACGAGGGAAATTAATTTATATTAGAGTTTGGTAAAGAAGTTTTTCAGTTGGCAAACGAAAACTTAGAATTAATGGAAAAAGTAGGCCCCATAAACACATTTGGCTGTAACATGTGACTTTCAATGCAAAATTAATGTTTTTAATTTTTTTTTTTTTTTTTTTTTTTAAATAAAAATTGGAACAATATTATAGTTATAGATATATGTACTGATATGCAGATCTTAAAGGTTAGGTTAGGTTGGTATAGCTGGTATTATGAGCAGTCCTAAACATTATACCAAAGGACCGCTGTAATACCATAGGCATCTTATAAGAATTGAAAGTCTATGCCTAAATATATTTCATTTCAAATCCATGATAATTGGAAGAAATAGAACTCATAAGATCGACCCTTTAGTTTAAAAATCAGGATTTTGTATTCAAAAATTGTGTACTTTTGCAAGGGAAACTTTTCATTTACTTTAAAATCACAAGTAAAAACAATGAAAATGTTACCCACACAACATTCTTTGGAACTGGATGGATGATGATTTAATCCTATTTGGATTACTATAGCTTATAACTTTCATATCAGCGATGGATTATTATGTTGTTCAATAAATTAAGTTTCTATTTGTATTTTGCAGGGTATGTAATCGTCGATGGAACCAAAGTTAATATTCTCTATTGTTATTTTCTTTTTTTATTTAAATTTCAAATTTTTGTCTTTCCCTTTTTGTTTTTAATTTATGCTTCTTTGGATTAATGTTTTTATATTGTAGATATTGAAGACAGAGAGAGAGAGAGATGGAGAGAAGAACGAAGGGATTGGTGTCTGTAACTGAAAAGCATTCAGTCTGTGTGAATTGAAGCCGCCGCCAGGTGGTCAAATATTGTCAGAACATGTCAAAAGAATGATCTATTATGCGTTCATTATGTGTGATGTTTTAGGGCGCTAAATGTATAGTGCGGTTATTATCTGTAGGTGAACTATAGTTTAGCATTGAGATATTCTGTCTGTTTTATTTCTTTGTCTGGTCTTTTTGTGAAGGATTGATATTCGTTTATCAATTACCATAAATTTTATATTAAACGACTAAAGTGGAGAGCTAAAAACATATAAAAATCATTTACATAAGTGAGTATTTCAACAGAATTATCATTTCAATAATAATAAATTAATCACAGAGATACATCCATTTTATTTTAAAACTTAAGACAAAATGTTTACTATAATTGAAGGTTTCTTGATTTTATTATTTGAAATGCTAATTAGTCAAGTGATTTCTATTGTAAGAGAATTTCGTTTGTTTGTTTGAAGAACTACAAATGAACATATTAGAGATGTAAAGATTTAAGAATTTGTCGAAACAATACCGATTCCGATTATTATAAGGTGCGTTGCAAAATTATAGAACCACCTAAAAATTTTTGATTTCTTAAAAACGAAAAGACTGTAGGGGATCACAATGTTCTACGAAAATGTGTGGAAGGCAAAATAACAAACTTATAACGGTATTTGGTAAAAATTGTTAGTGTAAAGTTTTAAGCAAATCAAAAAAAGAGCTTTTTTTGCTGTTGCATTTCTATAGAACCATTTGCGTTTTACTTTTATTTTGAAATGAATAACATGATTTTTTTTTAATGTAATTGACTTTAGTTTAATTAATTAGGCTTCCTTTTGCTAATATCATCGGAAAAATACGATTCTTCATACTGTCAATGAGATTTTTAAGCAAGTTTGGTTCCAATTGGTCCCATTCTCTTATTATTGCCCTTTTCAACTCTTCAATGGAATCATATTGTTTGTGTTTATTGTAAATCCTTCGGACTAGTATTCCCCATATGTTTTCCATCGGATTTAGGTTTGGGGAACAAGCCGGCCAATCCATAACATCAATGGATTTTCCAGAAAACCAAGACATGGTTTCGCGACTCACGTGAATTCTGGCATTATCTTGTTGGAATGTCCATTCTGTTTCCGGATTTTGTCTTATCAATGGCACTAGGCTCATTCCGAGGACATTAATGTAGTCGCTCCTCTTCATTTTCGAGGGTACAAATTGTATTTCTAGACAGCCTAATCCAGAAAAAGCCGCCCAAGTCATAAGGATTCCTCCTCCAAAGTTTCGCTTTGAAAACACCAACGGCTCCTTTCTAATATCATACCAATACCCTCGGAAAACGTCTGGACCATCCAGGTTCCAATTTTTTTTCATAAGAAAATATGACCTTAAATAAGAAAATTTATTAAAAACCACACAGCGGTGGTGCATTTTTCGCTTACGGATTCCCAGTTTCGGGCCATATTTTCTTTTGCGAATCTCAACCTAGCCTGCTTATGGCGTTGTAATAGTCTCGGAGTAGCCTTCATTATAGCGTACGTAATGTGTTCGCTTCGCTTTAAAAGCCTGGAAATAGTCGAACGATGGACTGGAACGTCAACAATCTTTTGTAAGTCCGCCAAACTTTTGGTTGAGTTACTCGTAGCCCTCAAAATTTTACGTTCTTCGCGATGGTCTAATTTTCTTTTTCTTCCCCCAGAATTTATTAGCCGTAGTAGCCCACCGGATCTTTCAAAAATTCCATAATTAGGTGATGACCTCGATCAGTTTTCCTGGCAATTTCCATAAATCACATATTGTGCTCTCTAAAAGCCAATATTCTTCCTTTCTCAACATTTGTCAATCTTTTTCCACGCGGCATAATTAAATTTCACAATTTTTTTAACTTTACTTGATCAAACAACTGATAAACACTTATTAAAATAGCTTACAAACGAATAAAACGCAAGTGGTTCTATAGAAATGCAACAGTAAAAAAAACTCATTTTTTGATTTGCTTAAAACTTTACACTAACAATTTTTACCAAATACCGTTATAAGTTTTTAATTTTACCTTCCACACATTTTCGTAGAACATTGTGATCCCCTACAGTCTTTCGTTTTTAAGAAATCAAAAATTTTTAGGTGGTTCTATAATTTTGCAACGCACCTTAGTAATATAATCGGCAATGTCGATACCAATTCAATGAGTTCTTACTCGGGAAGAGCATTTATTATATAACAAAGGCTCCTCTTTCCGAGCTTCTTTGATCAAATTATTGCAAACAGCACGCACTCTATATATACATAAATACCTGTGAAAATCTTGTCTTTACAGAAACATTATTTTATAATAATATCATATATATCATAAATTGTTCCAGCAACTGTTTGATAATCGGCAATCCGAATCGGTATTGTAACACCACTCGAAAAAATACTTTACTTTAAAATGTTCTATTATCAGTTATCTATAAAGAATAGTGGCAAGTTAAGTTTATGTAACAATTTGTAAGAGAAATGAAGGAACTCTGCCTGTCACATTTTTTATTCATATGATAAAGTGATTTTGAAAAGAATATCTTAAAAAATATTTTGACGACGATTGTTGTCTGTTCTTAATGAACCTAATGGTATCTCAGATATTCCATTTGGCTTCAGAAATGAACAATGCCATCGAGCTCTAGAGACAAAGCAATATTGATCAGCTGTATTTTTGGACATTCAACAAGCATTCGAACAAGGTCTAGCACGACGGCCTGTCATGCAAGATAAAAAAAATTACTACCAACTCCATTTTATGTGAAAGTCAAACACTCAGTCTCTGGTATCCCTCAGGGAAGCGTGTTTGTTAGGGCCTGTGCTGTATACACTTTGCTCTGCTGACAAAGCCCGTGAACGGAAATCTTCTTGTGGCTACTTATGCTACCGACAGTACTATTCTTGCTTCAATAGACAGGGCTGTTATTCAACCCATTATATGTTGTTCAAAGTAAGTTGAATGTGCTGCAAGATGCAACAAATTATGTTTTAAGGGTGAACCCAAGTAAATCTTCTCATTTAACCTTCTGAAATGGGAGAGCTGATTGCCCCAGATGATCAATAGACGAGGCTTTTACAACCGTCAGCAATAGTTTAAAATATCTGGGAATGCATTTGGATCGTCGGGTGACTTGAACACATAAAAGCCGGGTTCCTACAGCTCAAAATGGCAAGAAATTCCAATTTAGAGATGCTGCAGAGAGTGATATGTATTGCACCATGGGTTTATTACAATACTAATTAAAGAGCTGACCTGGTCAATTTGTGTACTATATTTTGGAACAGTTTCAAAAGTTAAGTTCATGAATAAAACACTAAATATTTTGTTGTAGTCTTTGTATGATTACACAAAATTAGAAGCATATTGTTTCTGATTTTGCAAAAAAAAAAAAAAACAAAAAAAATTTGTATATATTATTGTAATTTATCTTAATTCTAATATTGAAATTTTATTTAATAAATTTTTTTGTGCAAAAACTCTTTTTGAATTAAGACGAGAAGAACTTTAAATTAAATTTTTTTTTTTTTTTGTTCAAACATGCAAAATTAATTAATTTCCATTCTTTCAGACTCCCAAAGAAGACACTAATTAGCACGAAATGAAACTTGCTTGGTAAATGAAATTTATATCATTCGCAGTTCTCCATCACTTTTGCTTTAAATGAAGAAGAAAAAACTTCTTTATTAACAAAAAAAAAACAAAAAAATAACAAAAATTCAAAAACCCACACACGTTTTCCATCTCCTAAAAGTTTCTCTATTTAACTTAATTATATATGCAACACACATAGATATATATTTATCAAACTGTCTCAGGATAAAAACAAAAAGAGAAACGTATCTTTGGTCTCAACAAAACTTATATACACTTCATATGAAAAGTTCGATCGATCCAATTTTTTTAATTCTTTGCAGTCAATGAGAACTTAGGCAGTAATTTATATTTTTATTTTGAGAAACTAAAGAAGAAATCGTAACAAATTTTTATGGTTTTATGGATTATCATCTGCTACAATTCTCAGGAAAACTACAATAGTTTATTTACAAGACAAGTGGATAAACATCTGATTAATGTTATAATACTTTTCGCACACAAATGTGACAAAATAATTAATAGTACTAAATTTTATATTTGCATTCTTTGTCAATTCGTACAGTTTCTGAAATCAGAATGAATCAAATCTGATCAGGTCAACGTTTTTTTCAATATTTTTATATATTTTTGACCAGGACGCGGGTTCTCGTTCATCTCGAAAACAATTAAATTACTCCAACAGACACTTACGTAATAAAATTAGAAAGTTTCATGATCATTTGTTGCTCTTAAACTAAGAAAAGTGATAATTATGTTTATGTAAAGGCATGATGTTAGAGACAAAGGTCATTGAAGGGGACTTAACGCTACACATTTGTTGTAGCTACTTCCTTAACTTGCTGAATGAAATGTTCTTTACTTTACTCGTGTCTATGTAGTATGTCTATGTAGTATGTACGTGTATTATTTATTAAATAAAAAACCACAAAAAGTTTCAATGATTTTATTTTGCATTTTGTCCATCATCATCATGAACTTTATTGATAACAAAAACACACTTTCACTCATTAAGCCAATAAAAGTCAAAGCGTGTTCTAGAATAAAAATAAAAGTATTTTCACATTCATACATTTAGATACACGTACAATACATCAAAAAAGTGTAAAGTAGTTTAAAAAAAAAAAAAGAAAGGTAGAATTCATCATTCACCTTTCTGTTCATTTATATTTTCTGTTTATTTGACTTACAAAAGTATCATTGATGAGTAGTTGAATAAGTGATGTGGTGGTTCATTGAGAGTTTTATTTTTACCGATATTAGCATATTTAAGAAAAATATCAAAACTTTGTTCTTCCGTTGAACATTGCCAGTTTGGATCAGGGTACCATCAAAATTCAAATCTTAGAGTGGATGAAAATGGAAAAAATAAAAGAGAACCCAAATAATTTAAATTAAAATAAACCATGTCCAATGGATAAACTCATGGATGGATAGACATTTAGACAGATAGATAGAAGTATATACAGTCAAAGAAATGAATGTCGTAAAATGGATTACGTGGGGGTAGAGGAAGATGGGGAAAACTTTGAACAATTGTAAGCGCATAGGAGTTTTGAAAACAAAAATAAAAAAAAAAAAAATGTTAAATAATTCAAACATCAACTGAAACCTCTCGAAACAAAAGTGAGAATAAAAAATTCCGAGAATGAAATCAAAAAAAAAAAAAAAAAAAAAACAACAGAGAAAAAACTTTTATAAAACTTCTAAAAGTCAGAAACATGCAACATGAATATCAAATCTGAAATAACTGTACATGCAACTTCAAACTCACACAAAAAAAAATATATATTTGTATATACATTTTTGTTGTAATTGAGAAGTCTTGTTGTTGGTGTAATACTCAAAAGCTTATGTAGGCGAGGAACTCAACTCGAACTCGAATCAAATAACATCAACAACAAGCAGCAAAAAAAAAAAACAATAACAACAACACTTTATCTATAGGAATGAGAAGTACTCGTATGTACTTCATACAACCGAAATTCTGGGAAATTTTACTTTCATTTTGGTTTTTATACAGAAATTGTTTATACACTTCCCACACACATAATGCAACATGAGTAATATCACTTTGGTCTAACAATTTGTAAGGTTTAGTAGGAAAAATTTTAAATTCTATAGCCAGTTTTTTTAAAATCGTATCCAATTGCATTGGTTTTTGAGATATCAATCTAATCTATCGGCCTAGTCTCGGAAAAAGTTGTTTCAACAGGAGAAAATGAGTCACTAGTCACCACATATGATCTAGTTCCACAAGTTATATAGATAGAGTCAGGGAATTGTACACAACTTTCTTTATTTCAGAAGCTATGATTCGACTATCCAATCAAACTTTTTAATTTAATCTATTTACTTGAGTTGTCGAGTTAGAGACCTTGAATTTTGAACAGCTTACCTTATTTTAAAGGCTTTGAATCGACTAGCTATCATATGTAGAAACCAACCAAACCATTAAAATCGACCTAGTTCCTCAAGTTATAGAGATGATGAAGTCCTGGAATTTTAAACATCATTCTTTGTTTCAGAAGTTATGAAGCTTTTTTTATTTCAGAAGCAAATCAGAATTTTAAATATGATTTATTTAATTCAGTTACCAAGATAAAGGTCTTGAATATTCAGCTTACCTTCATTGAAAACATTTGAAACTACTCGCCACCATTTAAACCAACCAAACCATTAAAATTGATCTAGATCTTCAGGTTATAAAAATAGAGTCCTGCAATTTTAAACAATTTTCCGTATGCCATTTGATATAAATTGAGAAGCCACCATACAAGTATAAGTCAATCAAACTTTTTTTTTTACTTTGGTGTATTTACTTTAATTATTGAGATAGAAGGCTAAGCTACAATTTTGACCAAACCTTTTAAATCGATCTACAATAGTTCTAGAAGTTATCAAGTTATCCATAACTGAACATCGCATTAGTTTTATCATTTATTTCAAATGCTATGATTTCACTATTGAGATTTACCTCAAAACCGACCAAACAATTTCAAGATCCCTTAAATTTTTTTTTCCCCATTTTTACTGGTCAAAGAAGTTCAATGAATTTAAAAGTTTGGCTTCATTCAAAGAAGGATTTACATGATTTAATGCATTTAAAGGATATTTTAATTTTGGCAAAACCAAAGTTACTTTTGTAGTATTAAGAATTGTTTTTTATGTGTTTTTCATTAAATAATTTATATGTAAATGGTGAGGAAAAATTGAAAATGTGAACATAGTGTTTTTATGAATTTTTCAACAATAAAAAAGTATAAAGTTATTAAGGTTTATGGTTGTTGGTGTTGAATGGTTCGATGACTTTGACAGGTTCGGAATTATTTCTTTCTATTTTTTTTTTTTTTTTTTTTTTATGTGGTTTAAATGTATTCGAAAAACATAAACTCTTGGAAAAAAAAAAGATACCATTTATATGCCGAGTACAATTGAAAAGTGATAATGTTAGAGGAGAAGAGAGAAAGAGAGAGAGAAGAACCAATGTTTGATGGGTCGAAATTTTACTTTAAAATTGTAGCAGTTTGTTGTATGTGAGTCAGTTTGTGTAAATACAAATATTGAATTTGTATTTATATACATATAAAATATCTACAGATGCATGAAACGCACACTTCGATATATATGACTCAAACGATTTATATGGCATATTAAATTCTGACATCAATGTTTGATTAATAATAAAAGGAATCAACAAAATAAAATAAAAGTGAAGAAAAGCAAAATAAAAAAGAGAACACTCCTGAATGAATTACTGCAAGTTTGTATATTTTTATTTGAATGAATAAATGGAGAAAAAAAGGAATGTCGAGTTGAAGTGGTTGGGTTGGGATTGAAGCTGGAAGCTGTTGGAAAATGAAAAATGCTGAAAACGAAATCAAATAAACGATAGCGATAGTGAAAATGAATAAAAATACAAATAAAAAAGTTTTTCGAATTTATATGTACAACACTCACAACAGTACAATAAATGAATATAATCTGAACGAGATACTTTTCTTCTTTTTGCTACTATTATTATTTTTCTTCTGTTTGCATGTTTCCATGTACTCAACTCTTTTGATCTCTTGTTGTATTGTCAACCAGCGAAATAAAGTGACAGTTCAAATAAAGCACTGTAACAACAGAAATAACAGAGACGACGAATACATGGTACAGATGCATATAAACTGTCATTTATAGAGGGCAAAGGGAGGATTGAAAATAAAATTCAAGTACAATATCTTTTCAAGTGAAGTAATAAATTCGATCAATATAAAAAAAAAAAAAATTCTCTTTATATTGTCGAATTAAATATTCAAAATACATATCTACTAGTCACAGGATAAGTGTTTTGAATGTAAAAAATTGTTATTTTGAGCAAAAAAATATATATATCGAATAAATGATATTTCTTAGTCAAGTTCTGACTTGTGACAACACAATGTACTTTGAAATAAAATCCTTGTATCAGTAGTCAGAAGTCTGACCACATACACCACAGAACTAATGAACGAATCTTGTTAGATGTTGAATTACTAAACACAAATGCGGGTAGAATTTGTAACTCATCGTCAAGTCATGTATTGTATTGTAGTATAGGCCTATAGACCCGCTGAGGCTTTAGATAGACAATAATTCTAGATAAAGGGGTAGGTGTGTGACCAAACAAGTATGTCAAATCGGTATCTGTGTGTATACGTTGATTGACACTCATAAATCCCGTCCATGAATCCTTGAGATAAGGTCTTTTTGGATTTTGGTGCTTATATGAAAGTTGTCTCGACTTTTACTTATATCGTTATTTCAGCAGTTAGTTTTAGATAAACTCAGATTATAAAACAAAAAACAACTACTTTAAAGAACATTTGAGTAAATGAAAAGAATTTAAAATATTAAATCTTTTAAAGGAGATAGGACAATAGTACGGTAACCCAAAGAAACTAGGCAAATTCTAACGGACTTAGATAGGAAGATCATGAGACATTAAGTTTTAATTAAGGCAGTAAATAATAGCAGTACCAATTTGAGGACCTGTAGAAATCAAAAGGCTTAGTTCAGTATTGAAAACTAAGAGGTTCAAAGTAGGTTGTAACGAAACTTCACCTACACATCCGCAAGAAATCGTACCTTCGCATCCGCCCGCGCATGTTGTTAACGGAGTTTTAGTGTACTTAGCTTTATGCAATGTGTGCAACGCTTCTCACTTAAAAAAAAACTTCGCCAGAGATAGACTAGACCAGGTCTGCCCAGTGCGGCTCAACCGAACACCTTTTTAGATTGCCGATCCCTCTCATACAAACGGTACGCTCGTTATTATACTATAAACGGAGTTCATACTCTGGAATTCAGCATCTGCATCCGCCCCCACTAAAATGACCTTCATTACAACCTCCTTAGTTCTAAGCATCAATGATAAAAAACCTGGTATCAATTTTTGGTTCGAAATTCTTTAACTGAGATTTCATAATATTACCACGATGGCCTACATAACAACTTTGCAAAATCCAACTTAAATCGAGATTAAGATATTTAGTATGAAAAATCAATTAACTAAATATGGCATTATATTTTAATAAGATTTTTCAATACAAATCCTATAATAATTTAAGATTGTAAAAAAAAAACATGAAATGAACTAAATAGAACAAGTCTCACTATTTCATAAATCATTAAAAACACTTGGTACTAAATTACTAGATGAAGCAATTAAAATTTTAGACTTTGTCCGATCTTTAAAAGAATCTAACGGCTCTGACAGAAGATAAACATGTTAAAAATGACTGTGACAGCTATCAATCTACTTAAAATATATGGCAATGAGGCAACAAACTAAGATACACAATAAAACAAAAACAGGTTTCTAGAACAAAACGCAACTCAGTCATCTTACTGAAGCATTTGAATGAATTATAAAAAATTATATAGAGGAAACTTTTATACTTTGAAATGAGTCAACTGTTAAGTTGAGTTCAGTTTGACTGTTTATTTTTTTTTGTTGGCACTGTGAGTGCGCGTTTACTATACTTACTTGTATATATTTCTATGTTTTTGCCGACAAAGCAAAATTCCGCCAACGTTGAAACGGAATGGGTTTATTTAGAGTGATAATTATATGAATAAAATAAACTGTGTTAAATCTACAAACAACTTCACACGTGCACGTGAAAACATACTCATTTCCTTACACATTTGTATATAAAGAAGTCTTTAAAAACACCCACATATGAATGAATTTTGAAAATGATTTCCAAGGCAGCATACTTTGGAGTATCATGCGGTTGAGTTGTTAGAAATGCCGAACACATCTCTGTGTGCATTATGAGTTACACCCAAAAACCAACGCCTCTTTATGTCTGCAGCCCAGACAACCTTCTAGTACTGTTTGTCAGTCAGCATGTGTTGGCTTTCATTGCAATGCACTGGCTAAGAAGACTACATCACCAACAGAGCAAAGTCAGTTTACTCATTCAGTTTTCTTAGATCCACAAACCGAGTCTAAGCGGCTTAATCGAAATAGCAGAGGCAGCAACAGCCACACAACAGTGATGACTTCAAACGGGTAATGGGTAAAACAAGGGAAATGGTTGAAAATATATACTTGGATATGGCAATGCCAACATCATCACCATCAGCATCAAAAGCAGCAGCAGCTAGCAGTTGAAAGCATCTTCAATGCTTATCATTAGTTGCATCTTAGCAGCACTCAAGATGAAGTCAAAGCTTGCCAAGGCAAAGCAGCAATCCAACCACCGACAGCCGTCAGGCAGTCAACTCAACTCCAAGTTGATAGTCGGTGAACGTATAGAGAAATAATGAAATAGACTGAGGAGGGACTCACAGTGAGATAAACAGACAAATATAGTCACAGAATCAACGATAACATGGCAAGGCAAGTGTTGTTGGAAGCAGCAGCAGCAGCAGAAGTAGCTGCAAAAGTAGCAACAACACTCCTTAAAGTATATTTCTTTAGTTGGGCTCGAGACTCAACTTGACTTGGCTTTCATAATTTATTGTCTTGACGATAGTGGAACAAATCTATTAAAATGCGCATATTAAGCCAAAAGCAGCTTAAGTAAATTACGCACAGAATATAAAAGAAATTAAAACTAAAAAATATACAATAAAATCAAAAACAAAAACAGAATAAAGAAATAAAAAAATATGTACACAAAAAACTCAAACTCGAACTTGACTTAAAAGCAACAGCGTAAAATGCTGTAAAAATTGCTTAATGAAGCACTTAATTTATGGAAAAAAAAAAAGAAAAAAAAGAAAAAAAAACAAAGAAAAGAAAGAAAGATGCAAATATATTGTAAATAAAAGACACCACACAAACGAAAAAAAGATATAATTCCATTCAAGATATAAGATACAAAATATATTGTAAGTCAAAGTGGTTTGCAGACAGTTAAATAACAACCAAGTGTAAGATTTTGAAAGGAAAAACAATTCATTACCAAGTTTTCCTTATTTCTTCCTTTCCTCACTTTTTTTTTTTTTTTTTTTTTGTTTTGCTAAGTTTTATAATTTTTTGTAACATGCTTTGTTAGATACTGGTATTAACGTAAAAATATACTTAGACTAATATGAAATAATACCAAGTCGACACACCCTACCCTTCTTCTTCAAATTCATGTTGGATGGCAATAAAGCGGATTAATGGTTTCTAATTACAATAAACCGATTTGTATGAATTATTGTATTATTTAATTCCAGTTCATAATTTAGTAAAATTATAATTAAGAAGAAAGTTACTTTCTTGTGGGAAACATTCAGTTTTCAAATATACCAAACATTATTTTTTTGAGCTTATCATGTTAAATGTTAGTGAAGTGAACGTTGCCAACATTTGGAATTTATTATAATGGGTAACTCTGCCCAATCTATAATCTATAAGTTATATATAAAATTGGTTGTATTTTTGTTTGTTCCCTATGGACTCCGAAACTGTTGAATCGATTTTGATGAAATATTCAGGGAAACTCTAGCATAGTGTGAAGAATGTTTCTGTGAATGTAGATCGGACCATGGAAAAATTACTTCAACAATACTGAAACAGAGCATTAACATCAAGACCTGCAGAAACACTTGACCAAGCCGGTGCTTAGCAAGGCTCGCCAGGACAGCATTGTTACAGACTTATATCCAAAATGAAATCTTTTACAAATGTAAATTGAAGAGCAATTAATGTACAACATATAGAAGTACCAATAATAAATTATTTATTGCAATTTCTATACTTTTTTCGGTATTGTCAATTGTTTAATTAAATGCAATTGGCACTGCATTGTTTACGACAACACGTAATTTACGAAGTGCAAAAAAACTAGACGTTCACGCCATTGTATCTGCAAACTTACGCTAGTATGATTTGTCGAAGTTTAACACTTTGTGTGAATACCCTTAATGTGTTTTTATTCTAAGGAAAAGTTAAATAGTTAGTTATATCACAAAATTCAACTCCATTCTAAATGATTAGATACCTTAAATTTTTATTTAACTAAATTCTCTTTAACGTATTGATATTATTATTTGGAAACAATTTGACATTGTTACAAGATTAAGGTATAGATTTGAATTACCAATGCAAGATTGATTTTGAGTTGCAAATAATGTGAATCATAATCAGTATCACCACCAATCAGTTAATAGGAAACTATTAGAAATTAAACTCTGAGTTACATTCTATACCAGAGGATGACAGCAGTCCCTTATTGATTCCTAGCATTTTTTCACTAGATGGCATTAGGATCATATAAACAATTTACAAATAGTGTGAAAATCTATGTAGAAGGCGTATAATAATGCCTGTATTTATAAATGACAAGCGACCCTAATATTTGAGAGAGTGTAATGGTTCGAGTTGAGGAACAATATTCTCTAATTTTACTTTTCTTTGCAAGCAACACAGAAATTTAGATTCATCCTTCCGTTGCAATACACAATATTTACAGACAATAGACATTGTCCCAACTGAAATGATAGGACCGTTCTTGTATTTAATAGAAGAATCATAATTCAAAGCAGAGTTCTATTTCTTGGACTACAAACTAGGAGTGTTTTTAGACCAGCGTTCTGGCTATCTGAGATCTATGTTTGGCTCTGTCAAGACTCTGACGATTACGTTTAATGGAGGGTATTTAGGTATGTGTAGGCTGGTCAACACTTAGACGAACTTCACGTTTAAGATAAGATTATTATTTCAATTACTTTGTCTTCTATTAGACAGCGTTTTTACGTCATATGGATTTTATGATTTTCTGATTGGTAAAACATTTCATTTTGGGCAGACTTGCCAATTCCATTAATAAATTTTCAAAGTTGCCAGCCTCTAGTTTAAGCGGTTCGCCGAATTTCTTTTCTGTTTAGAGCTAAAAAAGAACATATATGTATCTTGATTTTAATCGTCAAACAACATTGATTTGGTCAGTCGTAAGCGTTTAATTTGTGAGCTATGTTTAGTTAAAAAATTGATATTAATTGCGCATGAATACGATAAGGAGGAGACTGTGTTCTATAAACTTGCCAGTATAAATTAAATCCAAGTTTCTTTTTTGCAATAATATCATTGAA
The DNA here is from genome assembly GCA_037043295.1 of Amiota minor. Lineage (NCBI taxonomy): Eukaryota > Metazoa > Arthropoda > Insecta > Diptera > Drosophilidae > Amiota > Amiota minor. The sequence continues at coordinate 213,899 of JBAMAW010001772.1, forward strand.
ATAAATTTAACGTGTTATTTCCGAAAAATCCATTTTTGTTATCGTATTTTTTCCAATTTTGGAATCGTTTAGAAATATTAAGAATTATATGTGGACATTTCGGTTAATTTTTTTCGAGGTTCTATTGTATCTCGATGTAACAAATTTGACGTATCAATAAAGAATTTCTATTAATCTATGTGTTATGCGTTCAATATGAAAAATATCCTTTAAGTAATAAAAAACAAATTAACAAATTACTACATGTGTCATAGGTATAGTTTATTAGTTAATAGACACCAAGCAAAGTTACCAACATACAAAATTTAACAATGGTTTCGGTTAAATCTTTCATTTAAATTGATTGCTTTTGTTCTCATTCGGTTCCGTCTGGTTCTTTTGTTAAATTTTTTTAGCATAAAATTGGTTTAAAATTGCTTAATTAGTCACGGACTTGCGAGCAAAAAAAAAAAAAAAATTAAAATAACAAAAATGAAATGAAATAATATTAATTTAGCTCATGCTGGATGCTGATGGTGTGTGTGTTTTATTTTCGTCATTATTATTGTTATTATGATCACCATCATAATGATGAATGAATGAACTTGCTGCCGTAGATCATATTTTTTGTTTATAGTTTTTCCTTTAGTTTCACTCTGCCGTTGTTTTAATAATTTTTCATGTTTTTTGATATTTGAGATTTGAAATTGTCTTGAGGCGGTTTTTTAAATTCTTTACATGTTTTTAAGTGTTTTTCTTTATTAATTTAAATGTCTACCTGGGTGGTGGTGGCGGTTGTGGTGTTTAATTTATTGCGATTCATTCATTACAAATAAAAATTACAAGCCTCCTTTTGTTTACTGGAGTTGTAAAAAAGCGGATCTCTCTCAGTTGGTCTTTACTCATCCATTCATTCATTCAGTCAGTTTATTCAACTGTTCGTCATCATTTTGGAATGACGGTGTCAGGTGGCTGCATTTATAACACATAAAGTAAGTAAAGTATGGCATAGGGTTTTGTGCAAATCAAAATTTAATTTTCTTTGGATTTTATGGGACTTGTGAAATTAGTTTTGTGTCTAAATAGAAATTTTAATTATTTTATTTTATGATGTGGTTTTTTTACAACAATACTTTTCGTTCAAAGATCAAATTTTGGATTCTTTTTCTTATTTATTATATATTATTTGCTTGAAAAGAAATAACAAATTTCGATCACAGTGCCTCGAATCTTTGTTTGTTCTCTCGCTTTTGATTATGTATTATTTATTTTAGATTACCATTATAAATAAAAAAGAAACTTTGTTACAAACAAATATTTTCATTGAGCTCATATTAGTTTTACAATTGTAATATTGTAAATATATAAACTTCATATGTATGTTAAGAGATTTAATTTCGCATATTAAGGAACAAAAGTAAAATAATATAAAACATAAACTTCTTAGTACTACTACAAAGCGTGGGCGCAAAAATTTGTTTCATGCAATAAACTTACGTTTGGCAATATCGATTGAATGTTGAATAAATTTAGGGTTTGCTAATTCACGTAGGCATGCTTCAGTAAATGAAATGGTAGATTCAGAATAATCTTAAGAATTCTATTTTTAACCGCTTTTAGCTTATTTAAGTGGAATTTAACATAGCCGACACAGAAGAATTACAGAAGCAAAATTAACTTTAAGTTGGCGAGGAACACATCAAAAAAAAACTTCGCACAAAGTGGGCGAGCAATCAACAATGGTTCCCCGCTTTAATTTGATTCACAAAAAAATTCCCTCGGTTTCAGTTGGCGATTGGCGGGTTTGTTGTTCTTTGTCACTTGGTCACGCATTTTGCAGCACTGATAATGTAGTCCACTGTTTTCCACTATTTTTTTATTGCATATTAACTTCTGACGGAATGAAAATCAAGGTATTTTAAATAGTTTTCTCATGGAATGCTACTGATGTCAGCTAAGAGGTTGCAACTTGGTAGAAAATAAGCCTTGCGCTTCTTAGTAAAGTATACTTGTATTATAGCTTTCATTTTAATAATTTTCCAATTTGTAAAGTAGAAAGTAGATTATTCTTAGTAGATTATTTTTAATAGAAGTAATACTAGCAACTGAGCAGTAAATTGCAGAATCACCACTAAAGATTGAGGTTACACAATGTTGAGAAGTTGGTATTTGGTGAGTATAGATATTTTAAAGAATGGGGCTTAGCAGAGAACCCTGTTTTAGTCCAGAGCTACTTTGCTTTCTGGCTGTGAAGGTAGAAAAACAGTCTTTCAATAAATTTCAGAAGTAATAAAGGGAAATACGCACTCCATTCTATGAATATGGTAGAATCAAATGTAGCTATAATATCTACCAAGCCAACAAATGTTTTAAAAGTAAATCCTGTTTGAGGAATGTTTTGAGTCTATTAGCTTTAAATATAATGTGAACGATTGTTGAAATGAAAAGGCTTTTCATTCCACAAGTTCTTAGTATATTCTATGGAATTGATGTTAAAAGTTCTTAAACACATATATTATAATTCATAATGAACAACAAAAAAAAGTATAGTCTCCACTCTCAGTGAAATATGTCAAGGATTTTGATTAGAATAATGCTTAGCCATAATTTACCTTACTAATAATCCTTGAATCCTTGATTTTTAATAAAATGTTTATTTTCTTCCTTTGTAACAGTACAAAATTTAAATTTTTACAATAATCTCTCAACGAAACTTTTCTCATTCCCAATTGTTTGACTTGTCCATGAATTCGAACAAACATCTTTGTTAACAAAAAATCCGATTGAAAAATGAATTCTTAATTTATAATAATTTGTTGATCTAAAGATGGAATTTCCATGATTCTATGTTACTTCTACCCTCTACTAAAATATTATAACATTGGTAAATGCTTTCACTAATGTTAAAGAGATGCTTTTGTTAATGACACTTACTGTACCAATGGCGGTTTATACATAAACAATGAGATTCCGATACACTTCATTAAACAAATTTGTGGGATTGGTTTTAGTCGGGGACAATTACAAATTTCCTTTCAGTATAATTAATTGAAATTCATTAAAAATACAATTTTTCTCGTAATATTTTTTCAATTTCTTGTTATGGTCTGATTCATTTAGTTTTTACCATAATTAGAAATAATGAAAAGTGTTAAACTTTCAAAATCTTCAACTTCAACTCAATTATCAATGCTTTTTATGATTAATTTTCTTTTTCAAAATAAACTCGACATGTTAACATTCTCTCACTTATAGTACATACACTACTTTACCAAGCAAGTAATGCCTTATAAATGTATGTAGTTGTAGGTAGACAGACCCATTTTATCGGTACAAATTATCTCAAGTGTAATTAAGAACAGTTCCACATAAAGAGAAAACCATAACGAATCAATGTTCTTCAAAAAAGAGAATGAAAGAAACTGAAATCACATTTATCAAAAAAAAAAAATTAAAAACAAAAAAAAACAACCACCAAATTGGGCGATTTTGGTTTATTTCAAAAAAAAAAAAAAATAATGCCTAAATAGTAAAACGCGAGGCAAAGCAAAGACTTTTTTAAATAATTTAATTATAATATTTTAAAGAAAAAATATTTTGCAATCATTTTCTGGGCTGCTGAATTCCATGAGAAAGAAAAAAAAATAAATAATTTGAAATATAAATAAATAAATAATAAATGAAACTAATTTGCGGCTTACCTAATTAATGGTTAGCAACAGCAGCCGGGCCGATTCACGTATCTTGTATCTTTTCCATTGTCTGCATGCCTTGTAATTTGTTAATGATTTCAAAATTTTATGCGTGCAAAATTTAAACACGCAATTGTTTTTGTTCTTCCACTGTTAATGACTGGAAAACAAAGAGTTGAAAAAAAATATATGAGTTTACGGATTTTTTTTTTTTTTTTCATGAAATCATTAAATGGAAATTTATATTTAATTAAGTTTGAAAAGGACACACCTCGAAAAAGAATCTGATTGATTATTATTGCTGGCAACTCTAAGCACTTAAAAATACTTATAGATATACATATATATGAAGAGAAAGACACAGATACAGATAGATACACATATACATATATGAAATCAACAACAGACACAGTAGAGTCCTTTTTGTTTGCCCATCCTCACTAATAAAAACAACAACAACATCATAAAAAGTTCAATAAAACTTTCAGGTTTATTAAAAAGACACACAAGAGCCAAGAACTACGAAAGGGAAGAAGGTGTAGAAAAAAGCTAAGTATATACTCATTCGTACAGCAATTGACAACTAGTAGTAGTAGTTGTAGTATTAAACTTGTGAAGGACAAAATCCAGACGAACGCGGTAAGGTGCCTAACTGATTTTCGAAAGCAAAAAAAAAAAAAGAAATCAACTTTAAACTATTAAAAACAGCACTTTTAAACTTCAAACACGCTCAACACGCGTCAACTTCACAAACTTTTACAAGTTGATTGGCAACGTCGCTGTTATGAGGAGCGACGCTCAAAGAAGAAAGGATAGGATAGGACAGAATAGATAAGTATGAACCAAGCACCATGGTTGGACAGTTACACAAGTATGAGAAATATACATAGATACCAAACCAAGATCAAAGTGGGCCAGAGTTCGGCATGAATAGAGATGATACCGGAAGAAATATAATTTAATTGGTACGAGAAGTTCAAAGTAAAAGATGCGAAGTCTGTTTTAAGTGTGGCACAACAAGGAATATAAACAATTTTTCTTACCATTTAACAAGAAACTTTGTTATTAACAAAGCTTATCTTATATACAAGTAAGTTATTGTATGTATTTTATATTTCATTTGAATATAGAATTGTTTATTATCTATTTCCTCGTATAATATGAAATATGTTTTATGTTTCTTGTCTAAGAAATCGTGAGTTTTGTATAAAAATTTATAATTTCTTTTTTGGCAGGACTCATGGTATATCGATGGATCCAATTTGTAGATTCTATCTTTGGAAACAAAATGTAAATATATGTGATCAATTCAATAGAATTCACATGATGCGTGGTTATGCCTTATAATCTTTGGATTCCTTTACAAATGTATATAAAAGGGTGATTTTTTAAAGTTACACAACTTTAAATTAAAATAAAACAAAAGAAAATTATTTTTAATATCAATTAAACGAGCTTTATTGGATAGATAATTTTATGACATTGATGTTTAAATATGTTTTCGGCAATGTGGCCACTACGGCTGGCGCGTATAGGCGCAATCTGGAAGAAAAGAAAATAACCCAATGGGGTTAAATCACACGATCTTAGTGGCCAACTAATAGAACGATTACGTGAAGTCAAAACTTTCTTTAAGTAAACCAATTGGAGCATGAGTTGTGTGGCATGTGGCTCCGCCTTGTTGGAACCACATGTCAGCAAGTTTAATGCCAGCTAATTGAGGTACAGAAAAAACTTCTAATCATGTCTCAGTCTCGTTCAGCATTGACAATAGGATTCTGGCCATCATCGTTTTTGAAAACTTATAGACCAATTTATCCACCGGCCCATATAGCGAACCAATCAGTGTGGATGTAATGGTGTTTCAATAAAAACTTGTGCATTATCTGCACTCTAAATGCGACAATTTTGCTTATTTACGTATCCATTCAACCAAAAATTAATCAAGATCAATATCAATTTGTGCTGTACCCTATTGGTCGAATTAGCGGCGCCTACGATGGTTGTTTGGCTTTAATTCCTGCACAAGTTGAATCTTAAAAGATTTTAAGCCAAGATCCTTTCTTAAAATCTGCTCTATAGTGGATGGACACAACTTCATTTGCTGAGAACGGCGACGAATTGATTGATTTGGGTCTTCTTCAATGCTTTAATGTACAACGGCTACAGCTTGTGCGGTGCGCACTGTTCGGCGTCTAACGGGATGCACATTATCAATAAGAGTACCCTTCTAAGAAAACGATCCATAGTTATTCGAATGGACGATTATGATTACCATAAAATGGACGAAATACACGATAAATTTGATGAACAGAACCATTATTTTAATAAAAATTTCAACCATTTGCAAGCATTGCTCTGCTGTAAGTCGTCTAACCGTAATGAAATCCCAAAACAAACTAAACAAAAAGCAACTATCAGCTGTTAAATCGGTTGTCAAATAAAGCAAAGTTGTGAACCTCTAAAAACAAACCATTAAAACCTTTGACACATTTATTTTGATTATTATTATTATTATTTCATTTGCATAATCTCACACATGACTAAATATATTCTCCTCGCGATGTTAATCGCTAACTTAAGTACACACTTCATGTGATCTCTGATATGCGATTCTTTGTGTTACAAATATCAGGCTAAAATGATAATATATTTCACTCCTATGTGTGAAGTGTATTGACTCGTATATAGAGAGACAACTAATTCTATTTAAAGTTTTCCATTTTAAATTATAAGAATAATACTTTACAGATTAAGTGCACAGCAATGACAGTGATATTATCTTTCATCAAAGCACAACTCCTACATAAAGAAAACATGACGCAGCGGCACAATAATGAGTCGAAATATACACAATAACTTCGGAAGTATTAATCATATTGTGTCTTCTAATTATAAATTTCAATTGTGCACTTGTATGCGTGCCTATATAATCGTAGGCTGTATTGAATTACAACCGAAAGGACAGAACAACAAACCTACCGACTGACTGATGAAGCACTGCAAGTTGGTTAAGCTAAAGCCTACGCGTAGTAGTATTCCATGATCCAGAGCCAGCCAGGCCCTACTATTAGACTAAAAGACAAAACTTTAATAGATAAAGATGATGAAAATAATGATGATGCTGATAGGGTATAAGACGAGGAGATAGATATTGAAGGGAATGAGATGATGATGATGATGCTGTTGTTGTTTGTCGTTGTTGTCGTTTGGTTGATAGGATGATGATGATGATGTTGTTGATTATGGCGACAGCAACAATGACAGCAAAACAACAATAGCGACAATAATGTTGTTGATGATGACGACAACAGAGACAACGACAATGAAATACAACAAGATGACAATGACGCTCTTGATGTTAGAGTTTTTGTTGCTATTGTTGTTGATAATAATAATCTGAATAATCAACATAATAATGCACTTATAAACACATAGACACATGTACATAAGCATAGACAAACTCATAAACACATAAACCATAACACTACACAATAAAGCGCATAAAACGCAATGAAAAACACTCATGATGAAAGCTGTTGCTAAAGAATAAATAAAATACATACATACTAGGAAAGTGTCAGGAGTGGAAGAGTGGGCGAACATCGAAGCAACATCGTTGCCTCATGTCATTTTGTATTGTTATAGAGCATACCACATAACCGATATTAAAACCAAAAAGCTATACCCAAAATATCAAACAAACAAGCACATGCAAGCATGCTGCAGAAGCAAAATATAGCATTATGCATCTAGATACATGATGCAAGCATGCATAACATACATTTAATATAAAATCATAACCAGCAACGAATGAACGTTTCACATGTGCAGTGCAAACAACACAAATTAATAAGCAGCATTTATGACACTAATACACTCTCAGTGAGATACTTTAGTTCTATAGAATACTAACTAAGCCATCCATCCACCCACTTATTGATTATTATTGTGTTATCAATAAGCAACATGAAAATAGTTCAAAATCAAAATCAGAATCGTCGTTGATGAAACATCAAATGCTTCATCATCATTTTGGCAAAAATATTAACTTGAAAACAGCATTCAATATTGAAACCAACAAAAATAAAAATGATGAAATTTCAAATCAATATTAGCCACCAAATACATTGTAGGGTCGATACTCGTTCACAAAAACACACATCTATCAACATTAAAATCAACATCAATGAATGAGCAGCATTGCATGTTTGACTCTCATTTCGACTTCTATTTGCAATTGAAAAATAATCACAGAAACTTTGTATGCTGCACGAATATTAAATATGCAACTGAAAAATGCACACATCAATGGAATCAAACATAGATTTTATGTACACTGAGAAAATAAAATAAAATAAAATGCATAAAATTATCTCATTTTCTCCAAATTTCAATCGACATAAAGATGAGTATCTATACTGCATACTAAAAGATCTGATATGAAATCTTGAGATCATCTATAGAGAAAGGATAGCTCGAACCTTTTGGGCATTAATACTTCACATTTATTAACTTTTCTATAAAGTTTGCAATGGTACTTGAATCTACAGTGAAATAATAACATTTCTTCAACTAAATTTCCAAAAAAAGAATTCTTTTTTTAACTAAAAACATTGATATGAAGGCTCATTTACTCCTTAAATGTAAGTATAAAAAAATTTAATTAACCATTAAGAAAAACTATGTTTAAAGCTTAAAACAAAAACACCTTTAATTTTTGTGACAATTTAAATTTATCGGATGAGTTCGAGAAATCACCGAAGGCTTTGAGGTGGAATGAATTCAATTTTACTATAAAAAATCCGTAAAATGCCTGATGTTCGAATAAACAGCTGTTTGCGATGCGACCGTTTTACATGTAGCGATTTTGTTGCGTCCCGTAATTTTGATCTTCTTTGGTGCCTGTTGCTTTTATTTACACTCGTGAAACAACGTTTCTGATATTTCTCTTTCCCTCTCACTCAACAAAATCAAAAATATGGGAAAGAAGACAAACAAAAATTACGAGACAGATTACTGCCGTAGAATCAATACATTCAAAAACCCCGACTTTACCAGCATTTAAACAAATTGCAAACATAAGAAACAATTCACCAATGAGATTTTTTCAAATCGAATCTAATCACTTTCCATGCATTTTTAAAACAAAAATTAAAACATTACAATTTTATTATCAATATAATTATAGTTTTTTTTACATATCAATTCATTGAATTAATAAACTCAAAATTTGAATCTTTGAAATTATTAAAATTCAAATGCGAGCAGGTTGGCATTTTTCAGTATTGAATGTTTTTTGTTTTGAAGCAAAAGAGATTTGTGTAAATTGCAAATTTATACTTAACAACAAATGAAATATCAATTCTTTAAATGCAGATTACTGAGGAAAACAATAAGCAAGAATTCCTGGTATTTTTTTTTAGCTTTACATAAGGCTGAACTCAACTAAATAGTCTCTACAAAATTAGGAGAATTCAAAACTGTCTCCAAAAGTTTCTGGCTCCCCGATAATAGCAATTGTGGTGGAATTGAGAAGAAATGATGAGAGATGTATGGCACTGTACGAATATTTTATTAATTTTTGGAATCATGTTTTTGAATTTTATTTTATTTTTTTTTTTTTCAGTGTAAATCATCTCTAGCAATGAATAAGCCAAATTAAAGAGCCTCAAAATCAAATAAAAAATAAAAAGAATTTGAGTAAAACCGCATTGATAATGACACTGATGACATCAACATCAACATCACCAGCAACAAAACAACAACAACAACAACAACACCAAACAAATGAGTTTTCATTGCCGTTGGCAACATAAACAACTTCTGCTGCTGTTACAACCACAATTACATTCACAACTTGATTCAACACAAAACGTTGCCAATATTAGTGGTAACATCAAAAGAGATTCAAGAGTACGAATATATAGAATAAGAGTTGAGTTGAGTACAGCAGAGTGTGTACTCTTATTAATAGAATATTTTGGATGCGTGGCATTAAGTTCAACAAGCGCATGTTGGTATTTTAATGATGTAGTAGTAGTAACTACTCTGCTACTGATGCAAGCTTCCATTGCCTTGGCAATGTTGTATTGTATATTGTATACTATGCCTCCAACAACAAACACCAAAGTTGATGCCACCAAACAAATTCTACGTGACTCATACATGCTCGTACACCATGCAACACAATGCGAGTATACTACGCAAGCATAGCATGGCATAGCTAAGGTAACTTCATACTACATACATTGGTACACTTACTAACTGAGCAAGTATTGTACATATAATTTGTGGCAAATTGATGTAAAATTTTCTACGAAAATTTTCTGTATCCAACTACAACATCATTAAATATCATTAACACATCAAAAGCAACGAAGCAACCCAACTAACTAACTAACTTACTAACAGATACAGAAACATAGTGTAAAGAAATAACAAGAGATATGGAGCTCATCATCAGTATCATCTGATGGCGTAGAGATGCTGCCGAACAGAATGAAATTCATAAGGGAAAATAGTAGGAAAAACATTTTCAGATATCATTACCTACTGAATAAAATACCACAAGACCGAAAGAACAAAACATGCAGCAAAATTAAATACAAGTTGCAGAAATCATCATCATTATAGGGGTCCACACTACTTCCTCCACCAACTACAACTCCTCCTACTCTTAGTATTTCTTTTTGCTTTCATTTTTGTCATTTACATGCACCTTGCATTAAAAGGAAGCATATTGTATGTTCTACAAAATGTTTTTAATTAAACGCTTCCCGGATTTTTATTTTATTTTATTTTTGTTTGTTGATAGATTTGCAATAGATACTTGGAAGCTTGATGCATTTAATTTTAATTTTCCATTACAATTTTAAGCGGAAACATACTGGTCTTGGCAGCAGAGCAACGTAACAACTTCACCGACGAACACGACAACAACACCGGCAATGACATTACTGATTCCGGCTGATGATGACAACAACATCGGCAACATCAGCAACAACGGCAAAGGCAACTACTTTGGCAAATGCTGTCCTGTACTGTGTTGGCTGGTTGTTTGTATATTTTGTGCAATAAGTATCTTATAGATACTATTTGTGCACACATTTCATAGTTTATATTAAAACACAAACATTGCACAAGATTTGAAAGCAAGCAGCAATAAGAAAATAGCAATAGATAGATAGCATCAACATCATCAACAGCAAGAGTCAAAGTTACTTAATATGCTACTATGAATGAATTGAAAGTTGATGGAAATTCAACAACAGAAGCAACAGCATAGCACAGCACAACAAGATACATTTATATCTACATACATATATGAATATTAGCATGCATGTATCCGCATCATCTATGTATGTAGATAAATATATATGAGTATATGATTGAAATTTACTTTATTATTCAATGCCATTATTTGTAGATGAATGAAATCCTTTGAAGCGATTTTACTTTATAACTTTGTTGCTGCTGTTGTTATTTATGTTTATTTTTGCTTTCTAAAGTTTCAACTTTTGCTTATTGTAAATTATGCATATACATTGTATTTTACTATTATGATTAAATTTTTGTTGTTGTTGTTGTTGTTTTTTTTTTTTCGAAGTATATTGTACCATTGATGTCATGTAGAAAGATATATAGTATTGTACAAATATGCTTTAGACTTGTTCCTCTTTCTAAAGCTCTTTTCTTTCGTACTATTTTCATGTAAATGTAATTGTAACACTGTTAATAATTACTGCCGGCAGTAATAAAAGATACATTTACAAAACATTGCAAACAAATATTATTATTGTATAATAAACCGTATCTGTCTATCTATCTGTTTGTCTATCTATCTTCTTTTTCGCTTGTATCTTTGTCTATGTTTGTCGCAATCGGCATCAAATAGTCACTTGCTTTTCAATGCAAAACTTTCAAATTGATTTAATGAACACAAAGCAACAAACAAACAATTGTTTTCCTCCTTTCTTTTCGTCTAGTTTTATTTAATACTCAAATTGCCTCTGGGATTTACTTTGCAAAACTTTGTTATTATTGTGGATTGTATTATTTCTTACATCTATTCAAAATTATGTATTATTTCCCATTGTTTAATTAATGTTATTTTGTGTTTGTTGATTGGCAAATATTGAAATGAACGATATGTGAACACACTTTCTTTTTATATTTTCCTTTGGCGTGTATTGCTGATTTTTATCCATGAAAATGCTCCATAATTATTGAGTCATTTCACTTGACTTTACAAAATTTGAAATTGGCAAAAATCGATTTGAATTAAGAGTCAAGTAGTTCAAATAGGGCAAAACATGGCTCGCAAATGAATAGGGAAGAGATGACCACACGGTACACATTGCATAATTGGCACCAAGAAGATAATGTGGCTTTCCACGAATTAACCGACAATAACATAAGCCAAACTATGCATCCAATCACAATAATTTGTGTAAAAGAATATATATATATTTATATCATGCATCGAATCACTAATTACGATATCTAAATAAAGGATTTTGATTTAAGAATATTTCTTTTCTTTATTAATAAATTTTTAACTTAAATAAAACTTGTTGCTAAAAATCCAATCCAAAATTCTATCTTGGCCTTTAAATATTGTTGATAATATTAAAATTTAGTTGAAGTCAAAAAAAATAAAGTACTTTATTATCAATTTTGTCAAAACAAAAATAAGTACAAAAAATAAAAAAATTAAACTATAATAATAAAAAGAAAAATAGTTATGGCCAAATAAAAAGAACTTTTCCAATTATAATTACAATTTTAAAAAAGCTTAGCATCTGTATATCTTTTATTGAATTGATTGTGATCTTTGAAATATCCATACATATAAATAACAAAGGCCTGCGATGGTTTTCCCCTTAAAAAACTAAATCAATTCAGATAGATATTAGATTCGAATTAGTAACATTTGAGTCATCTAATGATCCGATTTTTGTTTGGTCATTGAATGGACAAAAAATGATTTTTTTTGTAACAAATTTCACTTTAGTTGATAGAAAGATTCTTCCGATTACATATAAAAAATTATATCATTCAAATGTTGGCCGCGACTGTCACGGCAATAGGCCATTCTCGAACACTAGTTTTCAAGCACTTTGTTTACTGTCTTCTGGTCAATTTCGGGGTGAATATCATGTTTCAAGTGATCAATTGTTTGGGGACTGTCAGCATAAAATTTATTTTCACTGCGCCCCACAGAAAAACTCCATCGGCGTCTAATCGCAGCTGCAAGCAAGTCCGTTGAGATCGATATATTCCAATTTCTGACACAAAAAGTCAGTTATCATGTCTCAAGAGCGTTCAACGTTGCCATGACGCCTCCACTCCAAAATCCGTATCACACAGTAACTCAAGCCGAAAGCACTGGCTTCTGTACAAAGACGTGTGGATTTTTCGTTTGTACATAATTTTTGCAACGTTTTGGCCATGAAAGACCCACATTCAAAATAAGAAATCAGTATTTCAAATGTTAATACAGGACGCTAACTTAAAAAAAAAAAACTTTAATGAAACGATTGCAAGAGATAGTGACAAATTTTTTAGGAAACAGAAAAAGCCTAGGTTATGAAAATATAGCTAAGCAACTTCCAAGAACTGGGATGCAATATGAGTATAAAGGTACATTTTCTGCATTTTCATAATGACTTCTTTTCTTCGAATCTTGTCGCCGTAAGTATAGAACAAGGTGAGTGCTTCCACCTAGATTTTAAGGTTATGGAGAACAGATACCAAGACAGGTAGACGCACACTACCGCTGGATGTAGAATAGAGATGAACCAGATAGAAAACACAAGAGATAAAGATTGATCAGGATTTTTAAAGGATGTAGAACAGAGGTTAAATTTTGTAGGCCTAAATTATCAAAATATTATTTGATGGATAAATTAAAGATGAGTAATTTTTAATAATTGGAAAAGTTCTTTTTATTTGGCCATAACTATTTGCCTTTTTATTATTATAGTTTAATTTATTTATTTATTGTATTTATTTTTGTTTTGGCAAAATTGATAATAAAGTACTTTATATTTCTGAGAACAATAGCGATAGAATCAATACTCTTGTATTGTATCTATTATAAAGTAAGCTATCTTTAAATTATTTTATTTTTATTATAGAAAAGTTTTGAATAAAAAACTTTGAGGTAGTAACTTCTATATTTCTCGCTCCATTTTCAGTTTCAACAAAAGATATTTTTAACAAACAACAAATAAAACTTATAAGAAATAATAACAATAATAAATAAAAAGAAAGAAAGAAGAAAACGAAAAGAAGGAAGAAAGGAAGGAAGGAAGGAATGAAGAATACAAGAAAGAAAGTCGCTCAACAAACAATAAACTAAGAAAGAAAGAAATCAACCAACCCAATTGCCACCCACGCGTTTGAACGCGTGTAAAAAATGACAAAAACATCTGCTGTTGTTAATAAGAAATTGAAAAAGAAGTGAAGTAAAAGAAAACATAAAGTGAGTGAGTGAGTGAGTGAGTGAGGAAGGAAAAGTAGGAATAAATGAATGTTTTCAATAAGTTGCTACAACATTGCTGCAAGTACTACATAAGACATAATAAGTACAAGTAACTTTAGTAGATTTCGATGTATGTGGGAGGCACAGAAGTTTACTGAGACTTCAACAATATGATATAGGGAGGGGGAGTACGGTGCATAATGTAAGTGGTGATAATAGGGTTGGGTAGAGTAAAACTTATTCTACTGCTATATATACTACTATAACTTGACAACGCATGTAAATGGTCAACAAACATTATCATCATCATCATCATCAACATCACATCATCATTATGATGTACGAGCATTATTACTATTATTCTGGTTGTTGTATCTTTCCTAGTTGTTCGGCACTTGAATAGTTTGAGTGTAAATTTCTTTATTAAATTTATACGCACTCAAATGCATCTATGGTAACGTTAATAAAGCGAATACAAAGTCGTTCATGTTGAAGTATTTGAATGAATTAACAAAAAACAAACATAACAACAACACTAACGAAACAGCACACACATTGAGATAAATTTCATTTCATTATATAATATATATGTACATAGTTATGTATATAGTTTCTGTAAGTCCACTCTCTACAACAACTACAAATAATTTCAATTATTCATTCAATCAAATGTTACATTCAATTGATGCTTTGTATGAGAAATTTATATATTGCAAACATCATGAAAATCAGTTCAGCATCACCAACGAACGCAACTTGATTAAAGATCGAATTAAGATAGGTTTGAGTCATTGTATTCATCTTCATCTATTAGTAAGTAAACTTAAACTTGTTAACCCTATTAAGAGAGAGATATTATCGAATATCCTGAAGCAGATGCGTAACGTTGCGTTACTATGGGTGTATGAATGTAGTTATTTATATACATTATAATCATAGTTAACCATAGTTGCATGTGTGCACGTGTCTATCCTGCCTAAGAGCCTTGTAATTAGTTAGTTTGAAAGTGGGTGTCGGTGTTTATCTTAAAGTGTGTATGTGTCTGTGTGTGTGTATTTGTGAAAGTTAAAAGGAAGAGAGGGGAAAAACCAAGAGTGAAAACGAATGAACGCCTTTAGCTAACTAACCAATGTACATTAAGCAAATATACTGCAAGGACATACCTATTTGTATGCGCTAATATTAATACAGTGCAAATACGAGTGAGTTTAATATGAAAAGGGTTTATTTGTACCTCAGCATATGTGAGTTTGTTTATACAACATGTAAACTTTCACCATTGTAAAGTATTCAAAGAAAGTTCTTAATGTTGGGCAAATGTTAATTGAAGACGGACACATGCCAGTGCAAAGGAAGAATGACCAACCTCTACTTCAACCACTATATATGGTAAGATAAATGGTTATAAAGGCACAGACAGAATCAGAAACACTAAGTGATGAATATATACACACACATGTGTACAAAAACACACACACATACATCATTGTGAATGAGTAGTTTAGTGTACGCTTGGTTAGTTAGTTAGGGCACATCTACACAATATCACAGTATCTAGATACCACCACAAAGCATAAGAACAATGCAAATACAATGATTGTACAGAAGATCTTATGGTAACCGACCGAACTGCTACTAATACTACTCTTCTAATCCAACAACAATAAGAGCATCTAATTAGGTTATATTTGATTGCGATGTATAGACAGATATTTGCACATTTTATACTGTATCTGCATTTCTTGTTTATCCTCCTCCTCCTCCACAACTTAATTTTTAGGGTTCCGGACCCAAAGGGTACCAAAAGGAACCCTATTGCAGACTTCGTTGTCCAACCGCTCACCCGTCCGTCCTCGGGTCATACCTCATAAACCGTAATAGCTAGAGAGTTGAAATTTTCACAGAAAGTGTAGTTCTATCCGGGCATCAGCAATAAATACTAAAACTAAAATATTTTCAAAAACTTAAAGGGGTCCCCATATAAGAAATATTTTGGTTTGTATGGCAGCTATACGATCCTGTAATCCCATGATCTTGAAATTTGGAAGGTTGGTGGTTATACATCAGAAACCTATATTGCCAAAATTTGAGTTTGATCGGATTGCTAGAGAGGGTACCTCCCATACAAACCCTCATTAAAATTCTGGTTTTTATTAGAAAAACTTTTTTGTTTTTCGTTCTATCGAACTGAAGTTTAGATACTATAAGTTTTTGATATAGGCTCGGTACATTTGTTGGAATCAGTCAAATCTACCAACTAGGAGCGGTACCTCCCATACAAACCCAAACCCAAATTCATGTTTTTGTTAGAAAACCTTTTGTTTTGTTTTTTTTCTTATAGAACTGAAATTTGGTTCATATAAGTGTCTGTCCCATATTCACCAACCGTGTAAATTTCAAGACCCTAGAATTACTGACTGTAATGTTGTAATGC
This sequence comes from Amiota minor, assembly GCA_037043295.1. NCBI lineage: Eukaryota > Metazoa > Arthropoda > Insecta > Diptera > Drosophilidae > Amiota > Amiota minor. The sequence continues at coordinate 230,493 of JBAMAW010001772.1, forward strand.
TGTATGTATTTAATAATGAAATATGCTTAATCACAGGAGTGTTAGCAAAAACGTTTTCTAGGGGTGCATGAAGAGTATAACAACTTATGTGTAACCATGATACACATGTCCCTAACATATGTTGACATCATCAACAATTTTGCATACTCAGTTTGTTTTTGACCGACATAAAAGTTACACGTGTTTTGGTAAGCTTATTCGATGTTTGTATGAAAAAAAAAAAGAACTTAAGTACTTCAAAGCACTTAAAATATTGACTATGGCATTTGCCGAGTGAACAAAATTGTTATAGAGATTCGTCGAATCATTATTAGAGAAGTTGCTGAAGATTTCACTTGACTCTTGCCATGCAAATTTTTCAGATGTTTTTGGGTATGAAACGAATGTCACTGAATTTTGTTCCGAATTTGTTAAATTTTGACTTGAAAGCCGTAATCATGCCTCAGCCACCTGAGCCGATGCGACTTTTGCTCTCTTCCATGATTGAGTCAAGACCACATCGATCGATCCCCTCATAATATATATATAATATGGGGAGTACATATATTTTTGTTTATTTATTTGTTTGTTTACTATCTGTCAATATATGGCCAATCAATAAATCTATCAAACTTGAGCATATGGGAAATGAAAAAGGATGCTCTCTTCGTAGGCTTCTACTTTGAAGGCTGTTGTCGAGCAGACCCAAAGCCAACGAGTTGCGGTTATTCTCCAGTCTAGTCTTATATAGCTCACGGTACCGTCTTATTTTGTCTTTGACCAGAGGCACCCGACGGTCTCTGTGTAGGACCGAATTTCACACATAGAAAGGAGCTCTAGCTACTTTCCTAAGATTACAGATATTGAAAAATAAATACATTTCATTTTTCATTTTTTTTTTTTGTTAGTAATTTTTTTTTTTATTATTAATTGATGTATTGCAAAACAAGTTTGATATTTAATGAATACCATTCAATTAGTTGTTTATTATTAAATATTTGTTATAGTTTCTTCTTTTTTTTTTTTAAATATTGAGCAATACAATGAAGTGTAACAGAGTGATTTTACTTCGTTTTTCTCTTTTATATAATACAATATTGTGAACAAAAGGGATTATACAATAATAAAATATGTAATATTTAAACAAAATGTGTTTGTATCAAATTCATTCTTTTATGAAACAAATTATTTTATAAATACATTTCTATAATCACGACAATACAAGTTAAAATCAGGAATAATCTGACGAAGACTAACTTTTGGAAGAGAAAATAAGTTTTATTGTAATTTTATTGGTTTTTTTTATGAAACAATGTTCGCATATTCTTACATATACATAAGAGTATAAGAACTTGTGGGATATGTTTTGATTTCGTTTTTTTCAATTCCATGCTTTAATATCTTATTATTTGATAAGATTTGAATCCCTTTTACAGTAAGGTGAATGAGAGATATCCTAATAAAGAGTGTACAGAAATGATCAGCATGACAAGGGGAATCGATTAAGCATGCAATGTTTTCATTAATTGAAATAAAAAGTTCAAATTTGCTTTTTGGATTTTAAAAGTAATCTAAAGAAATGCTAATCCATTTTCTGTTTTAGGAAGAAATCATTTACAATTTAAGAGTTCCAGTACTCAAATTAAAATAAAACGACTCTCTTATTTTGGACCACTTAAAAATAAAGTGATCCATTTTCAAACTTCGTGTAGGCATTCACTATTGCAATGAATACTGTACCAAGTATATTGAACCCTTATTCATATGTCAATTTCTTGACAAACCCCTATGACCATGAATTCAATTAGCCAACACAACCAGTTCATACTACTATTGAACTGTATAAGCAAATACTTCAACAAAAATGAAGGAAAATCAGGCAAATCATTGTTCAAAAGTCAATTTCCACCATCAAATTTTCACTCTTTTGCGCCTGCTGCTGAGTGTAGCAATTCCTTTTCTTCTTTTCATTTTAGATTCATTCATTCTTTCATTGATTATTGTCATTGTTTGCTTACTTATACTTACTCTTTATTTATTCCAATTTCTTTGATTTCACTACTCTATAGACCCTTCTCACTTTGGGTGTCTCTCATTGTACGTAGATATTATATTTGCATGAGTATTTTATGATTGTCTGATTGCAAGTCTTTGACCGCCCTCTGATTATTAACATTCTCAAGAGATTAGCTCTATTGGTTGGTAGCTTATATTATATGTATTTATTTCTTTTCGTCATCATTTCTTTTTTTGTATTTTGCTCTCATCATGTTTTTTTTTTCATTTTCTATATGGTTAATCAGCACAAATAAAACCAGCAGACAGAAATGAAAGAAATAAAGAAAGTCAGACGAAATAAACTGTCAAACATTGTTGCCACCATTGAAGATGAGAATGCCAGAGGCGAGGTTTATGGCTTTATTTGTGTTGAATTCGGTTTTTGCTTGGGTTTTGGGCACCAGCAACACAACAACAAACAAAACACATCCAACCAAACCAAACCAAAGTGAACTGAACTAATTCAACTGCAAAATGCCAATCAGAGCAAAAATTTGATATGCCTTCCGGGTCCCTTTGGCAATATCTAACTCTATTCTGCTTTTCTCATCACCCTTCATCATTTTGTGTCATAGTCTTTATCTTTTTCTTTACGTTTTTCTTATGTTTTTCATCGCCTTTCATCGTGTTTGTGTGTATTTATTTATATTTTTTACTTACTTACATATGTATGTATAATATTTGGCTTCTCTCACATGTATCTTTGTATCTAAATAGTAACTTTGGTTTGTTTTTGTTTTGTTCTATCTTTTCTGAGTGAATTTGAGTGATAGCAAGTAAAAAAGCAAACGAATCACTTTGATCTATGTTGATATTATGGATTGTTTTGTTATTATTCTTATTCCTGTTGTCTTGTTTCTTCTGTCTGCTGTCTGCCACTGCTTACTTCTTATTATTGTTATTGTATTCCTTGTCTCGATGATACTAAGTTCGATTTATTTATTATATATTTTTGTGAGATTATACGAGTATCTTGTTGTACTTGTCTTGTCTGTTGACGATGTTTGCCTTGGATGTGCCATGAGAGAATTGCAAATGTAATTCTATGGATGTGTGTACTTTAGCGATTAACTTTTACCACTTGGATTTGTGCTTAAAGTATTTGGAATCTTTTATATTGATTTGTGGCAAGTCACTTTGACATTTAGTATACGATTAAGGGGAAAGATTATATTCCTTAACGAAAAATAAATATGAGAATTATTTGCTTAGTTGATTTCAAAATTTAATGAAACATGAGAAACTTTAAGAATTGAATTTCTTTATAAACCCAAATCAATTTCAAAATAATGTTAATGTTTTCCCTTTAATGATAATAAAAAATTAAATATATAAGATATTTTGGGTTTGCTTCATCATTATGAGTATTAAGGGTATCTGAAGCATGCCTCAACCTAATTTGGGTATAGAAGAATCTGCTCATTTAAACAAATTATGCCGATTTAGCAAATACACTCACACACACTTTGCATACAATCAAAATATAAGCTCACGCATATTTAAGAAATAAGTGAGGCCTGACAAAGGCAGATAAATATAAGAAATTCAACAGAAAATGTACCAAATAAAAAAGAAACACCAAATAAATAAAATAAATATCGTCTACATGCTGTCGACTTCCGTCTAACGTGCAACACGCATATGTGGCACATGCCGCACACTGTAAAATGTGCGAGCGCCAAACAAATAAATGAAGTTGTCAAGAAAAGAAAGAAATGGAAAGGAAAGCGAAGAAGCAATGCGAAGGAAATGGGAATAAAGTTATAAAAAAGAGGAAACATACGAAGAATAAAATATAAGTTAAAGCGAGACCAAGCCACAAAAAAAACAAAATCATTTCTCTATAAACATTTCAACAATTGTTAATTAACTGTCAGGGTCTTGGAATTTCCTTTCTTTCATTTTTTTTTTTTTCGTATTTTTCCTTTGGGTTAAACATAAAATTTCATTGATTAAAACAGGCACAGTGCCACTTCTATACATCCTCCTCCCTTTTGTCTTTGACGTGTTTTGTAAAGTTTATTTGAATAATTTCAATGAGTAAGTCTAAGTTGAAGTCGAAGCCTATGGCACCACGCCTAAATTGTAACTGCTTCCTGTGTTTACCACAAATGAAGACAGTCGTCAGCCAGCCTTTTTTTTTTTTAATGCCAATGCTAATGTGTTTCTTTGGTTTGGTGCGTGCACTCTACCGCCTGCTAATTTAAACAATGGTAAAAAAAACAAAACAAAAAACAAAAAATAAGAATTCAGATAAAATACAAAATCCTCAGAAGAATCCACACTCACTAGTTGTGTTGGTGATGATGATAATGATGATGGCGTCTGCTATTTCAGTTGCTTAAATATTTAAAATTGTTATTTATATGCTAATGTATGACTACTTAGAGGGCAACAACAAGAAATCTTAAGGCATGGAAGTCCTCCTCCCCCTTGGCAAACCATCCTACAAAACACTACTAAATCCTCATTAATTAGTCCAAGTTTAAGCGGCATTTTGTTATATTTTTCATTATTTATGCGACCAAAAGCTATTTAGTAACACCACCCCGCCCGACCGACGACTTACTGTCAAGCAGCAGTTACAGTTAAGTCAACCAGGCAGCCAAGCCAGTAAATGGATAATTCTAAGCACTTTTCACCCTCCCCAGAAAACTGAGAAGGCAACACACAAATTATTGTCCAAATGTGGCAGGCAAAATGACGCCAACGACCAGAATGAGGAGAAGGATGAGTATAAAGAAAAACACTTAAGCGCATATTTTGGGCATTCGAAACAATGCCAAATGCGTTTTCTTCTCATTCATAGATGTTGTTTTTTTTTTAAGATTGTTGTTGCAAGAAAAAAAAAACAGGAAAAAAGGAAAATGTAAGCAGGAAAATTCCTTTTCTAAAGTGAGTGAGAAAGTGCGCGTGGAAAGCGCATAAATATCATTCACACTCAACAAACCAACATAGAGAAAAATGTTGTGGAAATGGAACTAGGAATATCCGACGATCCTATAGGTATAGGTATAAGTGAGTTTCTGTTTCTGTGTGTGAGTGTGTGTATCTATGTTGGAAACAACAATATTTATTTAAAAAATAAAACAACCAGCAAAAAGTATAAAAAGGGACACACGCAGCAGCAACAGCAGCAGCAGCAAGAAACATAAATGTTTGTTTAACAATTGCTTTGCTGTATTGTCTGAACATGAGTAGTCCCGGGTTGAATGGATAGTTTAGGTTAGATGGATATGCATGCATACAGCTCAACTTTAAGTTTTTCCACATCAAGACTGGATTTTTCACATAGTTTTTTTTCTTTTTCCACTTCCCTTCTCCTTGCTTTCCGCATACATCGAAAAGGCGTCGGCAACTTTCAACTTTATTGTTGTTTCTACAATTGTTTTTGTTTTCCATTCTTGGATGGGTGCACCAACAACAATAAAGTATGTTTGCATTTGTTTCGAATATCATCATCATCATACATACTCCCGAACGACGGACAAACTCAATCCCAATTGCCATCATCGTTGTGCCAGTTCTTGTTGTTGTTGTCCCCTCCTAGACCCATTAGAGTATGTTGTGTCTGTCAGCGAACGAAGCGCTTTAGAGGAAAGCGTTCTTTACCTTTGAACCCAAAATACACACCATACACTTAGATAGATACACTTGTCTAACGTTTGCTCATGACCTGGTCTGGCCTGGGATTTCAACCAACTACCTGTCGCTGCAGCAAACAACACCAACAAAACAACTGAAAAATGTATCTGTTAAGCACGGGAAAACTATCTTTTAACACGCACTGCTGCTGTTGCCACTTTTCTGTTTTGAGCCGAGTTAAGCGCGAGGAGCGCACACTTTGTATGAACTGACAACAAACGTTGAAGATTGAATCAGGAGTTTGTACAATGTTGGTTCAGTTCAGTTCTGTTAGTTTCATCATCACACAACATAACATAACAAAACACAATAGTGTGTCGGGTTGTTTGGTGTTGACGCAAAATATTTTCCGTACAAAAAGCCTTGGAAAAAAAAAGAGCGTTAAAAACTGAGGGAAGAAAAACAGGAAAAGATACACATAGTAGATACGTGGTATTTGTCTGTCCTACGCCGACATCACCACTGCAATTGCATTTCATTCATTTTAAGAATTTCTTTCATTTTTTTCCATATCATTCACTTTTTTATTTTTGCTTTTCGTTTTTTGGTTTTGGTTTCTTTTTCTACTCAGATTCAGTGGTTCTGGTTGCCACTTGGCGAGTTTCCTGTATTTTAAGGCATAAAGTTTCATTCAACTCTTCTCAATCTCCCACTCTCTTTGTTTGTTTGTTTGTTTCTTTTATTTAATGTTGGCAATAAATTTCTATATATGCATGTGGATGAGTGCGTGCAATTCCTCTTTACATCTATCTATCTATCTTTCTTTATATTTCTCCCAGGGTTTCCCTTTGTATATATGCGCCTTTGCCAGGTTGTTTATACCATAATTTCCAAATGTTTGTATTTTATTTTTTCTATCATGCGTTGTTTCATGCGTTTGTTCTATTCTATTTATGAGTTGGTTTGTTCTTTGGCTCGTATGTTGGTCGCAGCACATCACTTCATCATCATAACCATACCCTAGGTGAACATGAGAAGCAGGCAGGCAGAGCTAGCTATTCAAGGAAGCCTTGGAACAATAACAAATAACAAAACGTCAAGAGCAATCATCAAACATAAATACCTTGGGTATACAATAGATGTAGTAGGATGAGAGGCCGAACTAACTAAGCAACGAATCGCCAAACGAAGAAAAGTTATCAGAACCAACGACGACCTACCTTTGTGTGTTTGTAATAAGATACAAGATACACAGTAAAGAAAATGAGCTAATAATTATTGTTTTGTGGATATAAGTAGGAACGAGCACATGACCAGTAATTAGACTCAAATTTTAAATTTTTAATCAATCCTGGTATAGGAATAGTTGTATCATAACCATTCAGTAGAACTTTGGGTGGTTCCTCTTAAGTCGACAACTGTATACTATAGACAGCAAGATAATAAGATAGAACGTAGAAATAGATTTATATTCGGCTATGCTGCATTTTAATATTGAGACCGATATACTGGCATATTTTTTATGGGAGCTATGCGATCCAGTAATCCTAGGATTTTGAAATTTACATTGGTGCTGAATTTGGGTCAGACACTTATAATATCCCAATTTCAGTGTGATAACGCAAATAACAAAAAAGTTTTTCTAATAAGAATATGAATTTTGAATCTGGGTTTGTATGGTAGGTACCCTTCCTAGTAATCCTAGGGTCTTGAAATCTACATGGTTGGTGAATATGGGTCAGACACTTATAGTATCAAAATTTCACTTTGACAATGCAAAAAACAAAAGAGCTTTTTTAATAAGAACATGAATTTTAATCTGGGTTTGTATGGGAGGTAAACCTCCTACTAATCCTAGGGTCTTGAAATCTACATGGTTGGTGAATATGGGTCAGACACTTATACTGTTTAAATTTCAATTCAATAGTGCAAAAAGCAAAAAAGTTTTTCTAATAAAAACATGAATTTGAATATAGGTTCGTATGGGAAATACTCCCCCTAGTAGTTCTAAAATCTCGAAATTTACATTAGAGGTGAATATGGGTCAGGCAAATAAAAAAAATTTCAAATTCATAACACAAAAACAAAAAAAAAGAAACAATTTCTAATAAGACCCTGAATTTTAATCTGGATCTTGAAATGAAAAAAAAAAAAAAAAAAAACCTCAATATTTATGATTTCTATGAACCAATATCTAAAATTGCTTAACATTTTCTCAAAGTGTAATATCATCAAAAGCATAAAACTAATGTTAAACAATCGACCAATTTACAAGACACATACATACTATTGTGCTACTACTCCAAACTCCACCTTCATCTTTCACTTACTATTTCTCCTAAACAACATCTATCTATTTTCAAGACATACATAGTACGAGTAGTAGTGGTCGCAGTATTAGTATGAAGTCCCCTGTGTGCATTTTTCGCTATCCGACATTTATAATAGAACTTTTTCATTTATTTTTTTTATTTTTTGTATATTTTTTTTTTGTGCTTCTCCCTTTTGTCGCTTTGGGCTTGGGCTTTTAATATGTGAATGAGTGCGGACTTGTATGATTTGAGGAAGTTAGTCCATGTTTGGTCTTTCTTCTTCTTCGTTCTTTTCTAAACCATAATTTTCCAAATAAATATGTTTTTTGTGTTTTGTTCTTATACCATCTTCAATTGCTTCTCTTACTGTTGTTACAGCACTTGGTCTTCTATGTATTTCTATCTTTTGTAATAAATTTGAAGATTCTTTTCTTGTATTTTTTCCACTTTTCGCGTTCATTTCATTTCATTTGATTTCATTTTTTTTTTCTTTTTGCTTTTCATTATTACTTTTTGTTTATTTAACAGCGTGTAATTTGAGCGCTCAAAGGTAAATGGCACAAATAAAAAATAAAGAAAAAATGAAACCAATGAAAATATATGCCACCCTTAAGGTATGCACAACAATACTAGTATGGTATCCTATCTGAATACATCTATACATACATGTGTTTATATGCCCATAGTATAAAGTAAAGGTATTCAAACATCATGGAATAAAATCTGTGAAAATTTTATGATAACATTTCTATTTGCTGTTGTTGTTTGTGTTTATGTCCCCTCTTTAAACATGCAAATACACACAGGCACAGACACTCATAAAGAAGAGATTCGCTTGAACACTTGTAGATGAAATAGAAAATCTGTGAATATCTATTTGCATTCTAAACGTCTGTTTGCAAAAGTTTGAAAATTGTTTTCATCGCTCACACTCTAGTGCCATAATTTTCATCGCCATCGCCATCGTCGTTGGTACTGTAGTCAAAGAAATATATATATATATATGGTAGTATAGTAGAGGTAAGAGAAGGAAATCATTTTAGGCTCGGCGCAGCATTCATTCAAACAACCAACAAACCCATACATCCATCCATCCATCCATCTATCCATTTATTTGCCTAATATATCTTCTTGGCAATATGTCTGTCTTTCTGTCCATTTATTCGTTTTTCTGTCTGTCTAGTTGTCCTGTTCGTTCATCTTCTTGTCCATTTCATTTCGTTCATATCTCAAGTCCTCGATCTGTGGTAGTATCTGCAACAAAACGCATTGCCATAAGATTTTTTTGTTGTCATCGTTGTCAGCTTTTGCCAACTGTCGGGATTTTTTGGCTTCCGTATAATTCTTTGAACAGAGCAAGCGCCCTTCACTCTAAAGTATACGTACTACTACTACTCCCTTTATATGTGCCACATTTTTTACTAGTCCTTCAGTCCGACTGTCTGTCTGTATATCTATCTGAATGTCTTTCCATATCTATCTATGATGACTGTACGAATCGATGTCGATGCCGCCAACATAGCCTGAGCTTTTGACTTCTGTGACTATGTGGTATGTGTTTATATGCCTCATATTTACGACTCTTATGAATTTGTATCTGATGCCATCATCGTCCGTATCCTCATCATCATCATCATTATGATCGTTGTCGGCGTCATCATTCTCTAGTCGCTAAGGCAATTCCTCAAGTGCTTCGCAGCCACTGTTGTCAAAGTTATTTGCTTCTCCTCTATACCTCTCGGGTTCGCTTTGTGGATGTCTGTCTTTATGTCTATTTCCTTGGTCCGTTCATCTATCTGAATGTCTGAATGTTTGACTGACTGACTGATTGTCTTTCCATCTCCGTTCCACTTGAAAATTTGGCATCAAATGTCATCGTTCACATGCCTTTGGAGATATTTTATTATTTTTTTATTTTTTCATTTCTTTCTCTATTTTGTTGTTTCAAATTTTTTTTTTCTATATGTTTTTTCTACATCTTCCAGTTGTAGAAGAGTATTTTTCGACATTTCACCCTCAAATTTATCTCAATTCAAGTCAATGGCGGCATTTTGTCGTCTAGCCGCACGCTTTTAGTTTCAAAATGCGTATTTAAGATACTTCTGCACGTTCTAAAAGATACTTTGCCACTAGTGTTATGCCCGCTATTGCTCCATGTTTGTTCTCTACGCTTTGTCATTTTTAATGAATCACTTAATTGTCCAAACGTTTCAAGTACTTGAAGTTGAAGTTCATAATATTTCACAAATATTCATTCTTCTCCTAGCATTTTTCTTGGCAACTAATATTTAAATTTCATTTCATTTCGCCAATTCGAAGATTTTGTTGTGTATGCGTGTGAGTGTGTGTGTGTCAATAAAAATATGTGGGCAATGGCAAATTTTTGGCAATTTCTCCTATTACAATTTCTTGGCATATTCAGATGATGATGCTTAAAAAGATCGCTCACTACTCTTATTCCAATCATCATTACTATGATGATGATGATGATGATGATGATGATGATGATGATGATGATGATGATGATGATGGTTCTCCTGATCCACATTAGAAACGCATGACTCAGCATAAAATTTCGTTCACACCATTTAATTTTCGGTTTGTTGACACTTTGGTCTCAACGCGTGTTCGATTCTCGTCCGCGTTCCCTTCGCTTTAGTTTTCCAATGATTTACAGCCCCCACGAGCATACAGTATAATATACTTTGGCATCATCTCGTATTGTATGCATTGTAGTTTTAGGTTTAGTATCTCATTCTCCTCATGTTCAAAATTTATTTCATTTGGCATGACTTTTGTGTTTAAATGTTTATGTGTGGTGTGGCATGGCTTGAGTGAGAGTTTTGTGAATCGGTCGCTTCTGTTTTTCATCAAATGAAACGAATAAAGGTCGAGTATCGAAGTCGTCGAGTCCAGGGTCTTTCTTTCAACGTCTGCACACATATATACCTACATGTATTTTCATTTCGATGTCTTCAAATGCAAACGAGCGCTAATTAAGTGCCAGCAAAACATGACTTTTTATAACTCACTCATTTATGTTAGGTTGGCTGCTTAATTTGGTTCATTCCTTCCCTTCCGTTTTTTTTTTGTTTTTTTGTTTTGTGTTTTGTTTATATCTGTTGTATCTGTTTCTGTTTCGTGTCTATCATTGCCACTGTAGATGCTTATTTCTTTTTTCTTGTTTTGTATGTATATTTACTACCTCAGTTGTTGACTTGTTTGCCACTGCATGCAGATCAATCGAGATTCCATTCTTAATGTTGTTATTATATACTTTCGTATGTCGTTGCATTTTATTTCATTTATAATTAAGACTTCTGTCATTTAGGTTTCATTTTTATTTTCCGGATTGGTTATTGTTAATGTAACTGTTGTTTCATTTGTTATTCTGCATTGTTAATTGTCGTTTATATACTTGAATTCTTCTACTCTCAGATACTTATATGTTAAACTGAATTTTCTTATTTTCTGGTAGAATAAATAAAAGAATTAACGAACCTTTAGTTTTTATCTCTTTTTTATAATCGCTTGCTTGACGATGACGATGGTCATAAAAATGGTTTATCTATGTTAGTAGATCAAGTGTTGGGATTATACTTTCTTCTTGATACCTTTGGGATTATGGGAACTACAACAATAACACAGGTTTCAACACAACTATAGATGAATAGTGTGCTGAAGGGTGCTCTAAGATTAAATCCATATTAAGTACAAATGAGTAGTTAAAGTTAATTTTCTCATCACATTTAATATGACAATAAGACAAGAGATCACATCACAATTTATATTATTTTTTCAGCATTCATTTTATACTAAATATGCTGAATCTTCAATTTCATTTTATTATTAAAATCACATATTTTAATGTAATTCGTTTACTTTATTTTTTCGAAAAACGTTTTTCTGCCGTGAAGGTTCTAAACAAAACAAAAAACAAACAAAATGGGCCAAGTGCGAGTCAGACTCGTACACGGAGGGTTCCGTACCAGATTGGGGTTTGTATGGGAGGTACTCCCTCTAGTGGTCCGATTTGACTAATTCCAACAAATGTAACGCGCATATATCAGATACTTACAGGGTCCAGTTCAATAGTCCAAAAAACAAACAAGTTTTTCGAATAAAAACCTGAATTTTAATGGTGGGTTTGTATGGGAGGTACCCCTCCTAGCTGGCCGTTTTGGCTGATTCCAACAGATATGCAGTGCCTATTTCAAAAACTTATAGTATCTAAATTTCACTTCAAAGAACAAAAAAACAAAAAAGTTTTGTATGGGAGGTACCCTCCCTAGTGGTTCGATCAAACTGAAATTTTGACAATATAAGTTTCTGATGTATAGCCACCAACCATCTAAATTTCAAGATCGTGGGATTACTGTATCGTATAGCTGCCATACAAATCAAAATGTTTCTTGTATGGGGACCCCTTTAAGTTTTTAAAAATATTCAAGTTTTAGTATTTGTTGCTGATGCCCGGATAGAACTACACATTCTGTGAAAATTTCAATTCTTTAGCTATTGCGGTTTGGGCCCGGAACCCTAAAACAGAATAAAAAAAAAAATTGTATGCATCATGGTGAAGGTAACTTCTCACTTGGAATAAGCTTTGCCAGATTTCTTTCGTGGAAAATTCAATGTCAAAGGCGCGCTTAGTTCTGGTCGGCTTGACTCCGAAAAATTTGACCAAATTTTTGAAAATGGTGAAATGTCCGATACATAAGCATTCGTGACATCGTCAAGAATATTGGCACCCACCACACGACAGTTTAGATCATTTAAAAAAGCCTGGTTATGCAAATAAAAAGTACCATACAATTTGTCAGAAAACAATCTTATTAACAGCATCTAAAATTGCGAAATTTAGTGAACATGAATAATTTGGAATATTTTCTCTTCAATGACAATGACAATAATTTGCGAAAAAGGTCATGGTTCCACACAAGGTGAGCCTGCTCAAATCATCACAAAGTCGATGTTATTTACGAGGACGTTGTTGCTGCGCATTTGGTAGAATTCCAAAGGCCCTTTACATTATGAGATGCTCCCATATGGGTAAGCAATAAATTCAAAACTCTATTGTCAACAACTAGCAAGACTAAATGAAGCGCTGAAAGAAAAATGACCGCGATTGAACAACAGAAAGGACATAGGTAGACTTCCACAACGACAACTCTAGGTCATACACTTCTGTTAAGACTTAACAAAAATTGAGGGAACTTGACTAAGAAATATTAATGCAAGCATCATATAGTCCGGACCTAGCACCATCTCATCGTCCATTTATATATTTCAATATTTCCTTTTGCCTTCTAGAATATTTTATTACCTAAAATATATAAATAAGTTCAATACTCGTAAATCTCAAAGTAATACATTAAAAGATAACCAACTGTCACAAAAATTAAAAGCTAAATCTTGTGGAAACTACTAAGTCTAAACAAATTTTTCTTGTGTTCTTTATTTTTCATTCTCTTACTCAAAGTAGATAGATAGATAGATAGTGATGTATCCACACAAGTAACAAAATCAACGCAATTAAAAGCCTTCTTTTTTTTTTTTTTTTTTGTGTATCTTTTATTCTTAAGTTCTAAAATGTCGCATAATTTATGTTGTTCACTAAAGCTACAAATTGACTCGTATCGACATGCAGCAGCGATATGCGGTGGCATAGCCACCACACCACCATGTTCATTCCCCAGTGTCAAAAAGAAGACACAAAAAAGAAAAGATGCAAGCTCTACTCTAACGACTTGAAAATCCTTATTAATCACAATGCCACACTTCACTATGCCGCTTCGCTTCATTTGCCACATGCTGCGGCGATTGCAGCAGCGGCATCAGCGGCATTGGCATCAACTATGGTTGCAACAAGCTGCTATTGCTATGCCACACCATAAAGACGTGCCCCATCCAATTCAAAAGAAAAGCTTGAAGCGCTGATAAGCGGTTGCCAAGACCTGCAGAAGAAGACCAGACCAAAATGTCATGACAACCAAATACGATCAACAGAACTTAGCTAGTAGTAGAAGATGGCTAACAAGCAAAAGCACCAACAGCAGCAGCCGCGAGCTAAGAACGTCCACTCATTTTCAATTAATTAATCCTACAACATTCCTCAACTATTATCGCGGCATATCTCAAATATTTTCTTTAATTACGAAAGCAAAAAGTCAACTCCATAAGGAAAATTGAAAGAGAAAATAAGTAGTAAGTAAAGCAACATGACAGTCAGATATGCCGGCAGGCAAACAGTCAGGCAGGCAATTTGGTATAAGAACGCAATAAAAAGCTACAAAAAAAAAAAAAAAAACAATTCAAAAGAAATTAAATATAAGAAGAAAAAGTATCTGACACCTTGAACAATCAATACATCATGCAAAATAAAAGCGGAGCTTTGCATCGCAGCATCCTATGAAAGGAAAGAAAAGAATAAGTTGCACGCACAGACAATTATCTAGCAAAAAAGTGGCAAGGCAACTGTGTCAGGTATTGCATGCATCGTCGTCGTCGTCGTCATCGTCTCTCGAGGTAGAATAAAAAGTATCTAATATAAGGAAGAAAAAAATTTATGCCATTCAAAATTAGCAAAGTGTTATCTAAACGCATAAATTACAACATACAACAGCGTACCAAATGATGGAAGGCAGGCAGGAAGGCAGGCAGGCAGCAGTCAGGTAGGAATGGTAGGTTAACTGAATGGTGGATGGCAGGCTGATAGGTAAAGAAGAGCAGGCAACAGCAAATGGTTGCCACATGCAAGGTTGACTCTGCCTTACTTGCTAGCTTGATCTGTGGCATTGTATGTAGCCTGTGGCTTTGCCAATAACTAGTAATAGCAATATCAGCCAGGAACAAGGAACAAGATACGAGACGAGTCCAAAGAGAAGTACAAGTACATTTTTCGTTCGCATGCAAATCTTTGTCTGTCTGCTCTTCTTCCTCGTTTATCTCTTTGCTTCCTTCTATCATTCTATTTTGCTATGTGACAGCTAAAGTTGCAGCTTTATAGGCATCACCATATGCGCCTCATATACATTTCGCAACGATAAAATAGTCATCGTCGAAGAAGTAGCTTTACTGTTTCTTGTCCTCTCATCATCATCATCATCATCATCTTTGTCGTAGTCGTAGAAATGCGGCATGAGCGATGCCAACAACTGATTGTGACGTGAACTAAGCTCGTAATGAAAGCATATACAGGGGGCCAAAGTCATCTGAGAGCGACAACTTTGAGTACAGTTGAAGTTAAGCAACAGCAACAACAGCAGCACACAATCACAATCAGCAGCAGCAGCAGCAGCAGTCATAGTCATTGTAAGTAGTAGAGGTAGAACTCAAAAGAGATACTACCAAGTCCAAGTCATAGATTCTATTGCTTCCAAACAGCGGTAGACAGGTTGCAGCAGCAAACGTAGTCATTGTCGTCTTCCTTGTCGTTGGCGTTGTGGCACCCAAAACGTCCCAAACAAAGATATAAGCACGACATAAATGGTACTTTATATCTTTAAAGATATTATTTTCCAACGCACACACGTATATATATAGAGTTTATGATTTTTTCTCGATATTTTGTCATCTTTATTATCAGAAAACGAATATTTCGTAAAATAAGAAATAAAATACCGAACCAAACTGAAGAAAGACTTGAGCTGAGCTGAGCTCTGAGCTGAACCAAGTCGTGTCGCACACGTTGGGAATGCAATACGAACGCAGCACGCTCTCATCGCTGTATGAAGCAAGTTGTGACTTTGAGTGGCGTTCTGGGAACCCAAGCAGGCGGGCATATACTAAAGATACTCCAACATTTTGCAGTAGTTGAATTGTTGGCAAAGGTGCTACAATAACCAAAACGCAACACACATTTGTACATGCAACAATTCATATCACATACTCCTCAACTTCAAATGGTAACACAGCACGGCACCCATTGAAATGTAATGCGAATTGTAAACTTACGTAGCCCACACGTCCGTTTGTCGTCCTCTTTATACATGTATTTATATATGTATGTATGAAAGGAGGCTAGATGATGCCGCCTCTTCTTGCCACTTCAAATGTCCAATGCAGTAACAGCGAGAGCACCACCATCACCACCAGTACCCAAGTACCAGCATTCAAGAAGTTCTCGTTGTGCTGCTACGCATAAGGAGCAAAAACAAAAACCCTAATACAAAACAAAACAAAAAAAAAAGTATCTATGAAATACTCATATTTGCTATTTGCTCGTACGACTCATAAACAACATTATTTGCTGCGCTATATAAACTTCAGCAAACTCTTGTCGTAAACTAGTTTTCCTTTTCATAAACACACGCATACACACAGATAAATAGGCAGGCAGGCAGGCACATCGAAGAAGCACGAGTATAATAGGCATAGGTAAAGTAATTCCTTCTTGGCCTTGCTTTAGCCTAAGTTTATGCTATGCGCTATTACAAAAGACAACACATATAGTCCGACACCCAGACATCCGGATACCCAAACAGACAGACAGACGGATAGAGGGACAGCATCAAAAGGTTTGAACTATATTAATGCGTCTGTGTGTTTGTGTATCTTTCAAATTCAAAACTCACAGTAGCTTGAAAAACAATAAAGAAAGTTCTTATACTTACATATGTCTGTCTGTCTGTCTGTCTGTCTGTCCTTCTGCCTCTTTGTATTTCTGTTTGTTTACAGTATGTGGTAGCCAATCCAAGTTTAAAACCCACTCAGAGAAATGTGCTTGCTATTGAGCCAAAAGCCGCCATCGCCATCGTCACCGTCGTTACCGATTCAACCAAAAAAACCACAAAACCTGAGCCTGAACATATTGCCAATGGCGCACCATTGTCTTTTATAGTTCCATAGATCTACAGTATCTACATACTATAGTACACACACAGATACATTTGTCTGCATACACATAAGTGCAATGTGCTTTCTGTTATTTGGTTTCATGCTTCTTAACTGTGGGTTTTCAACACAACTTTGTGGTTAGAAAAAACAAAGTCTGAATTTAAAAAAAAAAAAACAAAAAAAAAAACAAGAAAATAAAAGCAATCGAAAAAGGAAAAATGTTGTTGGTATGTTTGTTCTATGAGCTGTGAACTTACGCTTTATATCTAGTTGGGTTTAGTGTCATAAATCGGTGTTGAAGTGGTATAGTTTCATCTGAATCTGGCATAATCTTTGTCATGAATTCAAATAGAAGAAGCCTTTTGTGCTTTTCTCTACTAAGTTTCTTTTTTGAAAGAATAATAATTCAAGATGAAGTTAAATGATATGTTAAATCTTTATAAACATATAACAAAACATATAATTGTGGATAATTATGATTCTTTAATGTATCTCTGCGATTCCAACAGCACCCTTTATATTTTCAAATATGTGTTTTTTTTTTTTTATAAAAAAATATTGTATAACCTTCCGAATAAAGAATCCTTTGTAAAATGTTTATTAGTCTCTAAGTTATCCGAACCTCTGAACAAACTTACTAAACATTTCTTTTGATACTCGCAGGTACTTTTGCTACTTTATCTTTATACATAAAATTCGAGTGTACGAAATATTGTGACTCTTAATCTCCTAAACGGCTAGACCATTTTTGTTGCTTTATTAATGTTTTACATATGGGATCACCAAGATAGTTTATGTTTCAGTTGGAACCGGTAGGTGGCTCTGTTGTCGAGATACAAGCACTTTTTTACCAAATTTGTAACATTTTTTTTTTATCTAGCGCAAACTATACTAAGCCGATTTTAATAATTTTTTTTTTTTTAAACAACAAATAAATGCTAATGAAAAGAGTTGCATACTTAGTTTTTTCAGTTTATAACTTTTAATATAATATTTTTAAGTATTAAGTTTTTTGAAAACCACTGCAAGACCAAACATAATACTTTGGTTCTTGTTGTATTTTTCCTCTATGAGTACGTACTTTTTGTGCTCTTCGTTTCTGTATTGTATGTTCATTTAAAGTAGGACAAGAAAGAGACAGTGTGTTTCGTATTATATTTATAATAATATTAACTCACCTTATGATGCTTGAATTGAAGAGATATTGAAAATCCAATTTGCTTTTCTTTTTATTTTAAATCTATAAGGAAATAGAAAACAAAACAGTAAATTAATACATATTCTTACATATAGAATTTAAAAGTGTTTAATAAATTATTCCTTTCTTTTAATTTAATATCAAGTAAAATCAATTTGTCATAAGCCATCTCAAAATGCCTCACTTTACACTTTACCCTCTCATATCTATCATGATGATGATGATGATTTGAAATCTCAACTGTGTGCAACAAAGTAACTACTAACTTTTTGCTACGAAATAAAAACAAAAATACAATGTTATAATGATGAGATGAGATGGCAAAGAACGAATCCTTTTTCCTCACTAACTTTATCTAACACAGTTACAGATACTGTTGATAACATACATAGTATAAACCATACACAATAATAACAAAAATTCAAACTGAACAAAATGTAACTCAATCTTTGCAACTGCAACGACGATTTGAGTGATGCGAATGAACAAATATTGCTGCGACCACCGACAGACAAAAGAAGGTGAAGATGAGTGAAGAACGACAAAGATTACATACACATAAGCAAGCAAGCAAACAAACAAAGATGCTACATTATGCGGCAACCAAAAGAAGTATAGATACATACATAGATACACATTCATACATATATACGATATATTCAGCAGTTACTTTGTAGCAAGTAAACTTGAAAGCAGGAAAGAATTGCAAATCAAGTAAGAGAAGAGAAGTTACCCATCGACAATGGGACAGAAGAAACGAAAAGGAAACGACGACCGACAATGATGATGATCATGACGGTTAAGATGATGATGATGATGATGAATGAAATGCACTAAAGTTAAAGCAGATTGGTGAGCAGGGAGGAAGGGAAAAGACAAAAAAAAAGTTGCAAGCTTCGGCGCTCAATTGGCATTGCGCATTGTATGTGGCAGCAGAAGCAGAAGATGCAATCAAGCAACCAAAAGTATCTAACCAACCAAGCGAGCGTATGAACGAGCAAGCGACTAAGCTGAACAAATAGACAGACATTCTGACCGACAGACAGACAGAGATTCAGACTTATAAGTATATAGGGGACTTTTGGTTCGCTGCGCGATTATATGTTGGTTGGTCGGTCGGTTGTCGCTTGGTTGATGCTAGACAGACAGACAGACAGATCGACGGACGGACATGTTATGCTATTAATGTCCAGCGCACACATGAAACAAGATATTTTTCAGTTCGTCGTCGTCATCAACATCATTGTATCTTTTACTTGGTTGTTTAAGGCAACTTCTTCGTTCGATGTGAACGCCAAGCCAAAGTCATTCGCTGAAGACAGAACCACTTTAAGATTTCCTTTTACACTTTTCTCTCTTCTCCTTTTTTTTTTTTTTTTAATGGATGTTTTGTAGTAAGTATGTGTATATGTTTGGACATCGAATTTGTGCCTTTTAGTTATTCTAGAATGCTGCCGACCGACCGACCGATCGACCAACAACTTCGAGGCAACGTTCAATTTGTGTTCGCGTTCGTTCTGAGGTCTTCTCAACTAAGCAACCAACTAAAGCAACACTTTGCTTTATTGTGTTCGCCCAAGTTTTATACAAAACGACACACGTTGCAAGATACTTTTGTTACAATGATGATGATGTTCTTTGCTTTGAATTGCATTGCGCGAAGTTCTTCTTTACTCTACTCCTTTGGATGCATCATTGTCCACATAGTAGTATCTTTTGACTGGATTCGTCGCTGTCGTTGTTGTCGTCGTCATCACCATCATCATCATCATCATCATCATCATCATCGTCAACATTGTCGTTCCTTCGTGTGAGTAATAGGCGGCGTTGCCGTTGTGTAGTAAATGAGCTTACCAGGTGATACCAAAACACAAAAGAAATTATAGTAATCAAATCATTTTTATGTTAAATTATGATCGACAGCAAGCAACGAAGCGACTCCGAATGGAATGGAATGGTATGGACAACCACAACCACGACCACATAGAATTCTCTTCACTTATTGTACGAGTAAATATATTGTAAAAGAAGGTAAAGAATACAAAAGTATCTTAAGTTGGATTTTGTATTTAAGGTTATCAATAGTGTGGTTTTTTAATGAAACTTTATACTAAATAGTTTTCTTGCTTACCAAGAAATGCATAATGCTATAAAAAGGGATTGTATTCAAGAAGTGTGTAGAGTGAGTGTAGTATGATGTTGACTAGAGGGGAACAGATGTGGGCCGTCATCATTTACTTTATTGATGTACAAACGTTTTGTGTGTTGTTTTTTTTTTTTTGTTGTAGTTATTAGTACATATCATTTAATGTTGTTGTTGTTGTTATTGTTGTTCTACCTACCACTGAATAATATGATGAGCTCTAAGGCTAATTATCTTTTGACTTGCAACAAGTTTATTAATGTTTATACTTAGAAAGGAAAAAAAAAAATAAAGAAAATTTATTGCATACAACATCAAGTGGTGGCACAACAAACAGATGCATTCGTTGCACCTCAGCTGATGGAGGTGCGGCAACAACAGTGTTACCATCATTTGTTGCATTTTGCGCGATTTTAAAAGGTTCCAATGCACATTTATTACGATTACACATATACACACATAACAGCAACAGAAAGACAAAGATATCATAGAGAAGGGTGGAGTGGAGAAAGGGCGCACTCATCTTTAGCTGAGACTTAATGTAGCGGCTATAACATCACATCAGAGCAAAACTTAAGCCCTCTAAGCTTAGAGCAACCAAAGCGCGTACACTTAAAACAAATTGAGTTGCAAGCTTGCAAGCTTGTGACGTGCGACGGACGTGTTCTTCGTGGTCGGCTTGACTTCATCATCATCATTTTCATGAGTGTCATGGTGCCAGTGCCAGTGCCACCATCGTATGCGTATCTGTGTGTTGGCATTTACTATGACTCTTTGTGTGTGTGTGTGTGTGTGTGTGTGTGTGTGTGTGTACTATTTATTTAACTCCATTTGGTATTAATCTTTTCTTTTTTTTTCCACCACACAAGGAAGGTGCAATGTTCATTTAGTGCGCCATCATAAAATCATAAAATAGGAAAATGGTATGGTAGAAAACATATATCATTTAAATGTAGATACCCAGATGATGCTGAACATAAAGATGTATTTTTATAGTTTAAATTGATAAACATGAAATATTTCATTTGTTTTATGTTGCAGCGCATACAAGTAGCCGCAACATCGATTTGTCATTTCTTTTCTTTTTTTTTTTTTTTTTTAAGTTTTGTTGTTTAATTAAGATATCTTTGTGATAAATCAATATCTAAGTCATTGATACACATTTCTTTGGTATAAAACTATACTTTTGTAATACTGTTAAGAGTTTGACGATACGGAAAACTGAGTGATTACTGATGATGTATATATAGAGTATGTATATTAAGCTCTTGGGTTGCTAATGAGATGAATACAAAGCCTCTCCTACTCAATCACCTACACCGTCGTGAACAACAAGAGGATATAGCGACAGAGATTGGTTGTTATAAACATTTGCGACTGAAAATCGTCCTAGGCGACATTGGGCTGATAAGCCACTCGGCGAAATTGTCATGGAAACTTCACTGAAGCATCGGTATGCAGGTCCCATGTGTAACAGGGCAAAGCTCACAAAGAGCTGTAGCTTCAAAGATGCATGAATGAATGTTAAACCTTTAATCATTGAATTCAAAATGTCATTCATATTTGAGGCACTAGTGAGGCTAATATTTCCTATAATCTCTCACTGCAACACAAGTAAATTCTATCTAAAGACCTTAAGCAAAGAACGGTATTATCTTGGATTACTACGATACTTTTTCGTTTCATACAATTGATAGATAAATCCCACTTTGATAAGCAATTTCTTCAGTCTACGTATTTCATGGTCTTTGGCATAAGTTTAATCAAATGTAAAACAAAATTTAAAAACCTCTAATACTTTTATAAAAACAATACTTGAAATTATATAAATTTCGAAACAATTGCATCATGACATTTTAACTCTCCTAAAAGAGAATGGAAAGCAAGCATCAAACTTTTTAAATTTCAAATTATTTCCCTTCAACATTCTTTAAAAAAAAAAGTATTAAGTTTAACTATCTTTAAAACATTGATCGAAAATCAGAAAACCAAACAAAAAAAAGAAAAAAAAAATCTCTTGATAAACTTAATGAAAAGAACGTTTTTCTATAAAACTTTTTCAAAATTCCGAAAATAAGCTTAAAGTACCTTTAGAAAATCCTTAGCGTGAAGAGTATCCTGCACTCGAACACCAAGAATTCAAGAAAACTACCTTAGCAAATACGACTATATCCACAGAAGGAGAAATACTCACGCACAAATCTGTTTGCCTCTAAGTTTTTGTGCAAAACTTTCAAAATATTTCCTCAACCATAAAAAACAAAAAAATAATAAAAGAATAAAGAACTTTTTCTTTTTTTTTTATCTTTCTACATTTCAGTACTTTTCGCAATGCAGTATTAAAAATTAGATACGCATATCAAATAAAAAAGAAGAAAATAAGGCAAAAGAAGAAAAAAACATATAAGAATGGTAATGCCGTTTCGGTCTGCCTTTGAACTTTGGTTTGCCGAAAAACTTCAAAGTCAAATTTAGCTTATTCCTGGAAGTTTAGCAGCAAAACATAGTGGACGCAGGACGGCAAACGGGCCAAGGGGGAAGAGTGAGAAAACAGCACCACACAACACGACAATCGGGCAAGTCAAGAGTCTTATAGACCAAGACAAAAACTAACGGCCAAAGTGTTGAAGACGATTATAGATATCATTGCCACTATCTTGTCTCTCTCTCTCTCTGTGCCTGTCTGTCTGTCTATCTGTCTGTCCGCTGGTTCATTCAGATATTTGCGGGCACAACTTTTGCCACAAGAAGTAGTAGCGTCAGGAATATCGGGGAAGATGATAGCAAGAAGGAAATAAATTAAATTGTCAAACGAAACTTTAACACATTATTGCAGCAGCAGAGCAGAGCAGCAGCTTTCTTGTGAAGATTATGCCAACAAAACTAACACCATTTTATCGGTGTGCAATGCCAACATCATAGACATTTTCCATGCCAGAGTTTCTTAATCTTTACACTGCTTCATTCATTTCATTCATTTTTGTTTGATGTGTTTCATTTCCTTTACAAAATGTATTGTACGCTGCAAGCACGTGTGGGCCTCTGGGATGTGCTGCCATTCCCGGTGAAGTGCTTATAAAGAAAACATAATCCATAGAATCCAACAACCAGAAAATAGGCCAGGCTTTATGATGATAACATTGTTACATATGAATTCCATAATAGGAATTATTTTTTGGATTTCGGACCAAAAAGGACTCATATTACTGAGGCTATCCGCTATCCGTCCGTCCGCGGGTTCTATCTCATGAACCTTAATAGGTAGAAAGTTGAAATTGTTCCAGAATGTTTAGTTTTATCGGGGCTTCAGCAACAAATACTAAAACTAAAATAATGAGAAAAATTGAAAGGGGGGTTATGGGGTTACTTACGAGTTTCTATGGGAGCTATACGATCCAGTAACCCAATGACTTTGAAATTTACTTCGTTAGTGGAAATGGATCAGAAATTTGTGGCGTCCAAATTTCAGTTTGATCAGACCACTAGGGAGGGTACCTCCCATACAAACCCACCATTAAAATTCAGGTTCTTATTAGGAAATTTTTTTTGTATTTTTGTATTGAAATTTAGACACTATAAATTTTTAATATAGGCGCTGAATATTTGCTGTAATCAACCCATTTTGAGCCGCTAGGTATCTCCCATACAGACCCCAATTTGGCACGGGACTCTCCGTGAGCGAGTCTGGCTCGCACTTGTCCGATTTTTTATTTTACACATCATTATAATATAATATCAGTGGTATAAATTTGATCTTTCCATCCATCATCTACTTTTATGTATATTTATTCTGTTTTGAAACAAAATTTAGTGACCTGCTACCAAACAAAAAAAACTTTAGGAAACCCTGTTTTAAACTAAAGGAAGAACTTTCTGAGCACTAAGACAGAAGGCATCACCACCACAAGGGGATAGCTAAGTAATACTAACGATGCCAAAAATAAAAACCAAGTCGTCGTTGTGTATTGAAACAACTTTTTCCACGATAATTAAATATTTTTAATTGCTGCACAATGCACTTCGTGTAAAGAAGCGCAGGAGAAACGCACTTAAAGAAATGTTATGTTATGTTACTGGAAAGAAAGAATTATTTCCATAAAAGTGCAAATCATTAAATCTCTTTTTCGCCAAAAGCAGATCTCGAACTGAATACATTGAACAACTACATATCGTATAATACAACTGCAATACACAACACACTCTTATGTTGTCAATGTATCTATTGAGGCCAAATGAAAAGGCGGATGGTTGTGGGCGGGTGTGCAAGTGCAACAACATAACAAACATACTTCTAATATTTAGCCAAAACAAACCCAGCTTCAACGCAAAAAATGAACACATTATGGCGCGGAATTGCCGTCACCACAGCCACAGCCACCGCCATCACCATCTCACCACCAACAACATCACAAAAGATATGGCATAGAAATAAAAACAAAACCGAAGTCTTAGCCACAACAGACTGTGATTACTTTGGTCGCAAAGATTAAGGAGTCAATAGAAGATGCACAGAGAGACACAAGAGAAGAAATAAAGTAAGTAGTACGAAAGAGTCTTCGCTGCTGCTGCTGCTGCTGCAGCAGTAAATCTAGAATGCATTTTCGGATATCAGAGATTTAGTGCATTTTTTTATGCTATGTATGCATGTGAGAGATGTTGTACTTGCTGTGCTTAAGTGGAAATGGTGCAGTCGAGAGTGTAGCGGCATCTCAGGAAATGAAGGAGGATCTGGAGGCTGGCGCGTCAGTAAGCAAAAGCAAGTAAGCCAACCAAGCCACACCAGCAAATCCAAGGCAACACCGCAGGCCATGTAAGTGTGTGTACGATGCTTGCAACATAAAAAGACAAAACGGACAGACAAGCCGACATCACTGTACAGAATAGCAGCGCTAAGCTTAAGTTAAGTTCAAGCAAAATGATCTAAAACAAAATGCGGGGAGTGCAAAAAGTTGGTGTAACTTTGTAATACATGCAACAACAACAACAACAACAACAACAACAACAACAACACGAACGAGAAACAGTGGCGCCCCTTGCGCCAACTTTGTCTCAATCTTCTTTCTTTTGCTTATTTTACTTGACTTGCAGCAACTGCAATTTAATGGTGCAACGTCAGTTGATGTCAGTATTTCTGTCGTAAGGTGTGTGTGTGTGTGTGTGTGTGTGTGTGCAATTGTGTGCTCTGCATTTTTTGAGGTGCAGCAGTCAAGTAGTAGATATACAGCAATAAAAACAAAAAGATACAATTTTTGAAAGCGTAGCATCTGAGAGTTTACTTAGGCCAAAGCCACAGCAGCAGCATCAGCAGCTCAAAGCATCAATAGCTTCAGCAGCAATTACAAAAAAAAAAAAGTATACAAAATAAATCAAAATGAAAAGGAAAAAAAAAGAGTATCTACATTCTATATAAAGATGAATCCAGTTTTAGTTGTGTGCTATACAAAAACATTAAGTATTTGCCTTACTTTATATTTGCGGTATATTAACATTTGTACTTAGTTTGACTAATAAAATTATTTAAAAGGAACGAAAATTTATTGATTTTATGATAATTGAAAATGTTTCGAAACACATAATTTTTATTCGAACTTATTTAAGTTAACCAAATATTAGAAGAATGGGCCAAGTGCGAGTCAGACCTCTTATACTGAGGGTTCCTTACCAGATTGGGGTTTGCATGGGAGGTACTCCCCCTAGTGGTCCGATTTGACTGATTCCAACAAATGTACCGCGCCTATATCAAAAACTTATAGTGTCTAAATTTCATTTCAATAGTCCAAAAAACAAAAAAGTTTTTCTAATAAGAACCTGAATTTTAATGGTGGGTTTTAATGGGAGGTAACCCTTCTAGTTGGCCGATTTGGCTGATTCCAACAGATATGCAGCGCCTACATCAAAAACTTATAGTGTCTAAATTTCAGTTCGATAGAACAAAAAACAAAAATATTTTTCTAATAAGAACCGGAATTTTAATGGATGTTTGTATGGGAGGTACCTTCCCTAGTGGTCCGATCAAACTGGAATTTTGAAACTACAAGTTTTTAATTTACTTCCAACCAACCAAGCAAATTTCAAGATCTTGGGGTCACTCGATCGTATAGCTGCCATACAACCCAAAATGTTTCTTGTATGGGACCCCTTTTAGATTTTGAAAATATTTTAATTTTAGTATTTGTTGCTGATGCCCGGATAGAACTACACATTCTGTGAATTTCAACTCTCTAGCTATTGCGGTTTATGAGATATGACCCGAGGACGGGAGGACGGATGGACGGACGAATGGACAACGAAGTCTCTGCAATAGGGTTCCTTTTGTTATCATTTGGGCCCGGAACCCTAAAAAGGGGAAAATATAATGTATATTGTGTAAGTACTTTCGTTTTGTTTGGAAGATTTTTCATTGAAACTTTTCTATGAAAGAAAGGTTCTGAACTCCTGTTGTAGCACGCCAAGTTCTTTCTTACAGAACTCTGTCTTTTTGATGATCATAGGATTCAATTTTTTGTCAGAATGCTGCCACAATATTCTTCCTCTGATGACACACGATTTGTCACTTTAAATCACAGAGGAAAATGTGTGCAGGTGATTTTAATAAGCATCTTAGTCGAATGAATTTCTCAAGTTTTTCACTGAAATTTTAACTTCCTTTTGTTTGTTTATTTGTTTGTTTCTTATTTGGCATATCGTTGTTGTAGATGTTTTTTTTTTTTTTTTTTTTGTTGTTGTATGTAATGCATTTTTCAGTATGTTTTGTATGTTTTTGTTTGCATGTAGTATGTATGAATGTATCTTGTATCTGCACTTAACACGCATTCTAATTGCAACAGCCAAGCATTTTTCTTTAAGAGAAAAGAAATTATTAACAACAAAAGCTGATGCCAAAGCGCAAAAACAAAAACGAAGCTATGAAAAAGGAAGGAAACAATGGAAAGAACAAGAAGAAAAGGTTACTTCAATAAGAAACAAAACAGAAAAGTGGCGCTGCTGCTGCCGGAGAGGAGACGAAGTGTTGCCTGCCGCTCTTGGTGTTGTCATGGTGGAGGATGAGGGAGCAGCATCATTTTGTGACGGAAGGATGCAGCAGCCAAAGCCTCAGGAGTGGTGGATAAAAGGGGAGATATGTACAAGAAGAGAACCAAAAGCGTAGCAAAACGATTGCACGTTGAAGGCATAATAATAAAAGGTTAAAAAAGGCGCAAAGAAGATTAAATGCTTGAGAAGATGCAACATTTTTTTTTTTATTCTTTTCTTATTATTCACATTACTTCGCTTTGCGCTTTGGTCTCAATTTTGTTGTTTAAAAGTGTATTAATGGAAGAGAGGATAGCAGGTGGGAGGAGGTAAAGTAAAGTGCAGCAACACAGCAGGCGGATAGGCATTTTGTTTAAGTTGCTGTTGTTGTTGTTGTTGTTGTTATTATTATTATATTCTGTTCTGTTCTGTTCCGTTCAGTTGAGCTCGTCTTGAGATACTTTTATGAATGCTGCTCTCCTTCGTATTGAGAGACAGTCAGGTACTACACACTTATTATTATTATTGTTGCTGTTGTTGTTGTTGCATGTTGCTGTTGTTATTGCATGTTGCTATATCATGTAGTTCTGTTGTAATTGCACATGTTGCAATTGCCGCCACCGCCATCGCCATCGCCATCATGTTGCTGTGTTTCTTTTGTTTTAAATTTTAGTTTTGCTATTGGCTTTGTACCTTTTAGTTAAGCATTTTTCGTGTTCAAGTTGAAGGCACATGGTAATGGGTGCATCCTCATCACAGTCATCATCATCATCATCATCATTCGCCACAGCTACATTAACTCACATTCATACATATTAATTGTGCGCATGGGAAATGTATCTATGTGGCTACTCCTTTTAATAGGTAGTTTGTGCCACACGACTGAGTGCTTCTTCGTCGTGTCAATTTTTTTGTTTCCAGTTTTCCTTTTTTCCTTTTTTTTTTTATTCTCATTTTTCTCTCATATTTAAACAAATTGCTTGTAGAATATTTGTGACACTTTATGTTGGATTAACAGCGAGGGGCACAAGCCAAAGGAAAGGGGGGACGACCAACCAGCACACGCAGAGACCTGCACTGAATCGCTCTAGATACCAGTGAAACTACGAAAAAGATGAAAAAAATGTGACACAATACGAGTGAAAATTGAGTACAAGTTGCTTTGAGTTGCATCATCAATCATTTGACGCGATGAATGATGCTTTGTCAAAGATACGCAGCAGAAGCAGCAGCCGCAGCATAGTTTAAAAGCAGAAAGAAAAAAATAATACCAATGACGGATAGAGAGAGAGAGAGAGAGAGAAAAGAGAAGAGACGAAGAGATTACAAGGAGAAGGCGTGTGTAGAAAAAACCAACGCCAAGTCAAAATATTTATAAAAGTCAAAATGGTAACAACAACACGAACAAAATGAAAGAATGACAAAAAAATGAAATGAGATGAGATGAGAAAAAGAAAGAAATCAAAACGACTCTAAATAGAACGAATGAACGAGCGAATGAACATGGCTTTTATGTTGACGTAGCGTAACGACCCCGCTGCTAAAAGATTACGAAATTACGGGCATGGATGAGGTGGGAAAGGAACAATGTGAATGCTGATGACGACGACGACAACGACGACGATGCCGTTGGATATAAATCTTTAGAGTTTTGTAATTAATAATCGAAATTGATGCCATTTAAGTTGAGCGATGTCAGGGCAGGATTAGTGTGTGAGCAGCAAGTCGATGGCAAAACACCGTGGCCATCGTGTCAGCCAGTAGTCTTAGATAGACAACATCACCATCAAAATCCATTTATAAGGGGTTGCAGCACTACAAATTGTGGCGCTTTCCAAGCAACAAACAAAAACGACAACAATGAACAATATTATGTTAGGTTGATGAACGACAACAAAATCGGAACAAGAATACCCGTTCTTCTTTATCAAAAAAGAATAAAGAACACGGAATGAAATTAGTGTATCGCAGGCATTAAGGGATTTTAAACTGCTGAATATTTAATCCCAAAATTGGTTCTAACAAAAACACTAGAACAAAAAAACAAAAACCAAGGAAGGCATATTAAGAAGAATCAACAAACTACACATTTTTGATTTATTAGATGATGGAAAATTTGAAATTCTAAAAAATTTATATAAAAAGGGGGCGAAAACATGAATGGGATAGTGTAACTCCTTCTTTTATTAGAAATAATTGACATAGGAGGAAATTCAAGAGAAATGACATAAGTGAAAATATTGTCTTTGAATTGAAATTAATCATACGATCTACTAAGAATTAAAATGCAAATCCTTGAACTCAAAATATCACACAAACTCAATTGTTTTAAAGCCACATTGATGTTATCAAGATTTATGACTAATAGCATCATATATTGTAAATGTATATAACAAAGAGATCTTTTAAATATTCAGTTAGAGAAATTTTGCACATTTCTCGGATTCAGCTGATTCGACCACATCCTTTACAAATCCAAATTCAAATTCATGTTCTTATTAGAAAAGCTTGTTATAATCTTCACTAACCTAAATTTTAATGATGGGTTTGTATGGGGGTATCCCCATAGTTGGTCGATTTGGCTGATTCCAACAAATATACAGCCCCTATATCAGAGACTTAAAGTGCCTAAATTTTAGTTCAATAGTCCAAAAAATAAAAAAGAGTTTCGAATAAGAACCTGAATTTTAATGGTGGGTTTTAATGGGAGGTAACCCTTCTAGTTGGCCGATTTGGCTGATTCCAACAGATATGCAGCGCCCATATCAAGAACTTATAGTGTCTAAATTTCAGTTCGATAGGACAAAAAACAAAAAAGTTTTTCTAATAAGAACCTGAAT
Organism: Amiota minor; assembly: GCA_037043295.1. Lineage (NCBI taxonomy): Eukaryota > Metazoa > Arthropoda > Insecta > Diptera > Drosophilidae > Amiota > Amiota minor. The sequence continues at coordinate 260,457 of JBAMAW010001772.1, forward strand.
TTTAATGGGGTTTGTATGGGAGGTACCTTCCCTAGTGGTCTGATAAAACTGAAACTTCGACAGTAAAAGTCTGTGATGTATAGCCACTAATCACCCAAATTTAAAAATCGTGGGATTACTGGATCGTATAGCTGCTATACAAACCAAAATGTTTCTTGTATGGGGACCCCTTTAAGTTTTTGAAAATATTTTAGTTTTAGTATTTGTTGCTGTTGCCCGTATAAAACCACACATTCTGTGAAAATTTCATTCTCTAGCTATTGCGGTTTATGATATATGACCAGAGGACGGACGGGCGAACGGAAGGCAACGAAGTCTCTGCAATAAGGTTCCTATATGTACCCTTTCGGCCCGGAACGCTAAAAAATGGATCAATCACTACATTCCAAAGCCAAATCGGCAGCCAGCTGAGTGGACAGCAAAGGATGAAAACCGTCCAAGCGCCCAAAAACGCAAATGTCAGCTGGAAAGGTTTTGGCTTCCATATTTTGGGATGCGCACGATATTTTATTCATCGATTAAATGCCTTGCATAAGGCAGAACCGTCAATAGCGAATATTTTATGGCGTTATTGGTGCGTTTAATGGAAGAAATTACAAAAAAACGACGCCAAATGAAGAAGAAAAGTGCTCTTTCACCGAAACAATACACCGTGTCCCAAGTCGATGGCAACAATGGAAAAATTGCACAAATTTCGCTTTAAATTTCTTCCCCATTCACCTTATTCTCCGAATATGGTTTCCAGCGACTACTATCTGTTTGCAGACCTAAAAAGAATGTTTCATTCATTTGGCTCCATTACAGAAGTGATTGCCGAAACTGAAGAGTATTTGGAGGACAGAGATAAATCGTTCATCGAAATGTTATAAAAGCGTTGGAATGAATGTATCACTTTTTTTGTTGAACAAAATCTAATTTTGTCTAAAAGTTGCTATTTTGTTAGACATCCTACGAACTGAGTGATGTGTTACATATTGTATATTCTTGATCAGCTTGAAGACACAAGTACAATATATTTAGCTATGTCCATCTGTACTGTATGTTTGCACATTAGTTTCTCAATGTATAAGCTAGATAGCTGAAATTTTTGTTCCACGCTATACCTTTTAGAAGCAGCCAAATTCGGACCACTATTAGGGGTACATCCCATACAAACCCAAAACCAAATTTATGTTGTGTATTAAATTAAACTAATGAATTTTGACACTATAAGTTCATTTAATTTTTAACTTGATTTCGTTCCCTTATATGATAAGTATAAATAATCTCCACATTTTGAGCAAATTTTTTCTCACACAATCCGAGTGCGGTTTTCCCTAAAATCCAAGCACTTAAACTTTTACTAAAAGGTTAATTTAATGTTAATTTCTTACCAAACTAAAAAAAAAAACTCTTAATTATTACACAATATGTTTGTAATTCGCCTTGAAATACAATACATCGGTAATAGCTTAAATAATTACAAACTTTTGGCCAAAACTTAATCTTAAATGAAACTAATTACATATAATCGACAGTAAAACCTTTTACTTTTCCACTTACACAACGCAAACAAGTCTAAAAAGCTATAAGTTTTTTTGTTTAGCAACATACAAAATACAAAATAATTAAATATTTTACTTCTTTAACTTTAACAACTTAACATTTCACAAAAAAAAAAAAAAAACAAAACAAAAAGCAAATTAGGAAAAAAAAAAACAATCGAAAAAGAAGTAAGAAACACTTAGGGTCGAGACAAAAATGAACTTAAAGAATTTCCAAGAAATTAAAACATACAACAAACATTTAACGAACAAAAAGACGTGTATCTTTTCATCTTATAAGTATTATGTGCGACGACAAAGTTGGGACAACATTGAAACCGACAAAACAAAGCGATATACATTAAAATGTACAAGAAGAAGGAAGATGTCTTCAGATATTTTGTTCTAGAGAGATTTACTTAAATTGTACAAAAAACAAACAACTCTTTAAAGAATGAAATGAAAATGAAAATGAAAATAAAAAAAAAAGAAAAGAAATAAATTGTATTTATATAGAAATGTCCAAAACTAAACTGTAGGAAATTACAGAAATGCCTTAAATCTCATAAATACTTCAATCAAGTATGTCCAAAACTAAGTAAACGATTTTGGTTGGTTTTTTTTTTTTTTTCTTTATTTATACATTTCATTTTTCCCCACATTGTGAATGGGTATTATCAACTTGTTATGAGATTTGTGACACATTGCAAAAGACATTGAAGTGACATGAGATCACAGTATGGAAGTGATCAGCTTAACGAGAAGAAATCCCACTTACTGGAAGACGTAGCTCTGCTCTCCTTGGCAACCTGGCTCATGTTTTGATCTATATTTATTATTCCTTATATTGGAATAAGAAAACAATATGCAAAAATCTATGGTAGAAGAAATAAGTTTTTGTATGGAAAACTTTTGTTTTGGAACCCATACATCGAACTACAATACTTTAGATTTTTAAAACTTATTCCTTCTAAATTTTAGTTTGAAAGTCTTGTTATCTTTTCGTAAATTATCTGTTTGAATGTAAGGTATGCTATCTTCAATTTAACCGAAATTTGTTGTTATTTCTGGGTTTCGTTTCCCTTTTTTATGCGCAAAGGAATATCATCGAAATTTTATCAATGATTGATGATGGCAGGGAAAAGGGAGATTGAGAAGTGTTGGTTATCCAAAAACGCGCTTTGATGATGTTCAATGGTTGTTGGGTCATGTCTGTCCAAGTGACCAAGAGACTCAGTTATGGTACTATTCAATCGTACGCTTGTCTGTCTCGGTTTCAGTTTGAGTTTTACGTTTTTTGTATTCGAATTGAACGAAATTGACTCCACTTGAAGTTTTGTAGAAGAAGGAAAAAGCAAAAATAATCAAAAAAATAAGTGAAGTAAAGGGAACTGAAGGTAAAAAGATCAAAACACCAAATAAAAGAAAGCCCACATGTGAGCATTTAATTTCAACAACTGTCGTCACTCGATGTACAGAAATCTACAAAACAAGAATTATAGAGAAGGGAGAGAGTGCAACAAAAAATGAAGAAAGATACAACTTAAGCTTCACTTGACTTCGACGAAGCTTAAAGCGTTCAACTTAACTCAAATCGAATCGACTGACTCTCGTTTTGTATGCGACTACAAAGTTAGCGTCGCATCGCGTCGGTGGCATGCGGCCCTCATGTTGTTGGACACTAAACAACAATAATAATAACAACAACACACAAACAACATCAACAACAACAAAAAGCAAATGACGGGAGCAGCAGGGAGCTCAATCGACAACAAAACTACATGAACAACAACAAGAACAGCAGTAGCAGCAGGAGTAACAAACAAACAGCAAAGCGTTGCAAGTTGAAAAGACATGACTACATACAAGTGTGCACGTATGTATGTATGTATGTAGAAAAGGGGGTAAGATATATGTATACAAACAAAGGCATAAGTATCTCAAGTGAACTTGTGGGCATAAACGTTTTTAAAGGACAGCAAAGGCATAGAACAGAATCCAAGAGGAGCAAGGAGCATCAAGTAAAGTAAGCAAGTAAGCAAGCGAGCGAAGGAATACTCATTTGAAAACATCTTCCGGAGATGTCGCCTTCGATGTTGTCGTTGTTGTCAACGTTTGTCGTTTTGTTCGAAACTTTAGGAAAGCACACCAAAGCAAAGAAGGTGAATTCAGGTGAGCGAGCGAGTCAAGCGCAAGCAAAAAAGCATCGAGAACCAAGTTCACAGCACACAACAACACACAAAAACAAACTGAATAGAAGCGACCAAGCGAATGTGTAAAGGAAGCATGAAGAAGTCAAAAAGACAAAAAAACAAAATAAAAATAATATCAACTACTACTAGTATTGATGCTGAAATGTTTATAGGTATGTGTGTGTGTGTGTGTGTGTGTGTGAGTATCTGTGTGTAGTAGTGTCTTTGTCTGTTTGTACGACTCCTTTGGCCACTTGTCCGCCTTTGCCTTTGGCATTCATTCGTAAACATATAAGATACTTTTTTGCCTTTGGAGCTGTGGATTCAGGTGTACGAGTATGTCGTCTGCCCTGCATACATTAATATGTCTCTATAGTATAAACACTCATGGACAAAATACTAAATGCATCTTCATACCACGGATTTAATGTCTTCATATCTAATGCATAATAATCTTTTGATTTTATTAAAAATTTTAATAATAAAATGGAGAGACATAAATCATAAAGAACGACAATCATAATAACTTTTTCAGAACTTGAAACAAATAAATGTATACATCTATTTGCGAGATGGGTGAAAAACCCCATCAGCCAAGTTATCTATTTAGAGATTTAGTTTAAAGTTCGAGTCTTTATGTAAAGTAAAATGTATAGTTTTCCCCCATTTTTTTTTTAGTGTTCTGGACCCAAAGGGTACCAAACGGAAACCTATTACTAAGCCTTCGTTGTCCGTCCGTTTGACCTAGGGTCATATTTCATGAAACCTGACATCTAGAAGACAATAGCAACAAATACTAAAACTGAAATACTTATTTTCAAAAATTTAAAGGGGCCGAAGAAACATTTTGGTTTGTATAGGAGCTATATGATCCAGTAATCCCACGATCTTGAAACTTGAATGATGGGTTGCTGTTCATCATAAACTTATATTGTCGAAATTTCATGCTGTTCGGACCACTAGGGAGGGTACCTCCCATACAAACCCACCATTAAAATTCAGGTTCTTATTAGAAAAACTTTTTTGTTTTTTGGACTATTGAACTGAAATTTAGATACTATAAGTTTCTGCTATAGGCGCGGTACATTTGTTCGAATCAGTGAAATCGGACCACTAGGGGGAGTACTTCCCATACAAAGCACATTCTGGTAAGGAACCCTCCGTGTACGAGTCTGACTCGCACTTGGCCCATTTTTACTAAGATATGATATGTTTTTATGGCTTTAAGAATCAAATAAATTGACAGCCATTTTCGAAAGTTTCTTTTAAGGACTGACTGTGGTCATAACATCAAAGTGTATCTATCATTTTGTCCACTAGTGTATCCATATCCATACATACGCATTTCTAGGTGTATATTTGTATGAATGTAAGTGGGGAGCGCATACAGGTAGTTTTTATTTTATTTTTATCCTTTGTCAATGCTCCTTTTTTGTGTTGAAAAACAACAATTCGAAATGAGTGTATTAAGCAACACATTAAACCAAAAACATGAAAAAAAAACCCCTAGGAAGAACAAACGAAGAACGTCAGCAGCTTGTGTGCTCTTGTCGTTTTCTGTTTTATAGTAGTGTACTGTATTTAAAGTATCTCTGTGTTTATGTGATGTGTGTAGGAAAGGAGTAGCAACAACAACAACGACAACAACCGATGCATACACATAGGAAAAAAAAAGGGAATCCAAACAAGAAACCCAAGAATGTTATGAACTTAAAACCGAAACAAATTTCCAAAAACAACAACAACGAAAACAAAAAACCAAAGATGAAAACAAGGAGTCTATGCAACAACAAAATATATGGATTAAAAAGAACAATAATAACAACAACAACAAACAACGATAAAAGCGACAGCAAAACATGACAGCAGCAGGCAGGCGAACAAAACACAACAGAACACAGAACAGACGACAGTAAACGCGATCAGGAAAAATAAAATATTATAAGTTCTAGAACCGTTTATTTTTCTTGATGACTTTGCCACCAACAAGGAACCAACGACAGAAAGATACAATACTCAATGTACAAACAAACGAGGGTTCAAACAAACTTAAATAAAATTATAATCGAATAAAATGCACTGCAAGAAAATTAGTTAAACACATTAGATGAAAAGAGGAGGGGACAAAAAAATTCATCAAATGTTGTCTAAGGGTCAAATGATTTTACATAATTTATGAGAAAGCATATGTATTTTCTGTTGTTGTTGTTGTTATTGTTGTCATATTTTGTCAATATCCGTGGGAACATTAGTTAAGGGAAGAAAGATAAAAAAAATACAAACCCTGAGTGTAAAAGATAAAAGATGAAGAATTCAGGTGAAAAGGTCATTAGAAAACTGATAAGGTAACCTAAAATCTATCCTAATAAGGATATTATTATTGTATTATATGAAAGGGATGAAAACAAGAATTCCAAAAAAAAATACAGACAAGGAAATATATATTTCATGGTTTAATGTCAGCATTAAATTATTAGATTATTTACTCAGGATCGCCATCGTCCATGGGCATTAAGGTCGTCAAGAGGATAATAATAATAATAATAAAACAAATTAAGTTAAAAACAAAATGTCAAATAGAAGAATAGACTAATTTTAAGCCGGAACTGAATCCAATTTTTTTATTTTCATTATGAAAATAGAAAGGGAAAAAACCGGAAAGATTTTTCTTTTTTTTTTAACAGTTTTTATGCTTCATTGTATGCAAAGAAGACAATGATTAACGAGATTTCAGCATGCCGTGTGACTTAAGGCTTCTGTTAAGGCTCCTCTCAAAATCCTTCTAAACACAAAGAATTATTCCTTTTGACTCTAAAACAGTCATCTTTTAAATGTTAATTCTAGGCAGTTAAGCTTGCGGTCAATATTTGATGCCTTACAATTTTACTTATCACCCTAAAAGATAAACTTCCTGTGAAAGTCCCATTTTGACATTAAAGTTATTTATTCTTGGAGATCATCTGATTTTATTAAAGTAATGAAAACACAATATTAAGAATAATAAAGGATATTAATCTTTTCTTTTGTTAATTAATTAAATTAATAATAAATGCAATTTTTTTTTTTTTTGCAGTTTAAAAGAAAGTAAATTAAACCTTTAAGTTTTTGTGCTTTTCATGATCCTTTATATAAAAAAGATTCATTTTCATTACCATGTAGAAGTGAAAATTGAATCCAAACAGGGAATTCCACCCATCTGATACTGTTTTACGAATATTTCATACAAAAATTATTAAAGAAATGCTTTTAAAAGTTATGTCGGAAAAAGAATAAGACAAGAACTTTCTTCTCTTACAATTTAAAAGTAAAATTAGGTTGCCCGGATGGACAAACAGACAGACAGCCATGGCTAAATCGATTCTTCCTATCGTAATGCTTATTTCACACAGTCTTGTGAAATACATATGTATATATACATATGTACATAATAGATGCAGAACAAACTTATCCTGATATGGTAAAAGGTATAACAAAAAATATATTAAAGAATATGAATAATAATAAATGAATGAAGCAAGTCTACAATAAAAGCAGCAACACTAACAAACCACACAATACTTAGATGGATGATTTTGTAATACTAAAATATATGTAAGTACTGTACATATGAAATAATTATGTATTGTACATACATATGTCAGTCAAAGAGGTTAAGTTAAAAAGTTCCTTAAGAACTGTGTCACAATCAAATAATAAATGTTTAGTTTAATGAGGAATAACAGTTACAAAGAAAAACCTTTGAATTTTTCTTATGATAAAATATAAATTGATATTGAAAATTTTCTTTAAAAACTAGTCTTTTTTTTCTCTACTATTCAGAAGGAAAGTTCATTTGGCAATTTCTACAAACTTTATGGAAAAGAAACATTAAGCAATAGCCTATTTGAGAGGCCATCGGCTTAATATGTGTTCAAAAAGGATGATAAGGAAAACAACATTGCAGATTGAGAGGAGATGTAGATAAAGGTATATGCTGAAGAAATATGGAGAAACTTGTCTGAATGGATTCCCCGACAACAACAAGGCCGAACATGTCTGCATTTATTTACTGAAGAGATGCAATTATAATAATAATTTTATAATTTATCTTAATTTATATTTATTTATAAAAATTAGTTCGGTCCGTTTTCAAAAGATGGCTCCACCTGCAAGTTGTTGTTGTGTTTTGGAAGCGATTACCTATTCCATTGGAAAGGTTTGACATCTGTCAACAATAATTAGTGTGCATCAGCATCTATTTCTGACAACAACACTGTTTTTTGCCTCTTCGAAAATGTCCGGATTTGTGTTAAATAAACAGCATTTGCGGGAAGTTTTGATTTTCTTTTTTAATGGGAAGAAAAGTGCAGCTGAAGCCCATCGACTGCTTGAGAAAGTTTATGGTGAATCTGCTCCGACCGATAAGTCATGCAGAGAGTGGTTTCGACGCTTCAAAAGTGGTTATTTTAGTGTCGAAGACAAAAAGTGTCCTGGCCAACCCAAAAAGTTTGAAGATGAGGAATTGGAGGCTTTACTGGATCAAGATCCGTGCCAAATGCAAACTGAACTCGCAGAATCGTTGGGAGTGACTCAGCAAGCAATTTTCGTTCAGTTAAAACAATTGGGATTTATTCAAAAGCAAGGATATTGGGTGCCGTACGAGTTTGAAGCCGAGAGATGTCAAAAGGCGATTTTTCGTTTCGGAAATGTTTCTTGAAAAACTTCAAAGGAAGGAATTTTTGCACCGTGTAGTGACTGGAGATGAAAAATGGATATACTACGATAGCCACAAGAAGAAAAAATACTATGCCAAGCCTGGTGAACCCGTTCCATCATCGTCTACATCGACGCCAAAGCAAAACATCGACGGTTCAAAGGTCATGCTCTTAATGCGGAACGTTATCGACTACAAACAATGCGTTTGAGCCGTGCATTGCTTGGAAAATGGCCAGAAACGGCTGAAAGGCATGACAAGGTGATTTTGCAACATGACAACGCTCGGCCCCATGTAGCTGTAACGTTCAAAAATTACCTGGAAACGCTGAAATGGGTTACCAAACCCGCCGTATTCTTCAGACCTTGCTCCTTCCGATTACTGGCTCTTTCGACGGATGCAAAACGATTTGGGTTTCTTTTGAAGAAATCGAAAAATGGCTCAATGATTGGATCGAGGCCAGAGGACTCATTTTTTAGAGATGGTATTCGAAAATTACCAGAGAGATGGGGAAAAGTAGTCGCTTCCGGCGGACAATACTTTGAATGATTTATTTTTTACTTTTGTTCACACTGATGGACGTGAAGAATGAAGACGAATGCGAAACCGATTGGAAGATACAATAATCTTGTTCCTCACTGGTATCAATCAAAAGAATGAGTTGATTCATTGAATGGCCAATTGAACATCAGAATAAACATAGTCTTTGATTCTTATTTAGTAACAAATTTTACCACATTTTTTTGTCATTAGTAGGCTAAAAATTTTTAAAGTAGCCCCTAATTCTTATCCAAACAAAAATATCGACAAATAAAAAAACAACAAATCTAAAGTAGAGAAGCCTCAGAGAAAAAGTCTAAAGACAGAAGCGAATAACAACAAACAGCAAACAGGAGGCGGCAGCATAACAACAATTTAAACCAACAACAACAATAACAGCAACAAATAAGAATAATAATAATAATAATGACAGCAACACATTGAAACAAAAAAGCAATTAATAATAATTAATGTTTTATATTTTTGTGTTTATTCCTTTTCTTTGTTTTTTATTTTTGTTTCTTCTGTTATGCACATTTATACACATATAAAAGATACACACTCAAAAGTAAGGCACAAATGTGTATGTGTATGCATTTATTGTTGGTATTGTTGCTATTATTATTATTATTATTATTATTATTATTAATTTTTATTGTTGATATTTGTATTTGACTTTTGCCTTAAGGCTGAGTGAACTTGCTGCATTCAAAATTAACTCACAAGTTTTGCTTTATTGCTGGCCAATTAAATTGAAAAACAATAAAATATTGTGTATCCGCAAACAAATTTCATTTGTGTATTTTGTTTGGTAATAATTTTTCAATCAACCAAACCGTTCGACTACATTTATTTTAATTAATCATAGGATTTTTTTATATTTAAATTGTGTCAATTTTATATATTTTTTTTGTTCACTGGTTTCATTGCTTTCTTTTATTTGATCCTACTTTTTTTGTAAGTATTTTTTTGATGACTTTTTGTTCTTCCATTCTGTTTGTATCTTTTTGTATTCTATTGTATTGTATTGTCTTTTCTTTTATTTGTATCTTTTCCTTCAATTGAATGCTACATTAAGTGATTGAGTGAGTAATATAAGTGAGTGAGTCTCAGTGTAACTTGACGCAATCGCTCTACGGCAATAACATATAACATGACAAAAGGAAAAAAAAGAAGAAAAAAATTAAAAAAAGATCATTTTGTTGTCTGCTGCTGCTGCTGCTGCTGTGAGTACAACAACAAAGAATACGCAAGAAGTGAATTGAAGTTGAGCAATACAAGACAACAAAAACAAAATAATAAGAAATCTCAAGTTGAAAGTGTTGTGAAGAGGCGTTCTAGCGTTTCAAATTTGTGCCTTTTACCCGACAACAACAGCAGAAAAAATGAACACCCAACCCAAAACTTAGGGTTAATGTGTATCTCTGTATCTGTTGTTATATGCCTGTGTAGAGCAACATTTAAGTCAAAGTTTCTTATTTTGTATTTTTCTTTTCTTATTGGAATTCGTTTTTTTTTTTTTCGTTGCTCGTTTTTTTACTTCTTTCGATTCAATATACTCGTATATTTTTTTCATCTCAAACTTATTACTACTCAAACTGTTTAAATGGCATTTTGTATGAATTTTTTTTTTTTTTGTTCTTCTTGTCTTCATTCGAAGTTGTTATTATTTCCCTTCGCTAAAAATGTTTCTTTTTTTTTTTTTTTCTGTTTCAGAACGAACATTGCTGGGGCACTTATAGTAATCCCTCTCCTCTGCCTTCTCTAATAGTTTGCATCTATGCCTAAGAAATAAAGAAAAAAAAAACAGAATCTTGTAGCTTTTGCATGTGTTGGGCTGGCTGGGGGACAGCAGCATAAGGTAGCCTATAATAACATTTTAAGAAGCTTGTACGAGGAGTCTAACAACATTTGAATGTTTTAGCTGCCGGTATTTTGTTATTGTTGTTTTTTTTTCTACTTTATCTTCTTATTTAACTTTAATACATTTGTTTTATCAACGAATGAAATAAAAGCAAAAAAAAAAAAAAAACACAAAAACAAAGAAAAGATACTTATAAATATAGTTAAGCCATAAAAAGTCGTAGGCGCAAGAGCGAGTTTCATTTCAACTCACTTAATGTGAATTAAGTTAATTTAAAAACGATTTGAAATTAACTTTAATGTCTTTTAATGTTGGAATTCTTCGAATTGGTTTCTCTTGCACTGTTATACACACATAAACATACAGACTTAAATTACATAAAATGTATCTAACACTTTATGTACTTTGGTTAAAATGAATATGTGAGTGTGTGGGTGAGCATATATGTATGTATCTTAAATAAGCTTCCGTTGTGACCCAAGTAGTTTAACTCAAGCTCCTCAAACATCATGATGATCATCATCACCATCTCTTTATATAAATTGAAGGGAGTTTGACCCAATTGACGTTGGACGACGACGACGATGACGACGACATGTTGAAAACTTTGTGCTGAGTGAGTGAGTGCAAGGAAATTGTTAGGAAAAATGTGTAATGAAAAACAAAAAGAAACTCAAAAAATGAAACAGGCTATCTATGTATCTGTGCCTGGATATTTTCTTTTATTTCCTAATTTTTGGTTTCATACATTGCCTCCTGTTGGCTTAAGTTTGCCACACTTTTCAAACAAAACAACAAAAAAAAAAATACAAAAAGAGGCGCATGCATTTAAGTTTATACAAAATACATATATTTAGACACCACACTTACATACATGCATTGATAGATGCATAAATACACACACACATATATATATATACATGAGAAAAGATACATTTTAGTAGTATCTTAATGAAGGCAATTTGGTTGTCGAGTTTAGGCAAGTTAGTTTACCGAAAATTGGCATATGGCCAGAAGCAAGTAGAAAGAACTACAACCAACTATAGATTGTTGCATAGATGTGCTCTCCTTTATTGGCTTCGGTTTCCTCAATCTCTATATAGCAGTACCTCCTTCTTTTTCTTCTTCGTCTTCTTCTTTTTGGTCAATTACAACAATAATAAGAGCATCAAAATTTTGAAAACAAAAACAACACCAAGTGAATGTTAACGTTCTATAGAATGGGTTAATGGTAAAATGGTAAGGTCGATTTAAAGGAAATCTTACACTGAGAATTTTCAGTGATTAAGTGTTTTGATATGAAAATGTATAGGAGATACTTTCATTATGTGAAAGATATATTTATGTAAATTACCCTTTTGGTCAATTTTTAGATCAAAGTAATCACATAATTTTACTTTTCCATAAGATGGAATTTTTTTTACTTATACTTACTAAATCCTGAAGACTTTTTGGTCAAAGAATTTAATATAATATTATAACAACTTTAATACAATTTTATTAACCTGCTAAGACAGAATGTTTCTAAACTATTCTAGAAGTCATAAATATAAGATATATTTTAATTAAATTTCAAGAGTCAGAAAGAGTAAAAATTCTTTACAGAAAGAAAAAAAAAATTGAAATTTTTTTGATGAATTAGGAATATGCCAAAGTTGTAACACTATATATCTTCTGATTATAGTTCTAAATTCATATAGGTACATATGTATGTATGTAAATGCACATACTTTCAGGGTAGATCCGTTATACATAAGTATATGCAGTATTTCAACATTGAAACCGAAATACTGGCATATTTTGTATGGAAGCTATACGATTAAGTTATGGTTCACGGTTGGTGAATATGGAACAAACACTTATAGTATCCAAATTTCAGTTCGATAATAGAAAAAACAAAAATGTTTTTCTAATAAGAACCTCTATTTATATCTGGGTTTGTTTGGGAGCTATACGATCCAGTAACCTCAGGGTCTTGAAATTTATATGGTTGGTGAATATGGGCCAAACAATTCTAGTATCCAAATTACAGTTCGATAATACAAAACACAAAAAAGTTTTTCTAATAAGAACCTGTGTTTATATCTAGGTTTGTTTGGGAGCTGTACGATCCAGTTATCCCAGGGTCTTGAAATTTATATGGTTGGTGAATATGGGCCAAACAATTCTAGTTTCCAAATTACAGTTCGATAATACACAAAACAAAAAAGTTTTTCTAATAAGAAACTGTATTTAAATCTGGGTTTGTTTGGCAGCCATACGATCCAATAATCCCAGGGTATCGAAATTTACATGGTTGATGAACATTGGTCAAACACCTATACCTATATTATCCAAATTTCAGTTCGATAATACAAAAAACAAAAAAGTTTTTCTTTTAAGAACTTGAATTTTGATGGGGGGTTTGTATGAGAACTACCCATCTAGTGGTCCGCTTCTGCTGATTCCGACAAATGTACAGCAGAAATCTGGATGCAAAATTTCAGCTCTTTAACTAAAAAACTTTGAAACTTATTTGCATACATACAGACAAACAGACGGCCATGGCAAAATTAACCAGTCTCATCGATCTAACCAAAAATATATAAATACATATATACTTTATGGAGTCTCCGATGTCTCCTTCTGTCTACGAAATATCAATCGAGTGACAAATTTGAATGGAAAAACAAAAGGAGAAGATTTGCTGAGGCGCCTAGACTCTCCATCGTGGAAGTTGGATAATCCACACTTCTCACTTGAACAACCAACAATTATGAAAACTGATTAAAAAAAATACTTTAATAAACATTTTTAAACCAATTATAATACAAATAAAATGGAAGGATGAATTCTAATGCATGCGGGCTTTAACTTGTATAGCAAACGAAATAATTGTTTTATTAAAATTGCAAAATGTGAAGAGAAGAATTGAATATTTGCATAAAAATAAATTTTATAACGCAATAAAATTCAAAACATTTCCCAGTGTAAAAAATATTATATAGACTATTTTTATTTTTTATTATTTTCTTTTATGATGGCCTTCAGGCCATGAAATATCAACACTAGAAGAACAAGTTGCAACAGCAGCAGCATCAGCATCAGCGGGAGTAGCAAGCAACTGGGGAGCATTCAAGTAGAACTTTAACTTAGAAATGAAGAAAACTCAGCAAGTGAGCAGCAAAGCAAGTCAACGAGGCAAAAATCATTGGCACTAAATGAATTTTACTGCTTAAATTGCAAAATTGCAAAATTTAATAATCTAATAATGAGAGTCAGAAAATATGTTTTAATATATGTATATATATTTTTTGAAATTGTTAAACTTGCCACGGCGCAGCTTGATCAAAATAAATGAAATTGCTTAAGGCAAATGATGACGAGACGGACGATTGCCTGACTACCTTTTTAATGTCTGGAAAATTGAAAATATTAAGATTTTTACAAGATACAATTTGCTTATTATGTACTTCTATGCAAAATGCAAGCCAAGCAACAAGCAAAATCAGTTTGTTGATGAACTGAAGTTTTGGAAACGACAAGGCAAGGAATTCATGCTTCTATGAATATTTTCCACATTAAAAGGTAGTAGTACTTCCTGTCTATGCTTTTACAGAATAGATAAAAGATATGCACTTTTTTTTTTGTTTTTATTAATGCAATGTTAGACTAATTTTACAGCCCAGTACAGTAAGAATCATTAAACTAACGTCATCCTCAGTGCCGCCAAAAGAACTTTGATCAAAGAGCGCCACCAATTGCAAATCATAACTTCACTTAGATAGATACAACACTTTACTTTAATGACAGTCTATAGACAACAGTAAAGAGTTATTAGATATTATATTGTAGATAGATAGATACTTACTTATACTTATGTAATCTGCCATGGAAGTCAATTCTGACACTACACTTAAAGGAAGTTAAAGGCATTTAATAGGCACTTTATATATACAATACACACACTCAGTGTTACTCACTCTCTCACTATGAACATAAATTGGCGAATTAAAAAAAAAAAAAAAATAAAATAAAATAAAACCAAAGATTCAAAGCTTTAAATCATAAACTGCTCTTAATGCTTTTTCTTTTTTGCTTGACGTATCTCACAGCTGAATGAAAATGAAACAAAACAGAAAAAAGAATAATTCCATGAGTTAAATTGTCCGCTTAAGGCAATTTTCAAGTAAAACGCTTAGTTTAGTTTTAGTGTTCTGTTGTATACACACATACACACAAACACATACTCACAGTTACATAGACACATACTTGTACACTTTACTACTACCACAGCAACTCAGTAAAGTTCAGTTCAATTCAAGTTTAATGTTGCTTCATAGATACATATGTTTGTATGTATATCTAAACACATTTCTTTGTAAGTTTGTATGTGTGTGTATGTGTGTATTTAAAGTACACAATAACAAAAATAAAGAAAATCAAGTTTATTATTCAGAATGAAATATAAACAACATAAGAACAAATGAGCGAACGAGCGAACGAGCGAGCGAACGAACCATTGATTCCAGGAAGATTGCCAACAATTGTTTTTATTGTTCTTTATATTATTTGCCCCCAGTTATTACAACAACAATAAAAAACAGCTACAGCATTAATACTATTGTACTATAACGGATTCCACAAAGCCAATACCTTCTACATCTCATCTCATCTCATCTCATCTCATTCAATTCCATTCCATTCTATTGTACAATAACATACAATACAAGCTACTCAAATTAAGTGGGTCGCTTGAAAAGAACCCAATGTGCACTAAAAATATTTATAATTAAATAAAAAATGGTCCAAGTCAAAGGTCTCTTAAATAGATAATAGATGTATGCCAAATGAGTCAGTCCATAGTAGATGAAATTAGAAACCCTTTCTATACTCGCCTGAAGAAAAATATCAATCAAAAGGTAATTTGTAAATAAAAAAGACACAAAAAATTGTAAAATAAGTAAAAATTTGGTATTCATAATACAAAAACACAATCTAAATACTGTGAAATAACAGAACCGCGAACACCAATTGCATTTAAAAATGTAAGAATTTTTCATTAGACAAATTTTAAAATTACATTTCACTATAATCTCGCGTAAGGGTAAAGGGTTGCTTTCTAAATTCATCATTCATCGTTTTAGCCACCTCGAAGTTTCTCTGAATTCATTCTACAAGTGTAAATTTCGAGACCTAAAATTCTACTTTACCCAAAGCCTCAACCAGTCAAAAAGTAGCTTTGAGTGTGGAAAATTTCTGACATTTCTACAAGGATTTATCAAAAAATCCTTAAGTTAACATTTAGAAAAAGCTGATGATGCAAAATATTAAAAACCACTACTAGAGAAAGTCAATGCCAATCTTAGGTCTCTGAACGATAACTAAAACAAATCTAAACTTGGATAATTACGGTATAATGACAGCATTAGCGAACAACAACTATGACACTATTCAAACATAAAACATGTTCCATTGATTAGCTAAGATCCTTTAGTTTCCTCGGAAATGAATGTTAAACGGTCATATCAATCGTCAGTTCAGTTTCAGTTTCAGTCGTGTAAAAAGTAAAGACTGAAAGGAAGACTGCGAATTGACAAGATGGTTATTTAGACCCATGTGTTTCATTTCAGTTCTCAGAATTCCGAATGAGAACAGTGAAAACTGAACGGATCTTGTAAAAACAAACCTTCTGAAAAGAAACAAGAAACTGAACTGACGACTGATATGACCGCTTGAAAGGCTCTTTAAAATTTGTTTTTTCACTCTATAAGGAACCCAATGCAGAGGACAACATGTCAATTTGGATGTAGTCTCCCATATTTTATTTAAAACTTCCATTCTCTTTATTGCAACAAACATTATTTCTAACATAAACTGCCTTCCATCTTCATATTGAAACTTCAAACTAATCAAACGACCCACATTTGTAATGACACCACATTGAATGAAAGAATGAATACTATGAACTTGAAAGTACTTGTCTAGATTATTAAAATCTTTACAAAAACTCAACTAAACTATACTGAGGATTGTTAAATACATTAATTTTTTTTATATTCGCCCAACAGTCTTATTATTAATACACTTTTTATGGGTTTCCATCTTAGCTTTAAAAAGTAGCTTCAAATAAAATTTGAAATTATTGTTTGTTTAAAATTGAGTTATAAATTGGAGGAATAACATATATGTACACAAAATTTTATTACTTATTTATGAATATGAAATCTTCAATCATCAGCATCAACATCAAAAAGATGGAAAAGTGTTAAAAAGGTTACTTATAAGATTAAATAGAGTAAACAATAATAAATATTATGACAGAATATGAACTTTGATGAGATGATATTGTTTTTATGATTTTTTTGTTTAGATCATAAAATTTAAAAATAAAGTGATTTTGAAGCACTTTTTATTGTTGTCGAAGAATCCAAAAGACAATCTCAAGACAAGTCAAAATGAATACAAGTAAATTTGTACCATATAATAAAACTTTTACAACTCTTTTGTATGTCGTCCGTATAAGAATTTTATAAGTTCATTGCTGCATAGTTAAAAACTACATAAAGAAAAGATCGTTAGTTCAAACAACAAAGCAACAGAGAAACAATAAAATGGGGAGGTAAAGAATTATAAAGATTGCTTGCTCATTTGCATCTTTTGAATATGATTTGATTTATAAAGTGTTAGATGCTTAAGCATTGAAATTAATTTAAATTTGACTTAATGTCAAGGATGATCAAATAATTAAGATGAGATTCTTATTAAGAATGATAAATGCCCCCAGAAGTTTTTCTTTATAAAGCAAACATGAGTTCAGTTGAACATTTTTTGAAGAATAAAATTTGTATAATATTCAATATCAATCAGACTTTCTTTTTGACTCAAGCCGGGATGAATTTATGTCCAATCTTAGAGTATTTCTTACTTCTTTCTGTATTACAAAAACATGCAAACTTTTATAGAAAGGTCTACACGTTTGAACTCTTGACATTTGTATAAATAATCAGCTTGGTTTCTGAGATGAGTCACGATTTCTGGATGGCTTCAGCAGGTGGGCAGACCGCTGGAATATCAAGGTCAACACCTCAAAATCGCAGCACTGACCTAGTACCGCTACATATAATAATTAATAATTAAGAAATGAATGTATAGAATGAACCATGTAGTTTTAAAAGCATTTTTGCCCATCTCTCGGGCAGTTAAGGATGTGAGCTGACCCCTGTATGATATTTTGGTAGCAGACACTAAGGAGCTAGCAGAGACGAGATGGAGGAACGAGCCAGGGTGAAAAAGATATCCGAACTCCTACACTTTAACAAGAAAAGGATCCGGATGATGACAGAATTTTTAACCGGGCATTGTGCAATTGGGCGAATGGTTCAGAGGTTGCAAGTTCATCACCAGGACTTCTGTCGTAGCTGCCAAAACGAGGAAGAACAAGAAAGCATTCAGCACCTTCTGTGTGACTGTCCTGCACATCTCAGAAAGAGTTGCAGTTTTCTTGGAAGGCCCTTTTTTTGAGGACTTGGGTAGAGTGGCGAGAGTCCCACTGGGGAT
Source organism: Amiota minor (assembly GCA_037043295.1). Taxonomy (NCBI): domain Eukaryota; kingdom Metazoa; phylum Arthropoda; class Insecta; order Diptera; family Drosophilidae; genus Amiota; species Amiota minor. The sequence goes on from JBAMAW010001772.1 coordinate 278,808, forward strand.
TAGGCTGGTTTTGTTAATTCTTCTGGTTGATTGCATCAGCCAGCGCGATCATAAGTATTTGTCGTTTTTTCCTTTCCATTCCCATCCCATTATCTCCTTCCCATCCCCCCCCCCCCCTCCGGGAAATTCTTCTGAGTTTTATATCTTTATGTATAGAACTCATATTCCTGGAGGGAACATTATTTTCATTTATAATTTGTGATCCAGGTTATCCTCTATAAATTGGATTTCTTGGCTACTACATGAATGAAAACATAATGGGGCACCAACCCATGGACTTTTTGGGGGTCGAATTGGTAGTACCTCGGGTACGAAGTCTGACCAGAGGCTTTTCTGGTACCACGGGTGGTCAGGAGCCCACGGAACTTGTTCCGTCCTGGCCAGCGGGTACGGCCCCCTTGTGGGAGTATCGTGGTGGCTATGGTTTAATACCCAAATGCGGGTAGAGTAATAACTCAACGTGGAGTTGCGTTATACAACCGGGTGCTGTGACCCAGAGAGCAGTAAAGGTTTAAGGTGGGCCTCGCTCCCCACCAAGGATGGAGTCATATTCCTAATTTAATATGACTCTAATTTGGTACCTGCGGATATATATCCAAGGGGACGTTGATTGACGTTCAATCCATGTGCTTGGCACCGTGTTCTTGAGTCTTCTTACAGACAGGCGAGCACGTAAAACTCCGGTACTTCATCTCCTTCCCATCCTTTTTTCCTTTTTTTTTTCCAATGGGCCGTAAGGCTTCTAAGTGATCTGGCATGTTGTCGCGGGTGGCCTGTATAACCTAACCTAAGCTAATTGATGCTAAAAAGCTGCTAGTGAGAGAACTTATTCAATTTGGAAGAAGTGGACATGTTTTTCACATTATTTTTACAACTTTAGCAACTGTTAAGCACATTCATTGGTTGCAGTCATCCAACCAAGAGATCTGAAGATGTTCATATTATAAGAATTCTGGAACATCTAAAGAAAACTTAAAGATTTTAAAACATTTTCTGATAAATACAAAATTTCAACAAAGAAAATGAAAGAAATTATAAAAGAAATCCCTTTGAAACTGAAAAATCTCCATAATATTCGATACTTCAACTTAGATTACAAAGCAAAGTCTCCTTCAACACTTAACTAAACTATTTTAGCTAAAGGATAAAGAGCTGAAAGTAAACGAAAAAAAAGAAGGCGAAAAGAAAATCATCCTTTGAAACTTTTGACATTTTACTTTGTTCAAAACGATGAACAGTTCAAAGAAAACTTTTCTTTTTTCTTTTTCTTTTTGGTTTTTTTTTTTTTGTTTTGTTCATTTTCCAATAATGATTTATGCAAAAGACTCTTTACATAAGAAGAAATGACGAAGACTATTAGACAATCTAAAGCATTTTTGCCACATAATCAAGCCACACAAAAAAAGAAAAAGAAAAACACAAAAAGAAGAAAAGAGAAATGAATCTAGTAAAATGCACTTCAACTGACACATGCAGTCAACTAACTTAAATTCAGTGTATCTGTGTGTGACACAGAGATAGCAAAGTGGCGGTGCGGGTGGTGCAAGTGTTTTATAATTCATCAAATATTTACTTATGCATGAATGCACATGTGAAGCAGAAAAATATACAAACAAATTGCATAAGAAAGAAAAACAAACTGAAAACAAAAAGCAAATGAGTTGACAAGTTAACTGTTTAACCCAATTAAGAAAGAAAAGCACCACGAAAACGCAAACTTGCATGAATTATGTGTGCCTTTGACACAGAGAAATCGAATCACTTTTATAAAAACAAATGATAGCAAATAAAATAGAGAAAAGAAAAGAAAGATATGGCAAAATTGGCAAACAGCAACGGATTGTGGAAAAACACAAGTTATGTCAAGGCAAATCGCGGATAAACTCAAAGAAAAAACTAAGAATAAAAGGCACATATACACATTTACACAGATGTATCTACTCGTAAGTGTCAAAAGATGTGAGACAAAGAAGTGAAAGCAATTTACGAGCAAATTTTAGTTTATTGCGCGACAGAGCTCAAACACTTAAAATGCGTAACTTTGGCATTGTGCCACTTTCATAGAGAATTCTACACCGCCGATGAAGAACAGGACAGAAACACAGAATAACATTAGCAGCAGCAGCAGCAGCAGCAGCATCATCATGAGTAAAAGTAGTAAAGTGAAATAAAGAAAACAAAATTGTATAGTATGCAGCCAAAAGCGTGGCGGATTTACTTAAATGCTGCAATATGTGACATTTACACACATACAAACAAGCACAGGCACAGATACTTACAATCCTAGATACTTATGCATATAAACATATGTGAAGGCAGGCAGACAGTTAGTGAGCGATAGACAGACGCAGATACGGCGTAAAAATCCTTTAAAAAGGCAATTTGGAAAGCACTTAAATGCAGACAAATACAGACAAAAGTAGACTGAGGTTATGGAGATAGGAGATAGTGGCATAGGCATGAGTTATATATACAATACATACTAATAAGTGATGGGTAGATAGATACTATGAAATGCACTTGGTGTGTACTCGTATAAGAGAAAGGAAGGAAGTCATTCAACAGTAGCACCAGGAACGGCAGCAAACAATCCGAGGCAATTCTCACATGTCAAATGTGTGTCTGGAAAAGACGCTGAGATGAGAAGACGTGGAGGACGCCACCAATTGAGAAATACGCTTGGCATTGTAAATATACATTCTTATATGAACTTTGAGATATACATATTTATTACATATATATATATATGTATTGTACTTACTGTAAGTGAAACATACCAAGAGAAAAAGGAGATTTCAACTGTCAGAAGAAAAAAAGAGTAAAAGACAAAAGGAACAAAAATATATACGAGTAAATATGTGTGTGCAGATAGACGACGAATGACTCTGACTTCCTGCTTATTTATTTTTCTTTGTACTGCGGCAACAGTACGACTAAAAATTGTGTCACAATCATTTTGCACACTTCATGGAGTCACCATCATCTGCACTACCACTACCACTACCACTACCACTACCACTACCACTACCACTACCACCACCACCACCAGCAGTGACAATGGTGAACAGTGAACTTCAAGAAAAATAAGTAAAAATCGCTCAAAGGCTTAATGTCTAGTGCAGTCACATATGCTCGCAGATAGATATGTAGACACTACACTTCCTTTTTCCTCATCATTCACTTTTCCATTATATGTATTATTCTTCTTTCTTTATTAAACTTCCTTACATACTTACGAGTATGTATATCCAAGTATAAATTTCACACGCATTGCGTAATTGCAATTAACACAAGTGCCTCAACGGATTCAGAGAAATAAGAAATAGGAAAATGATCATCCTTATAAGAACAAGAACGGCAACAACAGTAAACTACACAAATAAAGGAAAACCTCAAAACAATTCCAATGGCAAACCTCACGCAATGAAGCGCATTGCACCACTTCCTGCTATGACAACCAACACACAAGGATTCTCAGTTTCGTGCTATGGCGTCGAACGACGACAACCCAACACGGCATAACCAACTAACTTTCTCATTGTGCACTCAAGTGAGCATGTGTTTGAATGTGTGTGTGTATATATGTGCAACACAAAAGGCACAAATTTAACACGAAAATGCCTATAAAGCATTAAATTCATTCATACAAACAAAAAGGACAAAATAAATTGAAGTAGCGTAGCGAAAAATACCAATGCCAAAACAAGAGAGAGAAAGAAAGAATGTATGTATTTTTTGTTTTGTTTGTAAAAGGATATGGCAGGCAAAACTGATCTCAAAAAGGGGGAAAAAGTGTTAAAGCAAAATGGACAAACGTATGAAAATGAAAAATTACTTTCGTCATTTCATTCATTCATGGTCGTTGCATCTTTTACGCCTCTGATACTTGTACATAGATAGATATTTGCTGATTTGCAACACACACGGAAAGTTCCATAGGGCGTGCAATAATCATCATAATGATAATAATAATAATTATCATCATCATCAAGCGTCTGGCAGAGAAGCGCACGTGTATGCATACAATATATAACTTTAATAAAGTATCTATAAATGTATCTTTGTGTAGGTGTATGTACTGCCAAAAAAAAAAAAAAAAACAAGAGAAGAGAAGAGAATATGCCCGCAAGGATAAATGGCGCTTGAACACGAATAAGCGTGTTCTCCGCATTATTCACTTTATATTCATTTTTATTGATTTTCTTATACCCTTTTTTTTCATTGCTTCCCCCATTTTTTGGTAACATTTTGTAAGGATTTTTATTTTTTTTTTTTTTATAATTTTGTAAATATTTTTAACCTAATTTTTTTTTTTTTTTTCAATAGACAATAAAAAGTATAAAATGCTCTTTGTTCTTCATTGTTTGATGAGTGTAAAGCAACACCTCATTTTATTAAAATATGTAGGAAATTATACAAAATAAGTAGCAGGCCATGTTTCTACCAGGGGTCACACCAAACTTTCCCTAAAAAAGGGATTGAATTTTGAATGCTTAGCGAGAAAAGCAGCAAATGTGAAATACAATAGACTTTGACAACAAAATAGGTCATGTTTTTTATGTAGACATAATAATAATTCTCATAGACCCATATAAATTATTGTTTCACCTTGAGGGCGAGAGTTTGATATAGGAAAAGGATTTAGACGAAGCATTTGAGAGCATAATACATTAAACTTTAAACATTTGAGTTCATCATTTGGTCTACACTTTACTTTCAGAGTACTACTACCAATCTCTCTTAGATTACGAACTACTATCATTCAGCTAGACTCATACAAATGGTTAATTCATTCTGCGGGTCAAAATTTCAGATAGAATAAGGCGGTTGACGGTCTAACCTCTCCTAGATTTCGAACTAATATCATTTAGTTATACCCATCCAATTGATTGTATCATCTTGCGGGCCAGAGTTTCAGATAGTAGAAGTAGGTAGAGGAAGCATTTGAGAGCTTGTATTGGCTACACTTTACTACCAGAGGCCAATTTCCAATACCTCCTATATTTCGGACTATTATTATTTAGTTAGACACATCCTAAATGATTGTTTCATCTTTCGGATCAGAGTTTCAGATAGAATATGGCATTTGAGAGCTTGATATCTTGCCTACATTTAACTTCAAGAATGCCACTTCTAACCTGTCCTAGATTTCGAACTACTATCATTTATTGTTAGACCCATCTTTCAAATGGTTGTTTAGACTTGAGAATATCAGTTAGAAGAAGGCAGTAGAGAAAGCATTTGAGAACCAGGACTCTTCCAAATGGTTGTTTTGTCCCTTAAAGCGACCCCTGTTCTGAACCATGAATTTATTTAGTGAGTAGTATCAGTCCTTCTTTAGTATATTATTATTATTATATAATAAGTATATAAAAATAAAAAAAAATAAAAATGTAAGCAACTAAATGAAACAGGATACTATGATATAAACACTTTAATCATAAGTTCACCCACTCTTCCCACTTCAAATCGCTCGCATGTCTCTCGCATGTTCTCTTCTTTTTATTCGTTCTTTTAAATGTTGTGTGGTGATCAGATACACAAATACTTTTTTTTGTAGAATGTAGTTTGCAATAACACATGTATGTTATAGTAACAACACAAATTGTTCTTGTAAATGCAACACAATGCGCGGGTGCATGCAATAACAATAGCCACTTGCTGCAGCAACAGCGTATAGCAATTTTCTGTTTTAATATTTTTCATATTTTTCTTTTTTACAATAAACATGAAAAATATTTATTCAAAATGCGTTTGTCTTTTTTCTCACTTTCATTTTTATTTTTATTCTTATTCTCTTTTCTCCCCCCTTCACACTCTACAGAGAATAACTCTCTTTGTATCCATGTATCTTTTGAGCTTCACACACTCTTTTGCATATTGTATTTATTGTTTTGAAACTCATTGTTAGTGACGGTGGTGTTAGTGTTGTTGTTGTTGATTTAGAATTTGCCTTGACCCAAAATCTTGTTGCATGCATTTTGCTAACAGGCAACGACAACTTGCAACGTTCAGATACATTTTTCTTTCTATCTTAGTGTGTGTGCATTTATATTCTATTTTTTTTTTTTTTTAATTTGTCTAAATATGTGTTTTTTTGTTTCTTTTTTCTTCTTTCTATTTGTTGCCTTTTCTTTTGTTTACGCTTCGCTCATTTTCATTTCATTTCAAATTTTTTCCTTATGTTTAAGGCTCAAATAACTAACTTTCTGTTGCAAGCAAAATGTATCTGCATGCAATAGCATTCATGTAGATACAATTTTGGACAAATATAAAGCAAAGCGGGGGACAACACATGCTGGAATGATTTTCTTGAAAATAATAACAAAAAATAATAAAATAATAGATATATTTGTTCTAGATATTAATATGCATGAGAAATTTTGTGTCCGCCTATTGTTATTCTATCTTGTATCTTTCCTTAAAACAATATTATTATTTCATTGCATTTTCTATATTTTCTATATTTTTCTTGACACATTCAAGACTCTTCTTTCTTTTCTTTCCAATCTAAAATAAAATTATGTATATTTTTTTTTGTTTTTTTTTTTGTTTTTGTTAGTGTCAACATGAAATTTTACTAATTGTACACTCTTGTGGTTTATGGTCACAAACAATGACCAGATATATATGCATTTAAATTAAAGCCAAATACTGTATATATTTATCTACATATAGTATTTATATTTATGCATATAGTATATTTCTGTATCTGTAATCTTTTGTTTTGTAATCAACTTGAGTGTTCTTAAGCAAATTTTGAAAATTAAGTTGCCTTCTCATATTGCTTACATTTACTTGCAAATCCATTGCAAAAATGAAACCAAGTCAGGTTATGAAATCTTAAAATTCAAGTGAAATCACACTTGAGATTTTAAATTAAAAGGCGGCTTTACGAATGAATATTTGATGCAGAATTTCAATAGACTGAAACTCAACAACAAAACGCAACATAAGAACATAAAATAAGAAATCTCTAGTATATAAAATAGTATTTTTGTTGTTTCCATAATCGTTTTAATCAAGTATGTATGTAGTAGCAAAATATAATTAAAATGAAAATGTAACTCAAGTGAAACTTGAAAATGTTGTGTTTTTGATTATTTTTATTATTGTAACACAATATTATTTTGATTACTACAAAAATATTGTTTTCATAGATTTTAATACCATAAAATATAATACTAAAGAAAATTGAATTGAATTGAATTGAATTTCTTTTTTAGGCAGACAAGACAATGCAGAGTTATGAAACATGGATATCAGTCGGGAGACTGACAACAGGAGGCAACACAACTCTTGCTATACACCTGTGAAGGTCTAATTTGAACCAGACTCCGCTATCTATGTGACTATCTAGGGTGATATTGCTAAATTCTTCATGATTACCAGGATTTCGAAGGAGTTGTAATTAGGAAGTAACGAGGTGCTCAAGTTCCCACCCTTTCACTAATCTAATCTGAAAACATGGATTTTCAAAGATTTTGGAAAAAAAAAAGAAAGAAATTTTTAATTGTCGAAGTTTTGTAGGCAACATTTCTCAGACTAACAAGTTTTTAATTGACATCGGCTGTAAAATTCTGGTGTTTTGCATATTTGATTAACTTATCAAACGCAGACGTAGTAGATTGTTAGACAGTGGAGAATTCATGGGTCTCGATTTTCAATTTCATTGTGATTGATGTTCTTGATATTGTCTTCTGCATTCATATCATCACTAGGCTATTCAAAATCATCATTTAACTGCTCATCAATCTCATTATCATTATATACAATACATTCAAGGAAATTTCGACAAGTAGGTCAACTATTTCAGTTGGGTTATTGGGTCGTAACACTAATACAAAAAAAAAAAAAGACACATTCGAGAAGCATACAGTTTGATGGCTTATCGATATTTGATAATAATGTTGATGACAAGACGCATTTGTCAATTATTAGAAATGCTTTTGATTGGCAAATTATTTAGTTTAAAATTCTTGATTTCTACATATTTTTCATCTATGTTCATATTTCTGTAATTTGCATATTCTAATGGTACGTTTACTTTTTTAAAAGCCCTTGGATTCTTGGCTTAAGCTTAAGTTCTTAAGTTGCATTGGAGGAAACCAGAAAATATAATCTTCAATATGTGGATATTTCAGTATGCAAAGTAAGGGCTTTTCTGGTTTCTTCTTTCAAAATAGTGGATCCTTATCCGTATTATAAATGTAGAGAAATGTAATGCACTTTTCTGAAATTTATATGCCCAGCTCTTCAATAAAGAGTTGTACATATGATCAGGTACGTTTATATATTTAAAATAGTATAATAAAAAAAATTATTTAAAAATTGTTTTTAAAGAAAATACAAAAAAAAAGTGATTGAAATTCTACAGAGTTTACCATGAAAAAAAAGTAAATGGTTGTCTGGATTATTATTATTATTATGGTTAATTTAAATCGATTTCCAATACACTTGTTGATACGAAATAAAATTTGGAGAATCGGACGAAAATATAAAAAGAATGTTATAATTTAAATATGAAAATTATAAATAAAAACATTTGGCCAAGACCTTTAAACTTGAATTTGTTCTCTCTGACAGAAAAAAAAAAACCATTAATATTCAAAAAAAAAAAAATATTATTTGTAATTCTCATTTAAAATCATACAAAGAAAGGTCAAATTCGTACATTCATTAAATGCATTCCAACGCCTGCTATGTGTCATGAGTCACAACATAAGCAAAAAAGTAAAATATATACAAAAAAAGAAAAAAAAAAAACAAAAAAAATTGGTTTTTTTAATGAGAAATTGGAGACTACTAAAATTATGTCGAGACAAACATTAAAAATTTTTATACACAAAATTTGTTAAAAAAAAAGAAAAGAAAATTAAACTTAGTTTCCATGAACAAGTTTATTATAGAAAAAAAAAAGAAAAATATGTATAAAACAAATAAAAACGGAGAAATAAAAACGAGAAATTAAGAGTTTTTGCTTGCAACACAATCATTTGTAATGAGGAAAGCAATTAAAAGTAGATAAAAATATAATATGTACTATATACTGATAATGATGATGATGATGATGATGATGACAATGATGAGGATGTTGATGTTGAAATAAGTATGCAAGTAAATATAAGCAAATGACATTTTTTTTTTTTTTTGTGTTAATTTCAATGTTTAATGTTGCTTTGCGACCCGATTTCCCTTATTTAATGGCATAATTTGTATGTTAATCTAAATGTATCTAGAAGTTACAAGGGAGTAAAAGAGCGCAGATAAATGAGTAAGTACTTTGGACACTTGAAAATATTGAAACTGACCTTTGACTGGTTGTTTGTAATTACTTACACAGATATTTAGATACACAATACACGCAATGAAACATAGTAAGATATAAAATGCACTATTTACGTGTTGATGTTAAAAAATTGTTCAAATAGAACAACAAAGAGAAGAACAAAAAAAAAAGACCACTTAGTGTATAAGTGTGATAATGAAACAAATAAGATATATAATTTTTTTTTCTTGTATGTTTGTTTGTTACATAGTTTATTTGAATTTCTTAGAAACCTCATTGAAGATAAGGTGAAATCATCTATTTTGAGTTTGTGTGAGTGACAGTAATTTTGTTCAAATGTAAATATTTCAAGATACATTTTTTTCACAAAACTAAAATTTGAATTAAAAATTGATTTTCTTCTTTTGGGATTATGTATTGTTTCCGGTTTAATTTTTGAAGTGAAACTTCTTTAGCGAAGGGGAGTAAATTCAAAAAATATGAAAATGAAATGTGACGAAAATCAAAATTTGATGATGTTATTGCTGTATTGGAGCTATTTAGGCAAATACAATATGGAAGTGAGACTTCTTTAGCACACTACTTAATTTTTTGTCTATTATTTAGATTGACAAATGATCTAATAAGTTGCATGCAAAGAGAAAAAAGTAAGACCCAACAAACGAATGAGTTTTATAGTGTTTTAGGATCAATTATTATATATCTGTGTTTAATATGATTTTAAAGAATATGATGATTTCAAAATATGTTTGAAAATCCTTTAATGTAATCCAAATGAAATTCTGAATCATTATTGTGCCTACATCGAAGATGAAAATATATCAATATGCAGTCAAATTAATTCGCTTAGAATAAAACAGCTCCAAGCAATGCAAAGACTAAAAAGTTATCCAGCAAGGACAATACCAAAAGTTTGTGTATATAATACATATGGATTAAGTTCCTTGGTTGATAGTTTAAACAATATTTTAAAAGAAAATCGTTCTAATTTATCTAAGAAACAGTGCCCAAAACCAATGGCCTTGAATTTCGTTAAGAATTTTATTTCACCATCCATTATATTCGCTAAATGCAATCTCATGCGACTGTATCCTATTTCTAAACTTGAGAAATATTTGGCATATATTGAGGACCTTAAAACTCTGTTACCGAAGATCTTGAAATGTTTCAGTTTTATCATGAATTTATATTTTAAATGATGTATATCAATTTTCACATTTTCAAATTAATTAAAAAGAATAGTTGAGAAGAAACACTTTCAGTTACTTGTTTCTTTATTGAATTAAGTGTACTATGTATTGTACTTGAAATGATGATCATCGCCAGTTGGTCTACTACCGCTTTAATTACCAACTAATTTCAAAGCAAAGTCCAATCAACCCATGCAGGTGAAAGAATGTTGAAGCGATTCTGAAAAAGAATCTAAAGGAGAATCTGAAAGAAATGCCAACCTGCTATTAAAAACAATAAACGTCAAAACTGTCTCCGGTCACGCGCGCATAAATCGCTTGAAATGCGTTTAAAGAAAAATGCCCAGTCCAAAGTCGAAGTAATCCTGGCTTGGCATAGATTGCAGTAACATGAGATCTAAAACTGAAAATGAATAAACCTAGTAATGGAAATGGTAGAGATCAACTGCTAAGAAGTAAGAAAGAAGGCGGCATTAGAAACGATGAACGTGGCACGAATTTTGTTGCAACAATAAGAAGTAGAAGAAGAAGATTGTTGCGCATGCGCGTCATGTAGAATATATTTGAGACCTCAAAAACTAAAGAAGACTTGTGACTCTCCAATGAACTTCTTCTAATAGAAAAATGAAATATTTTATATGAAAAAATATACAAACAACAAAAAAAAAAAATGGAAAAAAAATGGAAAAATGAGTCTTAAAATGCAACCACATCATGAAAGAATGAAATATTAATGTGCATTTCAATGTAGAAGATAGAAAAAACAAAGACTACGACAACAAAGTTGAATTCGAAGTCCATTCAAGTAGTCAAAGAAAATGTGGAATGAGAAATAAGAATGTTATGCCATAGATGAGTCGTCGTCCGACATTGCAACCAAACGTGGTCGTTGCCTATGGCTATGATGGCTAAGATTGGGACTGGGACGGACGCCCGGTCTGTCTGCCTGTCTATCGGACGGTCACTGGCCATTAGTGGAATTTCACAAACAAATCACGTAAATTATTGCTGCACTATAATTTCTTATCGCTGAAACATGATTTCAAATGATAGACTTCATTAAAGATTTACACGGGGCGCATGAAGTAAAACAAAATGAAAAATCCAAATAAAAAATGAAGGAAAATCTAAAAGAAAAAACAAAAAACTGGTTTTTAGGCTTTTTCTCTACTTCTCAGTGACGGACGGCTAAAAGACTAGACAGAATCTACCAAACCAAACCAAACCAAAGCGAACGAAAGTCAACTGTATAATAAGTATGTGGTGCTTGGACGGACCAAGTCAAATCAAGTTAGGTAATATATAAAGTCATATCTGAGCCCGACGCGTCGTCATCATCATCATCATCGTCATCCTCATTTGAGCAGAACAAAGTTCTTTCTGCCTTCTTCCATTCCTTCCAACCTTCAATGACTTCATATGGCGCGACGCTATGCTAATGCAAATCTAATTCAGCACCGACGACCGACATCGAACAATTGTGGTCCCCCCGTTCATGTTGTTGATGTTTCTATAGACGACTGGGGCAAAAGGAGAATAGGAACAACAAAGCAAAACGAAAAGAAAAAACGCATAAATTGCACGCTTTTTTATCTAATCCATGGCATCTCTCAACATTTCGACTAACATGTTGCCCACAAAAGCCAAGAGCCGGATTCTATATTATGTATGTATGTATCCCTCTCCCCACATCTGATTGCCTTCCTTCCTCCTCTTTCCCTATAAATTGGCACGCAACATTAGGAGCGAGGCGACAATCGATTGGCAATAAATCACCAAAGTCGCCGCCGCAGAACATTTTTGTTCAATTCGCAGAAAATTTATTGCAATACCAGAATGAGTTTGAAGTGAATGAAGAGAGTTAGAGAGGAGAGTCTAGAGAGACTAGGGATCAGAAACAACAAGAAAAAAATATATAGGCTATGTAAGGCAAAACAGAAAATAATGGGGAGGAGTAATTGTTATATTGTATCTATGTATAAATTGGTTTCCTCTTCATTCTACGACTAAGTTTGTATGGGGATTTATTTGTTAGAATAGAAATTAGAAATTTAATGTAGATACAATATTATTGGATATTTATTTATATTGTAAATGAAACTTCTTTCCTTTCCTTGATAAACTTTCATTATGACAATTGATACAGAATAATCAGAATACAAATTCTAAGGTTTTTCAAGCTTCCAATTCTCGTTTTAAGAATAAAATATTATCTTTTTAACTAAATTCGAACTTAGTTTAAAGCTCAGTAGATTAAGAACAATAGTCATTTCCTAGGATTAAATAAATATAGTATAACCTCACGCAGCGACTACACAAGATGCAACTTGGCTGAAGGAAATTTGACTGCCTTGGCGAAATACTTCAATGGCTTGCTTTACCATGCCAAGGCCACTTATGCTGCAATTGCTTTGATTGTTGCCCTACAACGTTTTAAAGTCCAAGAAGAAGTAAAGTACAACATCATCGCATCGTTGGGTTCTGCAAATTCATGCACCAACAACAACAACAATTTTTTATTGAAGTGACTTTAAATTTTTTTCTTATATTTTTTCTAATTAAAGCGTTCCAAGTGACTAAATAAAACAAAGAATAACTAAATATGTAGATAGATGATGATGATCTAATATTTTATTTTTTTTATTTTCATCATATCTGATAATTTTATAGCCTTCAAGGACCATAGATCTCTGGAGGAGTAAAAGGATACTAAAATGGAAAAATAATGAAATTATTTACTTACAAAGTTTATTGTATTTTCTGTTTTTCCTTTTGCTTTCTCTTATTTTGTCTTTATGCACTTTTTTCACTTTGAATAGACGAGACGAGACGGTAAGCGATGCTGCTACTGCTTAGTAGCCCAAAGGACATAAAATAATCCTGTTGGAGTGCGTCGTCGTTAGTCAACTCAACCTTGGTGTCGCGACGTTTTGTCTGTCCGTCTCTCTATTTTTGAGTGCGTGAGTTTGTCTAGTTCACTCACTTACACGCTCACTGACTCACTTGTTTGCTTGTTCGTTCGTTCGTTCGTTCGTTCGTTCTGTCACTCATTCACTCACTCACTCACTCAGGCAGTAGTCAGACGTCTGTCTGGTGTAGCTTTTTGTCTATGAATGCGATGGTTGGTTGATGTCTGCCTGCATTGACTATGGCGACAAGGAATTCGCACCGTCGGTGGTTTAATCCAATAATCCAAAAATGCGCACGCAAAATGTAAAACAATACAATTACAAAGAAATCACTGTTGACACGCACAAAAATTTATAAAAAAAAGCATGAAATATTTTCTTCTTTTCTTTCCTTTTCCTTTTTTTTTTTTCTATAATTCAACACTTTCTCTTTCAAATTGTTGCAATTTTTTTTGTCAACAAATTTTTGTTTAAAATTCAAATTAAATATTTTTCACTCAATCAATTGTTGGCTGCTGCTGGCGTTTGTTATTACAATAAATTTTTCGCGGAATTTCCACGAAAAATCCTAAAACACAAAATTCCGATGACTTTTGCCGACGACTCGAGTAACTAGAAATGAGAGGAGGAACAACAAGAAGAAATGAAATAAAATATGTACAACTACAAAACACAATAAACAAAAAGGAAAATAACAAATTTATGCCGCGCGCCGTAAAATGAGTAAAAAGGAATAACAACAATAACGACGACGACGACAACAACGACAACGAAAGCGGCGACGATGGTAACCGACCGACCGACCGACGGCCGGGCGACCCGACACAAAAACAATGTTAAAGCGGCTGCAAAAATATACAACTAACACACACACACACACACAGCAAACACTTTACATCCAAAGGCACCGTACATAAACGCACACACACACACACACACACACACACAAAATAAAATAGAAACACCAACAACAACAAATAAAACAACACAGAACACAACACAACAAATTTTGTTGTAGTACACAAAAAATTCCTTTTCTTGTTTTTGCTATTGTTGTTGTTGTTGTTGCTCGTGGTATAGTCTTCGTTGCTATTTGGGAGATGTGCGTTTTTCGCCTCCTTTTATTGGTATTTTATTTTCTTTTTTGTACGTGTGTGTGTGTGTATTTGTATGTTTCGCCTTTTTATTATTTCTTTCGTTTTCATTAATGAAAAACAACTTTAATTTACCTATTTGTTTAATTGAAATTCTTTAAAATTTTCATTGAAAACTGCACAGATTATTTATTTGTGTATTCCTTTACCACTTTGATGATTTTGTTTTGCTTTGTTGCTGTTGTTGTTGTTGTTGCTTTTGTACAATTTACTTTGCAAGAAATTTCATGAATATTCACGGTAAAGTTTGTTATACACACGCGCAGATCTCACGTATAAACTTCATCGAAATTATTATTTAATTGTTCTGCAATTTTGCGCTTGTAACTCGAACAATTAGATATGATTAATTAATTAAATACCGACGATAATTTATACGATTTCTTTTAATCACCTCAACGGCCGAACGAACGGTGTGCCGGCGTGTATAGAACCGCGCTGTCCAATAGTCAAAATTCGAGTGTAAAAGTAGCGAGTAGCCAAAAACTGACAACTCGCTCAAAGCAAAAGAAATGAAGTTAAAAAGTGATGCCATTAACACAATTGAATGTGTTGGTTGAAAAGTGCAGCAAGTTGAAGGAAGGCACTTGAAACATTAATGGTATGTGGTTATCTCACTTGCACTTGCATCTTGGAGTGGATAGAGAATTATGAGTAACAAAAAGCTAATTGCTACAGAGTTGCTTTGGACATGAGTTTAGTGGCGTTTCGACACTAGATGCCGTCAGAGAGCTTTCATGTAAAATTTACTTAGCATTTTTCAATAGAAGAATAGAATATTTTGTAATAAAGTCCTCTTATTATTATCAATAAAATTGTCTTCATCTGACCTGACAGTTTCAATAGTTTACAGATTGAAAATCTTTGTCATTTTGCCTTTTTTTTTGTTTGGTCTTAATAATTTTTTTTCCTTTCCTTTATTTAAATTTAATGATTTCATTTTATATTATATTTTCTTTTTTTTTTAAATAAATAATTCGGTGGAATTGCTTTTGAAATGCTTTTCGATATCAATATTCAATTTATTTTTTTTTTTTGTTTTCTTTGTTTCAATTAATAAAATCTGAGTTATTTGAGTGTAACATTTTTGTTTTTTTTTTTCTAATGAGTTTATTTGTTAAAATGTTTACATTTAAATTGAGTTTTTATAGTTTTTACTCGTTTCGCAAGGGATGTCTAAGAGCTCAGACATTTGTGTGCTTTGTTCAGAATAATTTTTCCTTCTGCCCTCTGTATCTTCATTTTCTTTCTAATGAGTTTATTTGTTAAAATGTTGACATTTAAATTGAGTTTTTATAATTTTTACTCCTTTTGCAAATGATGTCTAAGAGCTCAGACATTTGTGTGCTTTGTTCAGAATAATTTTTCCTTCTGCCCTCTGTATCTTCATTTTCTTTCATTCTCTGTTTTTTTTTTTTATTACTACCGTTTTTCCGCATAATTTTTTTTTTTTTTTTTCTTTGTTTCAATTAATAAAATTCGAGTTATTTGAGTGTAACATTTTTGTTTTTTTTTTTCTAATGAGTTTATTTGTTAAAATGTTGACATTTAAATTGAGTTTTTATTGTTTTTACTCCTTTTGCAAATGATGTCTAAGAGCTCAGACATTTGTGTGCTTTGTTCAGAATAATTTTTCCTTCTGCCCTCTGTATCTTCATTTTCTTTCATTCTCTGTTTTTTTTTTTTTATTACTACCGTTTTTCCGCATAATTTTTTTTTTTTTTTTCTCAATTTTAAATTAAAAAGTTTACACTTTAAATATTGGTTCAGAAACGGCATTATTGTTGTAGATTAACTTAACATTTAAAAAAATTTGTAATTACATATTTATTTATTAAATGTTTATGACATATAAGTACTGTCAACTTAAAAGTAAAGTAAAACTAAAATTCGATTCTGTGAGTTCCATTTGCATAGCATTACATTGTAAAGCCTCAAATTCCTCATCTCAAACTTTTTGGATTGGTCAGGACGCTCTTTGTCTTCGACACTAAAATCACCACTTTTGAAGCATCGAAACTACTCTCTGCATGACTTATCGATTGGAGCAGATTCACCATATACTTCTTCAAGCATTCGATGGGCTTCAACTGCACTTTTCTTCCCATTAAAAAAGAAAATCAAAACTTTCCGCAAATGCTGGAAAATCAACACATATCCCGACATTTTCGAAGAGGAAAAAGAACAGTGTTGTTGTCTGAAATAGATGCTGATGCACACTAATTATTGTTGACAGATGTCAAACCTTTCCAATGGAATAGGTAATCGCTTCCAAAATCGGCCACAACTTTCAGGTGGAGCCATCTTTTGAAAACAGACCGAATTAATTTGTATTCCCAATATGAAACATTTAAAATAGCTTAATTTATTTAATTAATTATGACAAATTATTATTGTTATTAAATATTGTACAAATAACGAAAATAAAAATATTAATTATATGTAATTTAAAAAAAAAAAGGTTTGTTGAGTCAAATTAAAAGCTGTAAAATTAAATTCAATTATAAACGATCTAAACGAAGTTTTATTTATTTCATTAGAAAATTTCTACTCACAAGATACCAATTTAAGCAATTTTTTGTAAACATCTCCCTAATTTAGATTTTATAAAGTACTTTGTATTTTAAATTCATTTATATCAGAATCTTCATTAAGCATCTTCTTGATATAATTGCCCTCTGGATGATTCTTACGGCCAGTGCATCTAATAAGTGGTCAATGGTTGGGTCAAATGATCGTTCTTCAAACTGTCGGGTTATGATGTTCATCTTGCCAACAATCCAGACGACAATCAGGCGTGCAGAGGAGCCGCAATTTTAGTCCGGACTGGATTAAAACACTTCCTCTTGCCTCCTGTCTACCACACCTGGCTTTAATGAGCAGCTGTGATAATCTCCACCGATCTTGATGAACTGGTGATAGCCGCTTTATATTGACCACCCACTCGCGAAGAGAAGTTCTCTCTACGGGATCGCCTTTACTCTACCCCAATGACAATAACAGCCTTCCCGACGTGTTGGATTTCGCTGTGTTTGCTGGAATTCCGCCAAATCGTTTGTCCATCTTTGACTCTTCAGATCTCTTTTCAGACCACCTTTCCTTGGATTGCTGAGTTTAACGTAGCTGCCGATCGATTATCAATTAACATTGCGACTTGCTGCGCTTCAGAACTGGTCTAGAAGAACGTTTAAATCTAAATCTGG
Source organism: Amiota minor (assembly GCA_037043295.1). Taxonomy (NCBI): domain Eukaryota; kingdom Metazoa; phylum Arthropoda; class Insecta; order Diptera; family Drosophilidae; genus Amiota; species Amiota minor. The sequence continues at coordinate 296,553 of JBAMAW010001772.1, forward strand.
ATATCTGTTCTCAAAATGATTTAGACGATATTGTTGAACTGTTTGCTCGTAGTATATATGCTACATCTGCCCTTGCATCTTGAAATCGGCCCCATCTTGTGCTCAAGATTCAGCCCAGCCTCCTACAAAGAGAAGTCTTCATCGTTGATATATGCACACACACAATATCTTGGAAATCTAATTGGCGCAGAGCTGTCGTTGTTCGGAGTTCTTTAGGAACCTTACAAAATAACTAAAACCATGCTAGACCCAAGTCATTACCGTTCAATGAACCCTATTCGTCCCACTGCTTTGCTAGCCATTCAATTTAAAATCAATGAGATAGCAGGACTGAATAGAAAAGGAAATTTTGTGAAAGTGGAAGGAATCAGTCATGCAATCAATCATTTACAAGGTGTTTTATAAATAGAATCCAATCGAATAATGGTCAGTGTGGAATATGTTAGTGAATAAATTGGCTTTGGCTTTGGCTTTGGCCTTGTTCTCAATCGAAAAAAGTTGACCCAAACCGATGACAGCGAAAGGATCAAAGTAAATATTATTTTCATTTTAGAAACACTCCTTCATTTTATTGTAATAAGGTGTGGGTCAATAAACTATAAATCAACAAAAGGAACAACAATTATCAACTAGTAGAAATCCATCACATCCACACACATATTGACTAATGCCAAACATACTATGAGTTTCGTCACGCTTTAATAAATTCTTTTTTATTAATATTTTTTTGTTTTTTTTTTTCTTTTCTTTTTTTTTATCAAATTTGATAAGATAAGCGCGCATTCGCTCTCACGTTCAAAAAATATACATACAGTATTAGAACTTAGAATTTAATAATAAAAACAAAATAGAAATTAGTTTCGATTTACATTTAGCAGCGTAAAGTTGTTCATTTTTCGGTTTTTATTGTAATATTGTATTTTTTTCCGGTTAACTAAATAGTAAATGAAGTAATAATGATGATGACGAATCTGCATGAGAATGCATACAAATTACAAATATTTTTATTACTCATCATTATTACAATAAACGAAAGCAATGCGGCGGCATCAATAGGTGTGTGTTTGTGTGCATAAATAGAACAAAAATAAAATCAAAAAAAATGTAAAATAAATTTAATTATATAATTGTGGAAAATTTTATTATTCTAGCGGAGCAATGCGCCCATCAAGATACATGTGAACGTTGTTTAAGTACAAATTTGGACTGTGCCTGGTGCACACAGACAAGGTTAGTAAGTCAATGTGTCAGATACAATAATTGGACAGTGACAGAGTTAGTGAGTGAAACACACAGTTCAATTTCAATAGTTTGTTCATTAAATTTTTTATACACATAAGTAAATTCCAACCCAATCCTTCTTTAGAAATATGAAATGCGTTATCGTTGTTTAACGCGGGAATTACTCACCACTCATGGATGCCATGAAAATCATATCTATGAAAATGAACAGGAAATGCATGTCCTAAAGGATACACCATTGAAGGATTATGAAACGGTCGATGATCTTGCAGTTCAAGTGACACCACAACGTGTTTATCTCAAATTAGTTAAATGTAAGTAAATCATTTGTTATTATATTTTTTATATTTCCATTATCTAATCATTTCAACAAAAGTCTGATAAGTTTTCTTTCTCATCTCTTCTCTTCGCTTTTTGAGTTCTTATTATTGTTGTCATAGTTTTGTGGTTAACAATTATGGTTATTTATAATATTTATGTACATAGGCGAGTATCTAAAATTGTTCATGTGCAAGGTCTAAAACCTCCCTGCAACTAAGGTTTTTTGTTTTGTTGTTGTTTTCTTTATTGTTTATTGTTAAGAAATGAGAATACGACAATAATTGTGTCACTGGGTTTATGACATTTTCACACTTTCTGTTCTGGCTCTCTTTTCCTTTCATATTCGCCCACTCTAACGCATACAGGGGAATTTTTTTAATTTCTTTCTTTTTTTTCACATTCTTTCTCTTTGAATTCTTTTGTTATCTACCATGTTTATTTGTTTTAGTCGATGTGTTTTTATGATAAATTACGATCGTGGGAACCTTAACTTCAGGCTGTTGAACTTGGACAATTTGTTTGTTCTTCAAATGTTATAACAATTGAAAAGAAACAGAAAATACTTTTTACAAGAAAATTCATTATGATATTTGAGCTTGAGCCATATTATTTGGAAGGCTAAGAGAGGCCATGGTAAGTAGAGATGAACCTTGATTATCCGGACCTCTATTTAACGGGAACATCTGTTAACCGGGATGCACATCTTCCGTCTATGGATCAAGGAATAATTCAAAGCCTCATTACCACAAATTGATTGTTCAAGAACTTGTTTATGCAGCCGATAGACGTGAATTCGTTAAATCCTTGAACGTCAAGATAGGCTTGTGGTTAGCAGCGTCTTAACGAGCCCCACAGGTTGCAATAAACGTTTGGTATAATTTATTACAATCTTAAGACGGATGTATGACTGTTGCTATCTTAAAATGAATAGTTTTTGATTTGGTTATCGCACCGTTTGCTATCTAATATATTTAAATTTCAAGACCCTAAGATTTCTAAGAGGTGGTTCTGCCTTGTTAGAAAAACTTTTTTGTTTTTAAATGGTTTTAATTTTGTATTTTCAAACTGAAATTTGAACACTATAAGTGACTGATCCATCTTCACCTAAGATTTCTATGTATTTCCCATAAAACCCCATATTCAAATTCAATTCTAATGTAGAGTGAAGTTCTTTTATTGAGTAAAGGATGAAATTTCATTAAATATAATCGGGAATGAACAATTTTCAGTACCATTAGTAGTTTTTGTTTCATCATTTTATTGAAGCTTTATTCACAACGATATTTTTACAAAAAGATATATCTATAAAATCAAATACAAAATCATGATTCGTTTATGTTTTTTTATTTGGAAAATAAATCTTTCGTTGAATCTTCGTTACTCTGCTGGAAAGGCCGGTGCTTAACACCCTGGGCTAAGTGTTTGGCACTGATTTGTGACAGCGAATAATAAATAAAAAAATGTTTTCAAATATTTTTAACCAAATTAAAAAACACTCCCAATTGGCTTCAGACCCTCCGATGCATTTGCGTAACATAATCCTAAAAGGCACAAAGGCGCACATCAGTATGCTTATGATTAAACAAAAATTCATTAATTTTATTTTCAAATTTTATTAGACTTATTTATCTGTAATAATCTTAAAAATAGTGAGATAGTTTCCAGCTGGTCCTCTATTTGAATAGTATCAGCGCCTCATGTTTGCTTAATTTTCGTAATCGCAAATCAGCTTCTCAAAATTTAAAATTTTTAGTGCTCCACAAGGCGCATAAAAGAGCTTCACTCGAAAAACTTTTTTGTTGTTTGTATTATTAAACTGAAATTTTGACACAATAGGTGCCTTACGGAAACATTAGCTCAGGTAATAGTGGCTAGTAATGTTTTGTTATGGTTCTTAGAAAACTACAATTGTCCAGGTATTTCAAAGATAGACAAACTACAAATGTATCATATACTCGAAGAGCAATGAGCTTTTCAGAGGAAAGACACAGTATCTTAAAGGATTTTAAAAAAAATCCATTTTCTTGTTAAAAATAAATAAAAAATAATACAATTTTTGATTGTTCATTTGTGACCTCTTTTAACCGGGATTTTATTGTTGATAACAGAACAAATCCTTCATAAAAAACTCACAGTTCCAGAAAGTATACAAATTATGAAAAATAGATATAAAAATAAATTGTGATTGGGCCAGATTGGGGTTTGATTTGACTGATTCTAGAAAATACACCGCGGTTAATTTCAGTTCAATAGCCCAAAAAACAAAGAAGTTTTTCTAGTAAGAACCTGAATTTTAATGGGGGTTTGTAGTGGAGGTACCCTTCCTAGGTGGCCGATTTAGTTGATTCCAACAGATGTATCGCGCCTACATCAGAAACTTATAGTTTCTAAATTTTAGTTCGATAGAACAAAAAACAAAATAGTTTTACTATTAAGAACCAGAATTTTAGTTGGGGTTTGTATGGGAGGTACCCTACCTAGCAATCCGAACAAACTGAAATTTCGACAATATAAGTTTCTGATGTAAGGCCACCAACCATCCACATTTCAAGATCGTGGGATTACTGGATCGTATAGCTGCCATACAAACCAAAAGGTTTCTTATGTGGGGACCCCTTTAAGTTTTCGAAAATATTTTAAATGTAGTATTTGTTGCTGATGCCTGAACCACACCTGCTGTGAAAATTTCAACTCTCTAGCTATTGCGGTTTATGAGATATGACTCGAGAATGGACGGACGGACAACGAAGTCTCTGCAATAGGGTTCCTTTTGGTACCGTTTGGGTCCGGAAGCCTAAAAAAGTTCCAGTCAAATGTTCAAACTTCTCGATTTCTAATGTCTAATGACATTGTCCGTCTAGCATTTTTCTTTTGAAGATATCGTGCTGAAATTTTACACAGAACCATTCAGTTGTTTTATGCAGATGAAATGCGTTAATCGAAGTTCTTTTCTGTTCCTTAACTTGAAAACTTAATGCCAACCAGAATTGTCCTTGAAAATTTTCTATAGTTTATATATTAGAAACAGGTCCGATGAGCCTTTTTATGTTTTAAACTTTACACAATCATTTACACTATGACTTTCAGTAAAGAAGAAATCCCTTGTCTCTATCTACAATAAACAATATTTTTTCATTGTTTTATGATTTTTCATATGCTTTGATTCCATAATTATTACTTTGGAACGGTGCCAAAAAAAAATATATACTAAGCTTCGATTTTTAATTGGAAATTATGAACCTTTAATACGTGAGTACTCCTATTAATTCCAATTCGAACAGTTAGGTGCGTAAATTATGGCTTTGAAGACACTTCATCCAATTGCTTAAGTTTATAATTATTATGCATCAAAACCGGATTCAAATCGATCAATAAGATGAAGGGAGCTGAGATAAGTTAAACTTCGAATAATACTGTGTTGAAAGGTTTCTTTCATTAAAGAATAATTTTTTCTTGTATAGTTTCTTCAATATGACACACCCATTTACTTCTTTTGTTATGACAGACGAAGTGAAGCTGAGGTTGCATATTTAAAACCAGATGCCCTTTGATTAAGCCTTCGGCTAGTTACATTATTGTGATGGATGTTATGGTGGTTTAATGAGGGCGCCAAGTGTCAGAAAGAACTGGTTTTAACATTTAATACTCGCACTACCAGACAAGTGCCAAAAGCATCATTTAATGACTTATTATTTACGTTTATATTTCGACCTTTCTTTCCTTTTAGCGCATCCACAACGTATCAAGTTAAGTTATCGACCGGCGCGCAACAATCCACTTGACTTGTATGTACTAATGGATCTGACTTGGACGATGCGCGATGATAAAGAGACAATAGTCAAACTTGGAGCTGAATTAACTCAGACATTAAGAAATCTGACAGCGAACTATCGTCTGGGCTTTGGTAGCTTTGCGGATAAACCGGCAATGCCCATGATTATGCCTCAGCTGCAGGATAATCCTTGTGCCGCGGAACGTGCCGTTTGCGAGCCCACTTATGGTTATCGTCATCATTTGCCACTCACAGCAGAAGTGAACGCCTTCGTCCACTCAGTGAATAGTAGTCGCATTACTGGTAATCTTGACAATCTTGAAGGTGGCTTAGATGCTTTGATGCAAGTGATCGTTTGTCCTAGTCACATTGGCTGGAAGGAAGAGGCACGCAAAGTAGTCATACTGGTTACCGATGGCTTTATGCATTTTGCTGGTGATGGCCTTCTTGCGGGTATCATTCAACGCAATGATAGACAATGCCATCTTAGTCCCGAGGGCGAATATTTGGGTTCATTGACATATGACTACCCGTCATTGGAGGAGATCTATAGGGAGTTATTAAGACGTAAAGTGAATGTTATCTTTGCTGTGACAGAGGGTGTTGTCAATACCTATCATGAGATGGTTAGTGGTCTCATTAAAGAGATTAGTAATGTTGAGATATTAAGTGCCGATTCATCGAATATATTAGAGTTGATAAAAAAGAGGTAAGTGGATGATGAAATCACTGATGTTTGTCTCTAAACCTTTCCTTATTTCCATGATTTAGCTATGAAAGCTTCATTAAGCGTACCCAGTTTAGTGATAATAGTCCGGAATTTATTAAGCTGGATTATGAAACCGATTGTGGTGGCCAATTTCCCACTTTACGTAAAAGAAACTACTGTAATAATGTTGAACTTGGCAAAGAAGTGGATTTCTATGTCAATATTACCCTCACGGGTTATCCACCAGATGGTGTCTTTGTAAGTTTTTTGTACAAGTTTTATTGTATATTTCATGATATTTCTTATTTCTTTGACAGACCTATAAAATACAAGTGGATGAGTCTAGCCTTAATGAATTCATGGAAATCGAAGTTGAATTACAAAAACCGTGTCCTTGTTCAGAGTTACCGGCACCCGATGATGAGTATGGACGCTTTCAATGCACTGAGAATGGCTACCTACAGTGTGGCATGTGCGTTTGTGATGAAGGCTGGACGGGCACCTTCTGTTCTTGTCCCACAGATCCTACAAATGCTACCACAAATGATATGCTTAGCAATATGTGCCGTCAACCATTTGAGAATCCTTTAGAATTGGGTCAAATATGCTCAAATCGCGGTGAATGCGACTGTGGTACATGCTACTGCCAACAGGGTTACATGGGGAAATACTGTGAATGTCCAACCTGTGATGATGATTGTGATCCTGAACGCGCCGATTGCTTTTGTGGTCAATGTGTTTGCAAATATGGTTGGTCTGGTAATCGTTGCAATTGCAAGGAATCTACAGATGGTTGCATTGGTCCCACGGGTGAGATTTGCTCGGACCGTGGTGCTTGCGAATGTGGTGCCTGTGTCTGTGATGAGCCATACCTGGGCAACTTCTGTGAGATTGGCTTGGAATTGGAAAATAAGTTGTGCACTTTCTATGAACCCTGCGTAACATGTCTTATAGAGCAGAAGCAAGGTTTGGGAGTTTGTGAGAACCTAACTGATATTTGTTCAGCTGTAGAGCGTGAAGAACGTTTTACTTATGCATTTGTTCAAGAGGAAATTGGTGAGTATTAACAAAAATACTATTGTACTTGTCGGTATCATTCTAAATAATCAATGTTTCCCCTTAGATGCCGATATTCGCTGCTTGGCTCGCATCACCAATAAACATGGCATAAAATGTGACAATTATTTTACGTATCAAAGTTTAGGTCCATCAGAAAACTATTTGCTCATTCAGGTAAATGAGTGTGAACCATTGAATTATGTTGCCTTGGTTAGTTTTATTTCAATAGCAACATTTATACTTGGTTTACTCATCATTTGTGCATTTTGGGCTTGCCTACGGGCCAAAGATGCACGTGAATATGCTCGCTTTGAGGCAGATCTGGCACATGCCAATGAACATAATACCCGCATTGAAAATCCAATTTATCGCGATCCAATTGGGCGTTATGAGGTTCCAAAACAATTGAGCATAAAATATGAAGAAAATCCTTTTAGTCATTGAAGATTTCTAGTCTTAGTATTATTGATAAGTTATTTATTGTACAAAATATAAATTTAAGGTTGCTTAAAACATATTTTCGATCTAATTATTTACCTTTTCTTCGAATTTCGAGAAAAACAAAAAAAAAAAAAAATACAATATAAATTAATGAATGAATTTATAAATTGGAATTAACTTCAATTCTTGTTTTCATCCCAAATTTGTTTCCTTGGTCCGATTGCATTCTCCTTATACACTTCACACAGTGAATAGTTCTATAAGTTTGTCATGAAGTTTGTTAAACGCAGAAAGAGACATGGGAGACCCTATATACATATAACATATGTATTTTTAATCAGCTCGACAATATGAATTGATATAGCCATGGGCGCCTATATGTATGCAAAGTAGTCTATCAGTTTTTGAGCTGGAGACTTGAAATTTTGCACAAAAATTTGTTTCCATACAAATCACCCATTAAAATTTAAGTCCTAAATAAAAAAAAATTTTGTTTTTTGTACTGTACACTATAAGTTTCTTATCTATTTCCACGAACCATGTTAATTTCAAGATCCTATTTCGGTCTCAGTGTTGAAATTTTGTATGTGAACAGTAGCGCAGGCAACAACGTTTTCTTAAGGTTAGTGAAGAGTATGAAAACTTTGGAATAGCCGAAGTTAACCTTCTTTTATCTTGTTGAAGCGAAAAATATGAAAATGAAATGTCACTAAAACCAAAATTTTACGATGTTATTATTATATTGGAGCTATTTAGACACATACAATATGGAAGAGAAATTCTTAAAATAGATGGTCAAGTAATAATACAGAATATTGTAGTGTTTTATTGTTTCAATACAAAAGAGTTATTCTATTTTTCGGTCATTCATCCACTTGTTCGTAAGTTCTTTCATAAAGTAAACACAATCAGTAAAGCATTTTTTTATGTCTCTCTTATTCATGCATAAGCATTCATTCTCTACGCTGCAAACGAGCCCTCACAAGACAATGCACATTGTTTTGTGCGTCTTCCCACTATGACTTTGAAACCTCTTCGCATTTCGATTTTCGTCACATTTCATTTTCTAATTTTTGGACTTACCTCCCTTCGCTAAAGAAGTTTCACTTCCATATTGTGCTTATGAGGGCACACTACTTAAATTTTTTTTATAAATGTTTATACAAGAAATTATTTTTCCATATGGGAACTGTGTGCTATTCTGATCAGATGAAATCAATATTTGGTTATCTGTAGATATGTATGATCAAGTCTATTAGTTTATCTTTCAGACAAATTTTGTTCCTATCCACTAAGTGATGTAAAAGTATGATACGCTAAGCTCAGTGCCTCTTAATTAACGTTCCCTTATAACGTGGTCGACACTTTTTCCTTAACATTTGAATCTAACTTTGTGGAAACCGAAAATATAGTGTAACTTAATTTCTCTTATCTTTTAACGTTCACCTGTAAAGGTCCTAATAGGAATAAAATGATCATAAAGCCTAAAGATTTTTTAATGATTTTTATTCCTGAAACCATACAACTTTATAAAACTTTATTCTGTTTCTTATTAAATGGCAAAGTCATAATAAATGATAAGACTCGCAGCAATTCACTTTTGCGTAGGGGACAAAATTTTTGCCAGTTATCCCGATTAAAATTCTCACTATTGAGCAGAAATTAAGACACAATAAGTTTCTGATATAGGCGCGGTACATTTGTTGGAATCAGTAAAATCGGACCACCATCGTGTAAGAGTCTGACTCGCACTTGGCTGATTTTTATTATATTAAAATTAAATTTTATTAAATTATGTATTGTCCATTTTGATCAAACACCTTCTGCCATTTGTCGGCTAACACCATTATTCCATTAGTGTAAAATTTCTGTGGCTTCTCATCAAAAACTGCGACACGTGATTTTTCGCATGCCTCTTTTGATGCCAAATTTACGCGAACAAGAGACTGTTGCAGAGATTCTTACCCATGATATTCTGACGGTGCAATATTAGGACTATACGGTGGATGCATTAAAACTTTCCAACACGACACCTTTTCTGATGATCAGTTCTGGCCAATTGCTTGTTTCAACCGTATGAATTGTTGGTAGTAGATATTCGCATCAATCGTTTGTTAGTAGCTCTTTGCCGTCAATCCTGGCTTTACTACTGTTTGTCTTTCTTTCATTTTGATCAAGACCGCTTTCGCACAACAGTTTCGTATGTTACCCATTTTTCATCACCCGTTACCCTCGCTTCAAAAATGGTTCCACTTTCGGTCCATTAAATTTTTAGTTTTTTGCAAATGGCTGAAAACCATTTTGTTGTCGATTTTAAGTTCGTTAGTAAAATTCTTGATAAAGGTTTTTTCGATAAAGTACCTTCACCATAAACAGTACAAACTTTTTCACGTGCCCAAATTTTTAGTCAATCTGTGTTTCTAACAACTTTATATCAATATAACTAACCAATCTCAAGAAAATGTTCGCCAATGATCACCTGACTCGTCAACTATGAAACAATAAAAAATAAAGTTGAAAGATACAACGACTGTTTAAAAGTGATGACGCTTTAAAGTCAAGTAAACAGAAAAAGGCCGCGAAGTTTTTCCATGATGTGAGTGCTGTTGGTGCGTGAGTCTGTACCCCACCAAATTATAATAAACGATGCACTACTTAGTAGAGAGGAAGTCCCTCATAATTATAACAAAATATGGCATCGTTCAAAATATATATATATATATTCAAAAATACTTCGAATGAAGAAAATGAAATTTTATACAATTAAATTCTTGTTACATTTTAATTATTGTATTTTATTTACTGTATTTTATTTATTTATTTATGAATTAATTATTAATTAATTAACTAAATATTTTGACATAAATTGTGTTACATAACTACGTTTGAGTGTTACAAAATCTAGAACTTATATAAAAATAATTCCTTGTACAAAGATATAGATAATTTTATTATAATCTGTAATAATATTAAGTATTTCGTATATTTTAAATTCATTCATTCTTTCATCTTTAATTATATAATAAGCACATTGGTTTTAATATCTTTGTTTAAGTTATATGGTATAAAATATTGACCTCTATTAATTCGTACACATCTGATTTTTTCTCAATTACAAACTAATTTGACTTCATCTGTGCAAATGCTTCGCATGAATGTTTTTCTCATTCAGCAAGGAAAAGAAAAAATTGTCGGTGTACGAATTAATAGTTTTTAGGGTAGTTGTAATTAAAAATTTAATATATTTGATATACAATAAATTTGGTAAAGGATAAGCCTAGCAATATCGGAGATATTTTGGAAAGAATTAAGGCAAAGTATTGTTGATTTTTATCAAGGAGAATTCCTTGCTTTTCAAAAGAAATTATGCCTTTATACCAATTAAATATGTAGAAACAAAGAAAAACAATCTTAACAATATTCCTATTTGAACTTATGTTGTATAGAAACAAACAAATTATTATCATAATTATTATTATTATTATTAAATATAATTGTTAATATTATTATGAATTTTAAAAATATATCTATAAAAACCAAGTTCTAAGATAAAAAAAAACCCCCTGACTGAAACTTTATGCAAAAGAATTATTCTTAAAAAAATATGTATTTATTTTGTATGTATAAAAAAATTACAATACTAACTAAATGTAATATCACTAGAGAGATGTTGTTGTTGTTCTTATTAGGCATCATAAAAATCTATTGTATCTATTGATTTGTTTGTTTAGTTTTTACTTACTTACAGTAGATACAAATTGATAATAATTGCTAAAAATACCAAATAAATTAAAGACAAAATGCAAGAGTGTTTCTCAAAGGACACGTTCACCCACAGATGTTGTACGTTGAATGAGTAAAGAAGGTGACTTTGTATTCAATGTGACACCATTTAGATTTGTATTTATAGGGGAACTACGTAAAGTTTTCTCATTTGTCGATACAGGTGCAGATGCAGGCATCATATTAGATTGAGTGACTTTAGCAGTTTTCTTCACTGTTGGCATAACACCACGTGGTGCAGCATCAGGCACTAGACGACGCAATAATCCAGCAACACAGCCCCATGGGAAAGTCCTTAAAGAAATTAAAATATATTCAAATAGAATTCTAATTTTTATTTATTTTAATTTCTTTACCATTTTAAAGATAATAAAAATCTGATGTAACCTGGTAGAATGGCAATTTTTTCATTTTTCTTTATTGCCGAAATCACACGATCAGCAACATCATTTGGATTCAAAGTAGGCACCCATCTGTTGGTTATATATATAAGTATATAGAATACGATAAAAGATACATTTTTTTTTTATTTACAATCACGTACCTTGCATTCACATCATCAAACATGCCAGTTGCTTGTATGAAAAATGGACAAATGCATGTCGTTTGTATATTTGTATGACCAAGGACATCAAGTTCTAAGCGTAAAGCCTCATCGAAACCAACCTACACAAGATGCAACGCCAATTTGTATTTTGTATTGAATTTTCCAAACTATCAATTTAACATTTTATTACTTACAGCAGCAAATTTACTGGCACAATAATCGACCAATTTAGTTATGCCAACATGACCGGCCAAGGAGGCTATAGTTGCAATATGCCCGCGTTCATGTTCAATCATTTTGGGCAAAAACGCTTTTGTCGTCTAAAAAATGATTATAGTTGTACACACATATACAAAGTTATAAGATCTTGAATGAAACTTACCCAAAAGTGTGCCATAACATTCACATTGAATGAACGTTCAATTAAGTGATCAGGTGTTTCTAACAGATGCATACCAGAGACAACACCAGCATTGTTTATCAATAAAGTAATCTGTGTCAAGTAAAAAAAATATACATATATAAAAGTAAATACTAGTAATATTTGGTAATAACTTCTACTACTTAGTTACTATTGTAATTAGCACTTGACAAATATTTAAACTGTCAAAGTGTTAGAGACATGTACATAGTACAAGTATTTACAAAATTTAACTTGTTTGAAACTTTCAATTAACATGCAGATACTCAATTTTGGGTTTAGATATTTATTTTTGATATTTTTATGATTCATAATTCATTTTGTTTGTTAATAAACAAAAAAAATTTCAAGATTTTATGACACTTGTCATTTGTCATTAGACTTATTTCTTTTAATAAAGTCAATTAACAAGTTAAAAGATTTTTTAAGCTAAACACACTTCATTTTGCATTACACAATAAGTACGATAAATATACAAACAACACTATTAGGTGCATCCAATCAGTAATTTTAGACTGCCTGTAATAGAACACTGAAGTTTTCTTATTCTCCTCAATAGATAACGAACGTTCCTAATTGATCCTAATAAGGTGTGTAGGTTCCCTGTGTAAACCGTTATTGAGGCCCGTCAGGTAACGTCATTTCCGCCTATTTGGAAGGTATCTTTCATTATTCCTCTACACAAAAAAGGTAATATATAAATTGGATGTCTCAAACTGCAGAGGCATATTTACATTGTCAGCTATTCCCAAGTTGTTTGAACAAGTCCTTACTTTTACTCAGTAAACCATGATCTTTTGTATAAACTGAATATTATGGCCTTTCCACTACATTTTCTTAGTTGGATCAAATCCTACTTGATTAATCGTTCCTAAAAAGTAATGTTTAGATATTCTTTATCGGAAACAGTCCACATTATTTCCAGAGTTCCTAAAGGTAGTCATCTAGGACCATTTATTTTTAACTGATCTTATCAATGATCTTCCTTTCTCTATTTCATATTATCGTGTGGTCATGTACGGTGAAGACGTAATATTTTTCCTTTCCTTTAATGATGCTGCTTCTCCTCTTAGACTGCAAGAAGATCCTAACACATTGTATTATATTTATTCTTGGTGCTTAACTAATCATTTAATTCTCGAAATGTAAGTGTATGACTTATTATTGGAGTAAACCATATTTGCTTACTTTTACAATTGATAATGTCCAACTTGAACGTGTCTCCTTTTTGAATAACCTTGGTGTTCTTTTTGATTCCAAGCTTTGTTTTAACCAACATACCCCCACCGTATTTAAGGCGTAAGGTGTTTTAGGTTTCATTAAACGTTGATCTAGAGAATTCAATGACCCCTATACTCTTGCATTTGGTTGCCGTAATATAAAAAGCATCAAGAACAAATTGAATCTGTTCCAAAGCAATTCCTTTTGTGTGCTCAAATTCCCGCTTGCCACCTTACTCTGATAAGCTCTTTCTCATCAGTCTTCTATCTTTGGCGCATCGTAGGATAGCTCCATCATAAACTTATAGTTGGGGCCACTGATTCACCCGTTCCCTTAAATCAGCTAATATGCACCCAGTCGTTCTACTGGAAACTTTGTCCCCTTAGCCCTAAATAATAGATGCACAACCAATTACGCATTATGTAATTACAAGTTTTCCTTAAGTATAAATTAAGATTTACACGCCAAACAGCATTCGTTTCCTTAACCTTTATTTAAAGTGTAAACTTTTTTAATTTAGTCTTTATAAATTTAGTGAAAATTAAAATAGAGAGAAAAAAAATGGTGCTGAAAAACGGTAGTAATAAAAAACAAAAAAAAACAGAGAATGGAAGAAAATAAAGATACAGAGGGCAGAAGGAGAAATCATTCTGAACAATACACACAGATGACTCAGCTAGACATAATTTTAAATGCTTAATAACCGAAACTCAAAAAGAAAATTCCACCGAATTATTTATTTAAAAAATAAAATAAAACCATTAAATTTAAGGTGAAAAAATATTAAGATCAAATAAAATTTTGTCATTAACAACAAATATTAAAAAAGATAATAGTTACATGACAATTAAATTGCAAATTTATTCAAATTAAAAAAAAAAACTTACAAATAACCAAAAACAAAAAAGGCGAAATACAAAAATTTTCATTCAGTAAACTATTGAAACTGTCAGGTCAGATGAAGATAATTTTATTGATAATAATAAGAGGACTTTATGACAAGATTCTATTATTAATATGAATCCCAGATGGAGACTATTTTATGTTATAAATTTATTGTGATATATTGTACTATTATTTATGATTAAATAAAAAACTAATTTAGGTATCGCATTGATTTTATTTAACAAAGATCCGTTAGGAGTTGCTTATTCACTTTTGTTCTCCTTTCCAATCCAAAAGCACTAGCTAAGTGCAGCGTCACCGAAAATCGTCCTGATCAAAAGTCATCCAAGGGCTACCTTCGCTTTTTCAATTCAATGCGCATGGCCCCTTTCTAACATTTTCCGTTGAGAACTTCAACTTCAACTTCACCATTTTAACATGGTTTTTATTGTAATATTTTTGTTCAGTTGTGTTATCTTATATAACTAGATGTTGCTTTTAGGATTCCGGACTTAGGATCTAGAAATTTAATTGCTGGTGGAAATGGATTAGAAACCTAAAGTGTACAAATTTCAGTTTGTACGGACCACTCTCATACAAACCACCCATTCAAATTCACTGAAAAGTAGACAGGCGCTGTACATTTGTTGGAATCAACTAAATTGGATTACTTGAGGGTACCTCCGATACAAGCCGCCCTTGACCGATTTTTGTTTCTTTCTTCGAATTTGGAAGAAGTAACAATTTCTCATAAACTGTAAGCCGATGTTAGCAGAAATGTAATCTCTAAATCTATTCCTTCAATTAATAAAAAAAAAAAAATTTCTTTTAGTATTAATCTGACCTGGAAAAAGCAATTAAATGTTGCACTTGTGATTAATTCAGAATTCTATTGTCAACAACAACAAAAATGAATAGTTGGATAGCGTCTATACTTCGAAACTTCTATTAAAGTTTTGGCATTAAAACGACTAGTGGAGAAGATTTGTATCCACTCCTAGATCAGCATTTCTTTCAGCATAATAAATTCCATAAGTGATCTATGAGATTTAGATCAGTTGGTTACGGAAGCATCCGAAATTGATTTCACTATTCGTGCTATATGCTTTGGGACATCGTCTTGTTGGAAATATAAGTCATTGCCAAGACTTAATTCCTCAGCAGTTTACTTTAAATTAGCTTTTATACCATTTATATAGATTAGTTTGTCCATCGTTGATGCAATGACCTCCATTCGTCCCGCTCCGTAGGAACCAACTTATTCTTCCTTTATTTATTGTTCCAAAAACTTTTGATCCGCAAGAAGCAAAACTTGCTCTTATCTGAGAAAATAATCTTCTCCAAAAACTCTCGGGGCTTTTTTAATACTCTTTGTCTATTGGCTAATGATATGAATGACTTCTTGGGCGCGACTCATATTACATAGACTTCTTATGACTATAATTTACTTCGCGAGCAATTTTGTATGCACTGTAAAACCTTATGTTTCCTTTTATTTTTTTTGATTTTTAAGAATTGTGTGAAGTAAAAACATCGGAAGATTGGTAATTTTTAACACATTTAACGTCAATCAATGCCCTTCTGGATACATAACCGCACTTAAAAAATGCAAGTCATACTTCTTCAGGTTAGGTCACTACTCCTTAGCCACGATTTCATGCTCTACCCGCGACGGAAACAAGTTCCGTGGGCTCCTGACCACCTGTGGTATTAGAAAAAAAGCCTCTGGTCAGACTTCGTACCCGAGGTACTACCAATTTAAATTCCAAAATAGTTTAGGGTTAGTGCCCCAAAATAAAAAACATAGACATTTTTGGTATAGAAGAATGTGCTCTGTCAAGAATTCGACTAAATACCCAATATGTTTTATCTTCCATTCCTCTCAGTTGGGCTTATTTCCTTCCCTTCCAGAATATATCCTTGTTATGTTACTCCTTTTTAGCGCTGCCAACTAAGTCATTATCGATATGTTTTTTGCTAGAGGATTGACAATATGCTAGATCAAAATCGTTACAGTTATTCTGAGATTATAAGGGAACCCACAAATTTTGTATATATAAATGAACCCAAAAAATATTTTGACACCGCAAAACCTGAGAACAGCTGGACCAATTTTGATGATTATTTTTTTGTTGTACTCATGGAGTTACCAGTCAGGTTCTTTGCTACATTTGAATCCAGTAGATGGAGCTGTTGTATTATATTTATTGCACCAATATTTATGTATAAAAATTTGGTAAGTATATATTATTCTTTTATAATTGTATATTTTCTTTGAAAATATATTTCTTGTTGACAGCATTTTCAGTTTTTATGATTGCCTCATGAATGTATTTTTTTTTTAAATGCAACAATATGACTTTCTGAACTTGTCGTTGGTTGTCGTCATTACTTAAGTCAAAGTGACAGTACTTATGAATGAATACCGTATGCAATCTGTTAACGAACCATGAAATATACAAGTATGTTGCTTCAACAAAATGTTCATTTTGAATATTAAAATTACCTTACTGATTTCATAAAGATATTTAAATGATGATTATGACATCATAATTTAAACATAAGTGAATAAAATTTCATAAGAAACCTCAAGCAAAGATCAAGTAAAATACCTTGATTTCTGGCTAATCGAGATAGGTAAACTATTTCGAAGAATTTAATTTAGTTAAAATTTTAATAGAATAATAAACAACTAATAACATATGTATGTAACATATGTATATACTGAATATCTGAAGTAATTTAACAAATTAGCTAAAGATTATGAAATACTTGTATACACAAATAAATTTGCTAATTGTGATATTTTTAAAAGACAAAACTATGCTAAATACAAAAGAAAAGTGTGTCAAAATTGCATATGCATAATAAATAAAGATAATATTTTTTATATTTTTTTTTTCTTTTTTGTCATAAAAAGATCACATTCAAAGTAAACACATTAAAAGATACTAATCAATTTAGCTAAGCAACGACAATAAGATATTACAAGTCTTGATTTTGTACGGGTATAGATATTTTGACAAGACAAATGAAGAAGTTTTGCTGTGATGTTATAAATTTGTTTAGTAAGTTTAAAATAAATGATGTAATTTTTTAGACAAATGATGATGTGTAATGGCAGGAAGAAGTAAAGAGAATGGACTTCAAATCTTTTGTAGTATCTTATGTTTTGACTTCAATTTATGACTTAATGTCCATGTAACCTGGCAAATTACTAAAAGACAAGAGACGCCTTCAAAGTGTAGGGACACCGAGTTTTTTGTGTTTCATAAAACTGTTTTAGTGTTTTTATTAAACAAAGTCATAAAAAAAAGTATGTACAACAACTTGTGTTATAATTAAAAAAAAGTATCTTAACATTTAAGAATGCCATATAACTACTTTATTGTGTATCTACAGACAACAACCAGAAGGTGTTCAAGTCAAGTCAAGTGAAGTCAAAAGTTGACTTTTGTTGCTTCTCTTGATTGCATGCAAATGCGTGATGGCGTGTAATTAATTTAAATGCACATGCGCAAAGCTCACAGCTCACAGTAGGAAAGGAGATACAGTCACTCGAGTAGAAGATCATAAATATGCACACACTTGCTCACACTCGGCACGAAATGATTTAGTATTATTAGCCCTTGGCATTAAAAACTTAGTTATATTCCTTTTTTGATGAATGAGATCCACTTGGGCGTAACACGTTTAAGAAACCCGTTTGATGGTTCCTGCTCTCTCTCTCTCTTTTTACTACTTTACTTCTTTTTAAGCGCATCTTCTATAAAGTAAACACTGTTCAAGGTTAAAATGTGCGCCACCTAGCAGGTGAGCTGAGTCAGGTAACAAGCTTCTTTTGCCTTGAAGAATTTATGATGTTAATAGGCATAAAAACTATTGCTACTGTCGTTTGTTAGTGGTTTTGTTGGTTTGTAGGTCATATGGCAGAGAGATTTCAACTGTGGGCTTGGAGCTACAGAGAAATATTGAGTCACAGGGAGTCAACATGCGATGGAATTTTGTTTACATGCCTCGACAATTTGCTAGACAAACTTACACTACGAAGCTTGGTAATGTTGTAAATATTTTACAACATAGCATGTCAGTTTTAGATATTCCTCTCTAAGTCCCCAAGTAATTTTTTTTTGTTACACTCCTTTTCTACTGGTGACTACTGACTGCGACTGTTTTTAATGTTTTTTAAATGCCAATCATTTTAGTACTAATTAGTTGCACCCTAAAATATTGTAAATACTCGACAAAATGCACTCATGTGCAACAAATATTACATACATATTTATAAATGAGTTACACTACAATGGGTTGCTGCCCTATATTTTCTATCTTTGTGTTGTGGTCAATTAATGCACGCCACATGCATATGGACTTTGTGCCTCAGTGATTTTTTTCATTATTTAACCTTAAATTAAATCTACATGTGTATATGTATAATGTACTTACATCACCAACTTCATCTCTAATAACATCGGCCGCTTTGTAAACTTCCTCTTTCTTTGAAATATCAACGATGTAACCTTTACAATAGCCTCCTTCATTTTGTACCATTTCCATTGTTTCATTAATACCTAGTCGTAGATAGGAAATCATTATTATTATTATTAAGTATACAAGTATATTACTTAATTATTAATACCAAAATTACTGTAATGCTTACTTACCTTTCTTATTTATATCCCAAATGATGACTTTTGTGCCCATTTTAGCTAAACGTTGAGCCAACAAACGACCCAAGCCATTACCTCCACCCGTAATGAGAGCAATGTCTGGGCTTAAATCCTTTTCTGGATAACCAAAAGCAATATAATACAAGTCCTAAAATATTAAAGATATTCAGTATTAATAAAATATTAAAAAGTTGTGGATACTAAGACTTAACAAGAATTGAAAAATAAATACAAATAAATAAACTAATATATGAGGATCAATTCTATTAAGAATTTTCTAAGTATTGTAAAAGGTTAAGTTTTATATTCATAGACAGTCATATACTAGATAAAAACTAAACCTGAGCCGCTAGCCATAGCAGCTGGTGCTCCTATAATATTTTCATCCAAGGTCTATGATAAGATATAAACTAGGTGATCTTTTAAAAAATGTTAGTTATGTTAAGTTTTTACAATTTAAATAACTGTCATAATAAATCAAATAAATAAAAAAACTAAATTACTTTTTATGGTTCCGGACCCAAAAGGTACCAAAAGGAACTCTATTGCAGAGACTTCGTTGTCCGTCCGTCCGTCTTTCCGACCTCGGGTCATATCTCATAAACCACAATAGCTAGAGAGCTGAAATTTTCACAGAAAGTGTAGTTCTATCCGGGCATCAGCAACGAATACTAAATCTAACATATTTTGGGAAACTTAAAAGTGTCCCCACACAAGTAACCTTTTGGTTTGTATGGCAGCTATACGATCCAGTAATTCTACGAACTTGAAAATTGGAAGATTGGTGGCTATACATCAGAAACTTATATTTTCGTAATTTCAGTTTGCTCGAATTGCTAGGGAGGGTACCTCCCATACAAACCCCAACTAAAATTCTGGTTCTTATTAGTAAAACTTTTTTGTTTTTTGTTCTATCGGACTGAAATTTAGAAACTATAAGTTTCTGATATAGGCGCGGTACACCTGTTGGAATCAGCCAAAACGGCCACCTAGGAGGGGTACCTCCCATACAAACCCACCATTAAAATTCAGGTTCTTATTTGAAAAACTTTATTGTTTTTTGGACTATTGAACTGAAGTTTAGCCGCCATAAGTTTCTGATATAGGCACGATACATATATTGGAATCAGTTAAATCGGACCACTAGGGGGAGTTCCTCCCATACAAACCCCAATCTGGTACGGAACCCTCCGTGTAGGAGTCTGACTCGCATTTGGCCCATATTTCTAGTTTCATAGCCTTAAATCTTTATCCAACTACTGGTATTTCATTTATTCATGTTTAATTAGACATAAACCCACTCACTTCTACTTGAATAACCTAAACACACTTCCAAATGATTGACTTGTAGCATGAGAACAAACAAATAAGTTCGTTGCTTAAGTCTTTCGTTTACATTCAACTTATATGTGCAAATGTTTGAGCTAAGTAAATACACAGAACAAAATGCCTACCATATAAAATCAACAACAACAAAGCAAATATAAAAAAAATGTTAAAAAATATATTCAAAAAATTATGATGAGAGTCAGCGCCTGACAAAAATGCCAAGTTCACAATTGTTATGCACTTCACACGTTTTTATTAATGGCTTAGGACAACAATATTGGCGTATGCCACATTAGCAAAAACAACAAAAAAAAAAACATACTATTTTTTTTTTGTTTTGTTTTCCTTCTTTAAAACATTTGTCAATTTGCTGTCAATAAACTGTCATAGGTTAATTTTATTGATATTTACATTGAACGATACTTGATTTGTTTGGAAAATTAAATAAAAATCAATGGTAATTTTGGTTTCATAAAAACCTACATTACGATTCTTTATTTCATTATAAAAACTTTAAATTTGTATCTCCTACTTAAGTTAATCCAAATAAACAGAAAGAAAACTTAAAATTTGGTTCAAGTTTTTCTTTTACTAAAGCGAAACACAAAAGATTTAAGTAACAAACTGAATATTTTATAAGGGCAAAATGAAACCCTCAAAAAATGAAAAATAACAGAAAATTAACATAATTCACTTTTTCGAATTCGGTAGCACTTTTAGTAATATTGTAGTTACCTGCCACACATACTCAATCTTCAGGAGGTACGTTCACATGTCACGCCATGCCATCATGTTTTCACATAAATCTCGTGCCACACGCGACTCGCGCATTTCACTGCCATTGGATCACCACCTTCTTTTTTACTCAGTCAAAAGTCGACTTAATTTATTGCTGGGCTATGCCAATCAACTGAACAGTAGCTCAGCTCAGCCTGCAAGCGTATCCAATTATTTTGACATTAACAATGAATGTGTCGCAATGCAAGTTTAGTTTCGCGTTTTTTCCCTCAATCTTATTTATCTGTTTTTTAGTACATATATTTTTGTAAACTTCATTATAGGCGTGTTCATCATCATCATCATCATCATAAACATGTTGCATTTTTTCTTAATGTTCACTTACTTGATGTAGTGATACAATATTTCTTTCTGTGATTTTTGTTGGTGATGGCATGTCTGGCTCAATCATCAACCAACGAAAAATTAATCAACAACATCATCAACCTGCTACCGGCAAAAATTTTCATCTCTAAGTGAGACTAAGTGAAGTGAAGTAAATAATAACAAGAGCAACATCAACAATGATGACGATGACGACAACAAAAGTTTATAAAACTTGACGTTGATGATCTTTTTAATGTTGACAGACATTTTGTCACATACTTTAACATAAAACAAAAAAAAAAATAATTTTGTATTTTTCCATAAAAAAAAAAACATAAAAACAGGAAATCGCAAAATTATCATAATTCACAATTTTCATAAGATAAAAAAAGTAAACAAAAATGGTATAATAAAATTAACATAATTTTTGTTTGTATCTGCCCTGTTTTTTTTGGCATTACAAGAAATTCATGGTCACCTGTTGTTTGCATGTTGGTCAAATTATTTTGTATATTTTATTTTTGTTTAATTTTTTTTTTTTTCAAACATCATAAATTTTATATTGTAAAATTGTTTAACATAATATTGTATTTATAAATAAAATATTTATTGTTATTACACTTCATACCTGCATGGAATTATCACATTAGTCTAATGTTTGTGACGATATTTGGAGTCGCCATTCTGGGTTTCAAGAGAGATCAACAAGAAGTGAAGAACTTATTGATCCTTTATTATTAATATTATTATTCGTCATGGTCCTTATAATACACATATCGCTAGTTATTTCTTTTGGCATGAATATAGGAAATAGTCCCAAGAAGACTCTTCTTTTTAAGTCATTCGAAATTATTGATTTATTGAACAATAAAAAATATTGTAATTTTAACCATCTCTCACTTTTGTAGTGATGCAATCACCATATAAACCATCCCCGTAAATGCAAGTTAGTTCCTTAGAGTTTAAAGCAAAGAACTGAATTTATTTATTAATTAACATTTCTTGTATTACAAAATAATGTTTCCGAATATCGCAAGTCAAAGTAACCAAATAAATTCATTTAATTTCATTTTTTTTTATTTGCAACTTCTACAAGTTAAAACCTTTTAATTGTTGCAAGTTTAAGTTTTATCATTTGAATTAATAAAATTGAGCTAAAAAAAAGTTGCAGTTTATACAAGTACGATACTTATGATTTCAAATAATTTTTATTAAAGCAGGGCTATGACAAAATTCTATAAAATATTGTGTACCTATATGAAGGGTAATTGATGAAACTAAAGATTTCTTTTATTTTTTTTTCTTTTTTCTTTTTTTGTTTTAATTAAATATTTCCAAAAATAAAACTTGTTTTTAAATGATCGAAAGTGTAAACAAAACCTTCCTCAATGTCACTTTTAATTAGGTTAGTTATTTATATATTTTTTAAATAGACTGGTATGTTTTTTAATGCGACATTGTAAAATGAAATCATAGAATTTATGTTTTCAGAATGATTTTCAGATTTCTTCTTTTCTAATTTGATTCACAAATGCGGAAGATATTTTCATAGAATTTAGAGTTCTATTGTTTGGACAATGAAATTTGTTTCTTTTCTAGGGTTCTGTATTCAAAGGTCTGTCCGTCCGTCTTCGCACTCGATCTCATGAACAGTAATTGGCAGAAAATTTTACAGTAACAAATACAAAACTGATATGAAGTTAAAAATTTTAAGAAAACGTATGGGTTTGTATGTGAGCTATGCATGGTTGGTGGCAATGGATTAGAAAGTTATAGTATCCAAAATTTCGGTTTGATCGCACAACTAGGGGGTGTACCTTCTATACTCACCCAAACTAAAATTCAAGTTCTTATTAGAAAAAAAATTTGGATTTTTTCACTATTGAAGTTAAGTCACTATAATTTTCTGATACTTTTATGGGAATGCTGTTCATTTGTAGGAATCCGCCATATCGGACCACCAGGGGAGTTATCTCTTATGCAAAACCTTCATTTGGTACGGAACCCTCCTTATGCGGGTCTGATTAATATGTTGTACGTATTAGTTATTTTTCATTTTTTAGTATTTTTGTTTGTCTTAAATGAATAAATTAAATTTGCATGAATTGGCAGATTTGGAAAAATAAATGAGCCAGCATATTTAGATAGAAACCTGTTAAGGTTTATTTTGATAGAATGTAGTAGTGACGCATAAACATTACACATTAAAGAAATTTATGTTTGCTTAGAACAATTCCAAGTTTTATTTGGAGAAATAAGAAATAGAAATATTCTCTTCTGTATACAAATATATAAGATGTGGTAGTCCTGGTTGTGGTATCCAGCCATGGGTCAGTGACAGTCGAGAGGAGGAGCACAGCGAGAGGCGTTGACAGAAAGTGAACAAGGTCGTCAAGTGGATTAAGTTTTTTAAAGTCGTTTTATGTCGTAGCATAGTCGGTTAAGAACCTTAACAGCAAGTCGCTAAGCTGTATATGTAAAGTCATTGTGATTAAGAAGTTGTTCACCTTAAATCTTTAATCATCAAGTTATCATTTTATTACAATATATTGTTCAATAACATACCAAATTTTATATTATTTAACATTTACATAGTGAATATCTTTACATATATTGTAGAAGTTAATTATAATTAACAACTATGTTGACAATCTGTACTAAACTTCAGCATGATATCTTAACAAATTAAGAATAAGTAGGCCTACTAATAATTTGCCAGACCTTTGAATAGAAATAAGTACAATAGATTGTCCTATCTCTTTGTAAAATATTATCTGTGGGTCTTTTAGTAAATGACTCTCTCTTTGTAAATCTATAATTCTCATCCTTTATAGTAGTATGATCTAAAATATATAACCTTAGTTTGGGATAATTCAAAGATCTGAAACACGGTCGTATCTCTCTATGCTGATCTATAATAACTGGGTTTCCATTGAGGACTTGACAACTTTCTTGTTGGCATAGACCAATGATTTAACGTAGCCCCATAAAAACAGTCTAGAGGTGTTAAATCACACAATCTAGGCGGCCAATCAACAGGACCATTTCTCGTATAACACGTTCACCGAATTTCGATTTCAAGAAGTCGGTGTTTACACCCGCTGTGTGCCTTGTGGCTCCGTCTTGTTGAAACCACTTATTTTTGATGTCAAACCCATGCAATTGGCCAAAGAAATAATGACCCAATGACACCATCGGCATGAAATCCACACTATACAGATTTTTTTTTTTTGTGGGTGAAGTGGTGTTTCTTGAAGCACATGAGGGTTTTCACCTGACCAATAAGGCATATTTTTTTGTTGACGAAGCCTTTTAATCAAAAATGCGCTTCATCACTGAAGTTGATTTTGCGATAAAATTGGTCATCTTCTTCCAACATTTCAAGAGCCCAACTCGGGAACGTACGTCGCTTCATATTATCGAGTGACTTTAGTTCTTCAGTTAAGTTGATCTTATAAGAGTGTAGGCCAAGATCCTTTCGTAAAATTCGCCATAGTGTGGACTGAGAGATGCCCAATTCTTGAGAATGCCGTGAAATCGATTGTTTTGGTTCGATTTCGACGGACGCTTGTACAGCAGCAATATTGTCGGAACTTCGTCCAACTCGTACAACATCCAACAGCGAATATGGAAACACGAAGTTGTTCACTAGACTATGAACCAAAAATTGGCGTTAACATTCTTAAAGTTGCAGTCACTGACTCGGAATTTTGGTAGTAAATTTTAATTATTTGTAAACGTTGTTCGTTCATTATTTTGACATTCACAGTTTGGTAATCGGTTTAAGGCTGCATTCATAGTTAACTTTGAAAGTTGTCAAGTCGCTAATGGAAAACACGATATTTATACATACCTATGTACATAATATGCGTTGCATATCTCCTACTCCTTATTTCCTTCGTGAAATATATAAAGAAGAGAAGTTAGAATGGACCACCACCACTCACTTCTTTGAGAATCTACAATTTCCTTACTATTTCATGCTGGCAAACAGTAACTCATTCTTATCTTTAATAAAATTGTATATGTATATTTATTGAGCAATTTATTACCTTTAACCCGAAAATAAATGACAAAAGTCTTGCGAAATTATGCAAACGACAAATATAAAAAAAATAACAAATGCATCACCCGTTTGATAAATCTAAGCTTTTAACTCTTTGCAATTATATGCCGCAAGTTAAATTAATAAAATTTAGAAGACAAAAACAAATTACTTTATCAAGCGATCATGTGTTGGTTTTCCATGCTGAAAACTCATGGAAAACTTGTTTTCTACCCAAAAGAAAAACTAAAACACAAGACTTGCGAAAAACGCATACTCAAACAAATTTATAAGTGTCTGCAGCAGCATTGTGTCTCTCAAAATTCTAGCCAAAAGCTTTTAACCAAAACACTTATAGTATCTGCACAATTGTGGTTAAATTTGCACCTCAGGTGCTCTCAAGTCTTAAGACAAGAGTTTTAAATTAGCTAGTGGCATTTGCTGCCAAACTGAAAGTGAAACCAAAATATTTCTCATTGATTCAATAAAACTGAGATTTTTATTTATGTTATTTGTTTGTTTGTTGTTATTATTGTTGCCTCTATGCAAAAGTCAATTTTTCTTTAAATTTTCATTCAAGTGTTAAACTGACAACACACACAATATGCTTTGTATCTTGTTGTCTTTAGAATTTTATTTGCTACTCAATAAATAAGAAGCAAAAATCTTAAAATATAAACAAATAAATGTATCGCATGCATTACAATTTGAGAAGAGAAGAGAAAAATAAAAGACTTAAGCAACGAACTTGCTGCGTTTGCATTTTCGTGTACAAAACAAAAAATAAAACCTCATTGCAACATTAACAATGTGGACATATTCATTGCTACCACCGTGTGCACGCTTTTATAACAAACACTAAACAATTCAAGTAGCCACTAACTACCAACATCATGAAACCACAAATAACAAAAATCACACTTTAGGCAAACTACTCACGTCATGACCTTCTTAGCTAAAATGTTCGCGCGCAAAAAAAAATAAAAAATAAAAAAACACACAAGCGGCAGATAAAAGTTACCACAAAGTAAAGTAAATATACCTATGTGTTATGTATGTACATGCCGGCAACGTGCGGCTTCATAGTGCTGAGCTTTACCGATTGCACAGAAATAAACCTGAAATTGAACCCAAAACAACTACTAATACTATTATAAGTATAGTATGAGTATGCAACAAATGGATAAGCCACTAAAAAACGATTGCCAGACAATAACAACAAATAACAGCAGTAACAATATACAATTTAAGTGCACTTGCAGCGAATTTTTATGGGGTCTTTTTCAACCTTTCAGATATATAGATAGGTAGTGCCTATTGGTTTTATCATTTTATGATGATATTTGTAACCCCTCAATGAAACCATTGGAGATCACATAAGAAATTATCAGCTTAACCAGAAAAATTCTAATTCAGTTACAGTGTCCAATTATTCATAGAAATAAGCAGCTACAAGTTCTTAACACTATTTGGATAATAGTTCCAAAACGAAACTAGTTTTTTGCAGAGAATGTAGTAAGGAGGCTCTCAGACTTGCACTGAATCTTACTCAGTCGCCTCATGTTGTCTCCTAATTCGTCCAAATTTTCCTTTCCTGATTTATTTTAATCCAATACCTACACTGCCTAAGGGTCCCTTAATGTCTTAACAGGGTTGTTAAGCTATAGTATGTTTTCCCATCTGATAATGATTTCTATGTAAACAATTTTATAAGTTTTCAACTATTAATTTCCTTAATAATATTAAAGATAGTCCCCATTTAAACCCAATTTAAGGGATTGAAACTTTCCAAAAAGAAATACGAATATAATGTGAATTCATATGACATGGTAAAAAAAATTGCAATGAACTGTGACCAATGTCATGTCAAAATCTTCAGGACACCGATACATTTTTATGTGATTATTTAGTGATTTATTTTATTATATTTATTTATTTTTTATTCATTCAAAACCATGATATTTTATTTCGTAAACTGAAATATTCCATTAACACAATATATTCAATAATGAGATCGATGGATCCAAATAAATTATAGAGTCACCATTTAAATTGACATAAAAATTTAAGTCTTTTCTATTGTATAATTTATAGTCAATCGGATTGTTCGGATTTTGATTTTACACCTTCTGCTGTAATTTGAGTGGAAGGTATATGGTTGTCGGTGAAATCGGAATTAATGTTTTATTTTTCCCATTTTCTTTTTTCTTTGCTTTCTACACTTGAAATTAATTTGTTGTTTTCCAATATAAACATTATAGTTATTTTACTTATATGAATTCGGCCTTGAATCACCACTCATTTGAAGTGAGTGTAGGATTGTAGGGTATTATTAAAATTTCCATTGATAATTTTATATATTTATACAGTATGTATATTATATTTTCTTACAGTGTAGAAACTAACAAGCGAAAGAAGCATGTTCTAACTATTGTGGTAAGAAATCAATATGGTGCAATCGTATTCAATTGTATGACGACAACAACTTTGGAGCGGATAAAGGTAGATACAAACGGATACACACAGATACACTACATACTTGTATGTATGTATTTTTACGATAGACATTCACATGCTTAATAGACAGACACTTTCGGTTTCAATATATTGCCACTTGATAGCAATAGAGTTTTGGTTGTTGTAAACACGAAATTGTTGTAGTTGCCCGCTAAATGAATGAGTAGTTTGGTTGCTTGGCTCAACTTGGCTTTAAGTTGAGTTCACTTCACTTGAGTTGAGTTGAGCCGAGTTAACTTGGCTGTTACGCCCGCTTCGTTTCGTTGTGTCTGGCTGTTCAGGGGGCTAATGAAAACGAGCTCTATGGCATACATATTGCCGGCAAAATGTAAAAAGTTGAACTAGGTCATCAAGCCAAAACACGCAGTTGCCATTCATTCGTTCGTTCGATCGTTTTATGTTTTGTGGGTTGGTTCGCTTGCTGGTTGTTGTATGTTGTTCGTTGCATGCCACAGCAGCTGACAACTTAAACGGGCTTTTGGGTGTTAACAAGAAATGGAATGTGAGGGCATTCAGAGGATGTCATTGTGAGCTGATATGGCCCACTGAGTTCACGACTTGACACTTTGGCATATCACAGTGAGGGAAAGAATATGGATATAAATCGAAAAGTAAATAATTAAGTGAAGTTCGTTACTTAAATCCTTTGATTTTATTTTTTATTTACAATACAATACTTTTATTAATTAAAACTATCAACATATCAACGGCATGAAATTGTTTGTTTATTTATTATTATTGCAATGACATTTTGTTTTTTTTTTTTTGTTTAATGATCATTAAATGCTATAAATGATATGCCATCACGGTAGTTAACAATATTCACGGTTTTGTGGTATTAAATGGTAAGGAAGATGCATTTATTGCCAACGAAGCAGAACATGAAATCACATGTAATATTTCAATTATATTTATTATGGCAATCAATCAAAAAACAATTGAATGATTGTCGTTTCTTGCTGTGTAATAAAGTAAATACTTAAATATAGGAAGACCATGAAACTCCAATCAAGCGCAATACGCTAATTTAGAAAATGAAAATCATTCAATGACTTGTAAAAATATATGAAAATGTATCTAAAAAACAAAATAATTGAATCAATTTTTAGTAATTTCCTATGATTAAATAAATGAATGACATCATGGTTAAAAGTTGAAAATATTTGCTTAAGAAATCAAAGTAAATTTAAATTAAATAACTTGAAAGGATCTGTTAGTTGCCAACAACAGATATATTTAGTAATTTCTAATGAGACACATACCTATAAATACATAATCAGAAATTCTCACTTGAATATTCAAAACAAATGGTATTTGAAAAAAAATTTTTGGTTTTTTTGTGGGTGAGTCAAAAATAGTTTCTTTTTATCGATCAATCAAATAGACTCAAGGAGTTAAAAATTAATTCACATACTTACAAAATTTTCAAAAACTTAAATCATTTATAATGTTAATTAATAATGTGTGAGTAGCCACCTTTAGTGGAAATCACTTCAATATTTCCGTCAGCCATTGAATCGTAAAAAGACTTGACAAGATTCAATAAAAGTTCACCTAGAGCTCTTAATGGCTTTAGTTAACGATTCGAGATATCAAAATGTCTGCAGGATTAATAAAGTTTACGTTCTCGATGATATTGAGGTCAGGATAGTACTGAGACCACTCCATTATGGAAAAATTTTGGTCGTTACCAGTCGAGTGGTATATACTAAAATGTCCAAGGTAATGGCCCAAAAATGTTAGAAAAGTGTGAAAATAATTTTTGGAGCTACTCTCTGTAGCGTTTGTAGTCTTTTTCCTTTCTTATATCATGAAATCAGGTCTGATCCATCCAAATTAAAGATTTTTTCATCAGAAAAAACGATCCGATGACATTCGATATTCCATTTCATGTAATTCTGAGCAAAAAGAGAGCGAGAATGCTTACGAAAGTTGGTAAGAGATTGATTTTTTTTTTATTATTTGAATCTCTTTAAATATCTTGAATTCTTTATCACACGGATTTACTTCCCATTTTAGACGAATTATGGCTGCAGAACACATTGAGTTTGAGGATTCTCTGCGAATTAATCGCTTTTCGCAAGGCATAGGGACTTTCCAGGCGAAGTTTTTCATAATTTCTCCACACTTTTATGGATTTCTTTGAAAAATTACTTTCATTTTTTTTTTCTTCTATCTATCTGATTTTTCTTTCGATTTCAAATTGAGTCTTGAGTTATGATTGTTCTAAACTCATTTTTGAGGTTCACTCACACAACAAAAAAAACAAAAAAAAAAAAAAAATATTGTAATTAGAACGCTAATTTTTGTTTGGTTTATTTAAGAATTGAATACTGAATACTAAAAAAATATATATTTCGCGAATTTTATTGGTATCTCGACTTAAAAAATTCTATATTCTATTAAAAAGCCTTGAGCATATTTGATTGATCGGGAGTGTATAATTAAGTAGTGAAGGAAGCAAAAGCATAATCTCATTAATTTAATATATCACAAGAAAAAACAAATATAATATTCAATATTAGCATGCATTGAAATTGAACTTTATACTCTTCTTTATCATCAGAGATCGTATTGAGGCCAATATACTCGGAATGGGAAAAATATTTTATCAATTGGAAATGGGTTCAAAGCTGCGTTGTGCGTATCGAAATTCTGTGCAACCACCGCTGTAATTTAATCTTTCTCGCTTATCTATTCTATGCTAAGTATGTTATATACCTAGGACGAACAATCCCCATTCTTCAAACATCTTTTCACCAAGTAAACTTCAAGTTTGGCCGTAATATGTACATTACATATTAGCAAAGATATCTCTTTCTTTGAAAATTGAAGAGAAATTCTTAAATAAAATTTAATTAAAATAAAATAACTTTGTGATGATGAACATAACATTAAATTAAATTAAATTTGAGATTTGTTATTTTGAAAAATCTTAATAAAATTATTTATATTATTTTAAAATCTGGAAATCTTTCTAATGCTTTACAATTCTGTTTTATTTATAGAAAATTTATATTAATAGTAAGACCTGCGTCAACATGACCTCATTTCATTGAATATATTTGCCAACAAATTTCTAGCTAACCATTTGTTTGTGAAGGAATTTCATCTCTCTTTTGTTTTATATATAAAAAATAATTAAACATAAATCCAAAAAAAAAAAAAAAATTTTTTTTTTAACAATTATTTACTATCGAAACATTTATCTTCTCATTTCTGTCCTTTCCTTTTCTTTTCTTTATTTTTGTTTTTGCCAAAAAAAAAAAAGAAAAAATCTTCATTGTTGATTTTGCTTTTTGCATGCAAATATTCAAATTATTATTATTATTATTTTTTTTTTTTTTGTGTAAATATATTTGTTTCGTGTATCTATGCACATTGGTTTTTTACATTTCGTTGCCACTCGATGACTTTTTGAGTCTTGTTGAGCAGTCAACTTAAAAGATGCTTTGGTAATTTAATACCACATGCATACGCATATAATGAATAAGAAACATTCATAGTAGATACTTACAGTAACATAAGTTATGTATGTAGTTACATACATGTTCATGTGCCATACATTTAATGATAATATCTATTAAAACTAAGTAAAAGATGCGAAGAAACTGAAAAAACAATACAATGAAAATTGTATTATAAAAGACGCAATTAAGTAACTTATGCAACTTGACATATTCCACGAACATTTATTGTTATTGGATGAGTAGTCAGTTAGACACTCAGACCGACAAGCAGATAGTTTGACAGGCAGACAATCAGATAGTTTGACAGACAGACAGATATATGAGTGTATATAGATAAACAAAGAGATGATCCGACAAGTAGGCAGTCAAATACACATTTATAGATATATGCTTACGGCAAACTTTTTAGGTCAAATGTGAGTAAGGCGTCATTACAGTAAAAAACTGTTATTAGGTCCCTTATAATAGTAGATAATTTATAGTATTAATGATTTTAAAAATAATTTAGATTTATGTACAATTCTAATCTAAGTATTAATTACAATTTCACGGTCTATTATTTTAATGTATCTAAGTTTCATTTAAGATTTTCCTACTTTTAGCTCATATGGAAGACCTTGCATAACATTCAAACTGTTATTGTTGGCCTTGTATTGCAATAAAGAAAACTTAAAGTTTTACTATTATAAGCAATAAAGTAGAATAATTTGAAGACCATAAAGAATTGTTAAAGAACCTTGGAAGATAGACAGACAAACATGGAAAAGTTTACTGAAACAAAAGTGAATAGCGTTTTTAGAAAAGGAAAGTTCAATTCAAGTTCAATTCAATGATGTTGAGTTGTTCACTATAAGAAATGATTTAAAGACTGTAATAAGATAAAGGTCATGGGGTAATAGCTACAATCTGAATTCATATGAATTTATTCAGGTAATTTAAAAAAAAAATGTTAACTACCTTTTTGAGAACAAAATTACACAATTTATTTTAACTTACGCATTAAAGTTCAAATTGTTTGTTTACGCACTCTATAGACCAGATGTAGCACCCTCGGATTATTTTCTGTTTCGAAACATGTAAAAATGACAATGATAAATAATTTGCCAACAATGAACAGGTAAAGTCTACGGTTTATTGTTACTTTGAAGAGCTCGTCATTTCTCACTGTAAACAGAGTATCGAGACTATTGAATAATGCTGGACAAAGTGTATCGAGCTAAAAGGAGATTATGTGTAGAAATAAAGATATTTTTTATACTATTATTTTTTTTTTTTTTTGTTTTCCTTGTTAAGTTGAGTATCTTCTCTCATCTGTGCTGTGTAAACAAACTATAGTACATAGTTTAATTAAATTAAAAAGTTAATTAAATACAACGATTCTGACTGATATATGGATGCATAAAAAGTTTCTAGTATTATATCTACAAGATATGAAATAGTCAACATATTATTTGTTGTTTTTTATTACAATATTTAAACAATTATCTAGTTATGTAACCATGTAATTGAACTCTGTTATTTTAAAATAATAAATCTTGACCTTTCAATCTTTAAACTTAATACGTGATTTTTAATTTAATATCAAATTCAATATGAAAAGCAATTACTCGTAAATATATACATTTAAATACATGGATCTAGATTCTAGCAGAAGACACTTATTATATTGATTATAAATATAATAAGACATCTAGAACTTAAATGAGACTATTATAACAATTAATTATACAACAGTTTTAATAATATAAACGCAATAAATGCTTCAATGATTGTTTCAATTAAATTCATTAACTTCTAATTTTATTAAGTTGAAGACCTTAAAGATCTAAGTTCACTATTAAAACCTTGAATCAGTTTCAATTCAATCTGATGGGTATTTTTCATCTTCTAAAATGAGCGTCTCTAAATATCAAAGGACAAATTTCTGTTTCAGTAGTGATCGAGATTCCGGAAAATCAACCTTATATCTCAATAACAACAACATATAAATTTCAGTTCTGCAGTACTTGAATATTGAATTGATTGATGTGGTTATCATTTTGTGTCGTCTATTGTATGAATTGTTGGACCTCCAATACAATTTCTTATGGGTATCACATTCATTTGCAAATATATATACCTTATCATATATAAATGTAAAAAAAAAAACATTTGAAGTAGGAAATTACTAACAAAAAAAAAACAAATAATAATTAATATAATAATAAATGGATATTTATAAACTTTGTTGAAAAAATTATTATTATTAAAAGTTCTAAACTACCATAAAATTGTTTTGTAATTACAGTGAAATGTATTTACATATATAAATATTTTTTATTAGATTTGTTATGATATTTTTCATTTTTAACGAACGAAAATTGGCAAGAGATTAAATTTATTTAAAATTTAAGGTTATTGAAAAGTTGAACATTTTAAAAAATATTTTTAAATAGAAACTTAATTTATTTAAACTAAGCATATGAAAACTGTGATGAAGATAGAGAAATATCAGACCATTGACCGGAAAATAAGGTTAAAATGAAACAAGAAAAATTTATTGTTTTCTGAATATTTAAGATATTTTGTCAGGACTTCACTTTTAATGGATTTCTGTGTGCTTATGGGTAGAAAATATTTCATGTTCATATATTTTTAATTATATATTTATTTTGGATTTTATTATGATTCCTTTATTTCTTTTATTTTAATGGAAAATTTTATAAAACAAAACATAATAATTAATATTTTTATGGAATTGTAAATCAATTCTGTAAAAGTTTTCTTAATTAAAACAAATCTCAAATATTTCTGAGTTGTAGGTTTTTTCTTTGTACATAAAATTGTATTGGGTGTATGCATATGATTCCGCCCTTTCCGATAGTTTCGCTAGTATCGCCGCTTACACTTGCACACTAAAATACTAATACTTGCATTCGATAGTGCCTTCTATCAGCTGTTAAACACAGTGTATAACAGCTGATAGAAGCATAAACAACAAATATTTCTAATTCATTGAAAATGTCGAGTTTTATCCCAAGTAAACATCATTTGCGGGAGGTTTTATTGCACTATTTTGTTGCAAAGAAAAGTGCAGCGGAAACTTATCGTTTGCTTGCTGATGTTTACGGTGAGCATGCTCCATCGAATACAACTTGCAAAGAATGGTTTCGACGATTTAAAAATGATGATTTTGACATTGAGGACAGAGAACATGGAAAACCACCCAAAAAATTTGAAGATGCTGAATTGGAAGATTTATTGACCGAAGATTGTTGTCAAACACAATCAGAATTGGCAACAACATTAAATGTTGATCAATCAACTATTTCAAGACGTTTGCAAGCAATGGGAATGGTTCAAAAAGTCAATAACTGGGTGCCACATGAATTGAAAGACCGAGACATCGAACGTCGCAAAACCATTTGTGAAATGCTGCTTCAAAGACAAAAAAGAAAAGGTTTTTTGCATCGGATAATCACGGGAGATGAAAAATGGATATATTACGAGAATCCTAAACGCAAAAAATCTTGGCTGAAGCCAGGTGAGGCCGGCCCATCACAGCCAAAGAAAAATATTCATTGTACCAAGGTTATGCTCTGTATTTGGTGGGATCAGAAAGGTGTTGTGCACTATGAGTTGCTGAAACCGTCTGATACTATCACTGGCGATGTTTACAGACGACAACTAATGCGGTTGAAGGTAGCTATAGAAGAAAAATGACCGGAATGGGTGAATAGGCATGACAAATTAATTCTTCAACATGACAACGCCAGACCGCATACGGCAAATGTTGTGAAAACATATTTAAATGGACAAGACTGGGAAGTGCTACCCCACCCGCCATATTCACCAGATATAGCCCCTTCAGATTTTCATTTATTTCGAAGGATGCAGTCTGATCTTACGGGAGAGCGATTCACTTCTTATGAAGATATCAAAATTTGGCTTCATAATTGGATTGCCTCAAAAGACCAGGACTTCTTTATGCAAGGAATCCGTAAATTGCCTGAAAGATGGGCAAAGGTTGTAGCTGCAGATGGGGCATACTTTGAATAAATAAATTTTCCTTTTTCTAAACAAGCAAATTTGTTTTGTTTTCACAAAAAAGGGCGGAATCATATGCATACACCCAATACATAAATCAAGTTTATGTTGTTTATTATTTTTGCAATGCTTCAATTATCAGTTTATATATATATATTTTTTTTTTGTTTTGTTTTTTCCTATTCATTCCTGTTTTTACATGTCTCTCCTCACCGCCGTTCCCTTATTTAACCTTGCCTTATTGATAAATATGCAAGCCCAACACCGCCTTGAGTTATGTTTTATCGGATGTTAATGAAGTATGAAGGCAAAGCAATGATTTGTTAATCTGATTTATATTTCTATAAATTTTTTTTTGTTTTTTTTGTTTTGGTTTAGTTAATTTTTAATAAAATGTACTAATTAAGATCATAATGAATTATGTATTGCAAGTTATGTGTTAATCAATAATATTGAAGGGTAAAATCTTTAGAAATTAAAGATATGTACAAACAATATATAAGATTATGACATAATAAAATTGATAAGTATCCTACATACTATTACAATAAATCAAATCATCGCGATTGGCAAGTTCTACCAAGGTGCTGATCACTACGATGTATATCCCTGGAACATTCAAATGGATAGAAAAAACAAGTCGAGGGACAAAAGAGAAAAAAAATGATAAATGATAAAAAAAGAAAAGCTAAGAACATTTTTAGACTATTATTGTAGGCTGGATATTGAAGATGTAGGATGGATATTGAAGAATCAATTGAGTGGAGTGATAATGGAGAAGCATAAAGAAAATAAGGACACCCATTAAACCCAACCGAAAACTGGGAGTATTTTGTATGGATAAGGACATCTGTTGCGCTGATATTTCTTATAAAATTTTTTTTATAAAATAAAAAATAATTATTTGCGCCTAAACTATAAAATACGCAACAGTGTCACATTTTTAGATATAGAAAAATATTATCGAGAAGTTAAGATCTTAAGGAAAATTGAATAGTGATTAGTTGTTAAATGATTATAGTTTATAGATTTCTTTGATTTTTTATTCCATTATTAAATTACTAAACAAGTATAAACTCAACATAATTACAAGAAAACTATCCTTAAGAATTTACAATTGAATGTATATACAAATAATGAAATAGGGAATGGATCTATACGCTGATATGTTTCTCTTCTAGCAATATAGTAATGCATAGAATAAATTTGTATTGAGTCGAAGGCCCCAGTTGCTAGTCACTCGTTAATTAGTCTTAAGGTTAATATATATTAAACCTAATAATGATAAACAAAAAAAAAATTGTATTTCAATCTTCCAAAAACATAATGAACTTAATAATAAACCTAGGACTGAATAGAAACTTTTTAAGTGAAAAGCCTTTCATATATAATTTTATAACATTTACTATTGTATCAATACTTTTTATAACTGCAATATTTTAGTTTCTCTATTGTTTCTTTATTTGTTGAAATCCTTTTTCAAATGTGACTTTAGCAGGATTCTTCTTTTAGATCTCCCATCGTTGAAAAATCGCTGAATAATTTTAGATATAAGCTTTCTTCAGTATTGTTGATTCGCCAGTGCTTTTGAGTCAACTTAGATTCTTTGTCCCTAATCATAGCTATACCTATGTACAAGCACAACTAACTAGACCCTACATGTTCCTAAGTTTTTAATAAGTTCTATCACGTCGTCTTGCCTGAGATCTCGCGCTATGCACTCTCTTAACACCAACGTACTTCGCTGCTTTCGGGAATTGGAACAGACTGAGATGAATTAGACGTCGCTCATTGCTTCTCCCATCTGTTTGTTCATCTCGATTATACTTGTATGTCTCTGACTACACGTGGCTGTGAGTAAGGAAATATCTATTAATTTTTTCTTCTGTTTTAGAAATACGGAAATGTCTCGAACATCTCCTATGATATCCAAACCCTATTAGGTGTTATATGTCTATTAAACCATGGCTTTACTTAATTTTGCAATAAATACAATACAAAATAACAAAAAAAAAAAAATACACATAATTTATTTGATGAGCCAAATTAAGATATTGTTGCCATATAAGTATGCAAATTCGCATAATATATTTTGTGTCTGAGCTTATCGTAATAGCCTCCTAACCTAATTCATACTTTAGTTACTTGTGTAGATGCCAAATGATTTGGCTTATTGCCACTCACCTGAAGAATGAAGCCAATGCTGCAAATGATGAACCAAACAAAATCGATAACAGTATCGCACCAATTATAAAGCCATTGGCCCCATGTGGGAGCAGGTGGTGGAGTACATTGAGCCACAGTCCCACCACCATTGGCATGTCCATTTTGTAGATGACCATTTGAAGGCGTTTTTAGATTGCCCAAAATGTTATTATTTTTCACCATCTTTTCGTTTTTTGTTTCACTTTTCTTTTACACTAATTTCTTTTTACGTTAATTTATTGAAATTTCTTATTTTTTTTGTTTGCTTTCCTCTGTTTCTTCGTTAGTTTGCACTAAATTTTGCTATTTTATAAGTTTTCTTTTTACCGATACAAAAATTTGCAGTTCAAGAACATTAAGTTTTCTTATATAGAGAAATCTGATTAAAATCAACCAAAACAAATTAAATACAACACAACAAAATATTAAGAATTAAAATAAATTTGGTAATAATTTTGCGTAAACGAAAGACGAAAAATTGTTGGTTTCTTTTTTTTAAATATTTTTTGTTTATTTTTGTTGTTCGTTTCTCAAAGTTTTGATCGAAAAGATTTTTATATTTTTACCGCCGATGCACGTCCGCTCCCGTGAGCAACCTAACGAATTTTAACGAAATGTTTATTGAAATGGAATGACGACGACTTCTGATTTTGGGGCTTTATACACAAACACATGCGCAATACACAATACATACACACGTATGCACATTCACACATTCACACACTTGCAAATTGCTATCTTATTGTATAAACTTTGATCTCTGGTAACTGAGTAAAGCCAAGAAAAGCAAAGCAAAGCAAAATAAAGCAAGCGATGCAGAGCAAAGCGCTGCCGAGAGCTTTAATCTCAGTTTCGGTGGCGTCACAGAGCCTGTTAAGCTTAGCTGCGATCGCAGATGTTTTTTAATGTTTGTTCGTTGTTACTATGACGTCATAAAGCTTAATGCTTTTTACTTTAGTTTGCTTGGGTTTGCTGATATTTTTGTGTATGTATGTATATGTTTTTGTTTTGATTGAAAAGCAAAAGTTTTTTACAATAGTTTCTACTTTGTTGTTGCATTCTTCTGTCTGTTGTGCTTATCACTTATTGCATGCACGATTTGATATTCTCATCTTCCTTTTTTTTATTATTTTCTTTCTTACTTACGATACTCTCTTACTGGCGATACTCTCTAAGATATTCGAAAGAATATTCCTTCATAGAGTGCTTTCAGCAATGGAAAGCCATAACATCCCAATCAATCATCAATTTGTGTTCGCCACAGGTTCACAGTTTCTTTTTCTGCACTACAGAACACAGTTTCTATGTCAGATATGAAAACGCCACAAGGAAGTGTATTGCGCCCACTGCTCTATACCATCTACACAGTTGAAATGCCGGACTCAAAATGCGACTAGGCAACCATAGCCGCATGAGCAGATACATCAATATTTGCTGCTTTGCTTCAAGCTCAGCTCAGCAAAATTTAAGGTTGTTTGACTAAATGGAACATAACAATTAGCATAGACAGGCAGTGAATGAGTCTGCTTTAACGAGTAACGGTGCAATACTCCAAAGAAATAAAAAAGATTGACATGGAAAGAGCACTTAGTAGCCAAAAAAATCTACTAGACTTAAACACGCGCGTAATGCACTGATTGACTCTAGAAAATAAATGTCTGCTCTATAATGCCATACTCAAGCCTCTTTGGACTTATGACATCCAACTATGCCGAATAGCAGCCGAATTGAATATTGAAATATTGCAGTGTTACTAATATTTAACTTGGTACATACGCAACGAGAATATTTACAAAAATCTCCTGATCCCAAAAGTTACGGAAGAGATAATACAACACAGCACAAGGCACAACGAAACGCTCAACCTGTATACCAATAACTTGTGCACAAGTCTTCTCGACAGCTCTCGACTACGAGACGAACAAGTATAGAGATTCAGTTCAAAAAGGGTTTTGATAAACCCTACTATGGGTTCATGCAAGCAAAGCCGCAGCCAACTGCTAACAATTCTTGAAATGTGCTAATTAAGCCCTTTCAATTGATTCCAACCATGGCATCATTAAAAGCAATTGTTTGTGTAGTTCATGTCTTTATGTCCTCTAGACGGCTCCATATTCAATTTAGTTAGAAATAGCCTATAACCAGTGGGCGATGAAGATGCTTCCAAGGATACCTTATTTCTCAAATTATGATAAGTAGTTTAGAAGTTATAATGCAACAGATGAACATCCATTCATACTCACATACATACCGGTTAAAACATAGCCCATGGAGCCATCAACACCTTCACACCGACGTATCGCTGCTACACTGTACATGTAGAGCCATAACCTCCGCCGACCACATTCTACAGGGTCCGCCATCTTTTATGCCGTTATGTTAACTCAAAGTGCCTATCGTCAAAAACTAGTCCAAAAATAGTGCAAAGGCTCAAATTGATTACAAAATACCTCATAGATAAAAATCGGTTGTTATTTTTTTCAAATTTATTTAATGTTGCCGTACTGCCATCAAAGATACCGCACCCTGTAGATATGTGTCCAAGATTGGTAAAAGCTAGGGCTATATTTTTCAAAAGCATGAAACTATCAGAACTTTTAAAATGCTCCTCGTATAAAATTGATTTGGTTTATAATTTTATAAAAAACAAACTAATATTTATTTTTTGGATGACTTCATTTAGTCTGAACAGAAAGTGAAGCCAATTAATTTAATCTAATTTTGAAAAATCAGTAATTTTGTTGTAAATAAAATTTGAAAATGCAATTGAAAACTTTTGGTAATGTTGCATTTTTGATAACCTTGTAATAAATGAGTTTTGTTTTTATTTTCATTTTTGAATGTTCCCGAAAGCAAGAGCCTTCAACCAAAACTTAACCTTGTTTTAAATTGCATCTCCCTGTTTTGTTTCAGTTCAGAATTCGAAAATGATCAACAGTGGTTGGCATTGTTCGTTTATTTCAAATCTATCTAAGGCAAAAATCAAAACAAAATTGTAAAGTACGATAAATTGTGTTTAACTCGAAAAAAATTTAATATTATAAGATACAATTCAGATGTTCTTGTATATTTTTTAAATAAAAACTATAAATCAATGAATGGGACAAGCATTTAAACATGTTTTTCCTTATGAAGGTCATAGGCAGGAATGGATTTCTTTAATTAATAAGATGTGTTTATATTTATATATTAAGATTTTTCTTCCTTCAGAATTATTTACTTTTTGGAGTTGATTTGGAATGGAATACTCGAAAGATTCGAGAAAGTGTATCAGGATCTCGTTGTCACCCTTTTTGACCTCTATTCTCGTTCTTATTGGACCGGCGGCTCTCTTTCGTTTAAGGTATGATTATATTACATACAAATCCAGACTTTTGGGTTGCCATTATCTGTCAAAAATATTTTAATAATTTTGTTCAAGGTGGGCATGACGCGTTTTCCTGTTGAAGAACGAGTGTCTCTCCAATTAACGTATTACATGAACGTGATATCAAATATTGGTTTTGATTTATCAAACCGTCCATAGGAACCAAGTCACCAAAGTCATTAAACGAAATTGACCCTCAGAATATAATACCATCGACACCATAGCTAACTTTTTCACATACATGCGCAGTTTTTTGGTTCTTTCTTTCTGGTTTAATTTAACAAAAACTTTTTCTTTTTTGTTGAGTGGTACTCATATATTGTATTACGCCAAAATGTCAACAAACTTTTTGGCAAATTACAAGCATTTAATTTTAGTTCTTGACATTTTAAAAGGTTTTGACCTTGCTATGTACGAGTAAATATGTCTTCATATTAGTGTCATTTAAACGACGTCCAATTGTAGTTTGGGTGTTTTGTGTGGGTCGCCTTGAAATATTCGTAATCAGCCAATCCTTTCGCTTTTTCCCAGATTGACACGTTAGTAAATAACTTGTTTTGTTTTTTTTTTTTCATATTCACTTATTTGATAATATGGCATGACAAATATTATTCCTTATAAACGAAATACCCAATTAAATATGATTTCTTAATCCCCCAACGACTTCGCCGAAAGGATTTCGTTAATGCCTTTGATGTTAAACTCTTCGAAGCACAAGTGACTATCCTAATGAAGCTACCAATCAATCTAGAATGTCCTAAAATTTTAAAATAACTTGGTAGCAAATATGCATTAAGAAGCCCCAAGCGCGGTAATGGTTCTTATAATATCGAGGAGTGTCCTTTCTGGATAAATCACGGTGGACACTCATCGTGAAACCAAGTTATAACCGGAAGCCGCAGTTAGCTAGCTACTCCTTACCTTCAGGCCAAGAATCAAGTTGACTGACCAAACAAGAATGACTTAAAAAAATTTAAATTTGCAGACTGAGAGACTTTAGTTCTTATCTTGTTGTAAATATTTAATTTTAATGATGTTTACAAATGTAATTTATGAAATTGGATTGAAAATGTATGTTAATCAGTTAAAAGGTGTGGACTTTAAGGCAATTAACAATAATTTAGTTATTTTAAACCAAATTCTTAAAAGAAGAAGTTAATTTTGTGATACTAAAAGGGTGTGTTGATGTGGAAAACAAAAATATAATATTTTGACTATAAACCAAACAAGTCTCTCAGAAAGCTTCGTAGCTCTAATAACTTTCAACAATCAAACGCCCAAACAGACTGAGATACGTAGATTGATTCGTCATTTCTATATATTGAATGTATATTCTACAATATATATATTTGTATTGCATTGTATTCTGCTTTAATTTATAGAACTATTTAATCAATATCTCATTTGCCAGAATTCTAATTTCTATGCAAACATGTTTTTATTCTTTATTAAGAAATTCCAAGAACATTCAAACCAAAACTTCTTTACTGCGGGTTATATTTTTTTAAACATGTTATGCAAATATTGTACAATGGTGGTTTTGGTTAAACCGTGACGATTTCGTCACAATATTTATGATGTGTATTGCATTAAAATAGAAAACCAGGTAAGTTGTAGTCATCGTCAGCATTATCAGGCTGAACAAGTTAGAAATTTAATAAAATTTATGCAAAAATGCAGTTGTTACAATCATAACAAAACAAAAACTTAAACAGCAATAGTATCACTTCAATAAACAAACAAAAAAAAATAAAATATTATACGTAAATACAATACATAGATAGGTCAAGAAACCCAAAGTCGTCGTCTAAATTCCATGGCCAACTGGACCAGTCAGTTGATTTTTTGCTTTGCGAACATTACTAAATAATTAAGAAACTAAAAAAATATTAAATAATATTTAGCAGACTCGGTTTACGATTTTCAAAACAAAACATTAAAACAAAAATAAAATAAAATTTATTAGATTAAATGGAATTTTTTGTTAAGGTTTTACAAGAGTTTTACAACACATTTAAATTAACACTTTAAAGTTACCTATTCATTCATTTAATGAAAATATTTATCATTTTTTAGGGTTCCAGACCCAAAGGGTACCAAACGGAGCCCTATTACGAAGATTTTGTTGTCTATCGGTCCGTTCGCCCTCTTATCAGTAGAATGTCTAGTTCGAGTGTTCCCACGATATTGAAATTTGCTTGGTTGGTAAAACTAGATTAGAAAATTGTAGTGTCAAAATTTCAGTTTGATCGAACTACTAGGGAGGATACCTCCCCATCAAAATTCAGATTCAGATTCAAAAAACACCCATACAAACCCCAAACACAAGTCTGACTCGCCGATTATTTTATATATATATATCAAACATAATACGGGACTAGCACTTTGTAGAAATGTTTGTTACGAATAGAACGGAGCACCGTAGACCCACTATACTTTGTGACAAGGAGCATCAAATTCGAGTCGTCATCCGTTTCCTCTGTTTCCAAGTAAATTAGTCTCTCAACTTTTAAGCCTTTTAATTAAATTAAGGCACTTATTACTGTTTCAGACGAATTTCCCCAATCACTGGAAATGTAGTGAGCACAATGACATTTCTATACCCAGAGTTTATTATAGACAGTTAGAGAGTCTAACCGCCATTTTAAATGCCATAAGACATATTTTTACATTGAACTTGCCA
The DNA here is from genome assembly GCA_037043295.1 of Amiota minor. Taxonomy (NCBI): domain Eukaryota; kingdom Metazoa; phylum Arthropoda; class Insecta; order Diptera; family Drosophilidae; genus Amiota; species Amiota minor. The sequence continues at coordinate 340,370 of JBAMAW010001772.1, forward strand.
ACATATCTTACAGTCCCTCGTATTTCTTAAAATACTCAAACGAAACTGCCCTAAATAATTTAAAATCGCAAAAAAACATTGTCAGACAGACAGATCGAGTCAACTCGACCAATACGAGTATATATTTATTTCCTCAGATATGTATGATGAACCAAAGTTATTGTTAGGTTTTATGTGCCTTGTTGTTTTCGATATTTTGCTATCTTTCAATTACGAAGGTCGAAGTTGATATTCCTATGAAGTGGAAAATATGTAATGTAAGCAACGAAGTACTATAATTGAAATCAAGCGTATGAATGAATGTTTAACTATTTCCTGGTTTCACAAAAGATAAATAGTTTTTATAGAATTCAATTTTTTCTCACAAACATACACGGCTTCTTTTGTTTAGTTTTGATTTTTTACTAGTACGAGTATGTTAAACTGTTTTTTTTTTTTTTTTGTTTTAAGATACATTCCGAGAGGTATATCAACCAGTTAATATTGTAGCTACAAACCTGATAAACAAATACTTATTCGTTTGTTGTTTGTTTTATGCTTTCGATGTTTATTAAAATCAGTCTTTTGAATTCATAATTTAAATATTTTAATTTAAAATTTATTTTATTATAAATTTGTCTTTAGTTTTCTTATTCACTGCCTTAGAATATTTTATACTATAACATATTGAGTCATTTTTCTCTGAAACTTATGACAAAACTGACGCATGCGCTTTCGATTTGTTTATGCCATTTTTAAGAACAGTTGTTCGGCTTTCCTAATTGTGGTGTATAGAAGTGTAAAATGGGGATGGTTTCTTAAATTTAAGGGTGAGTAATTTTAGCTGCGTTCCGGAACAGCTGTTTATAGAGTTGTCAAATGTTTTTAAAGCATAAATCTAATAAGCAAAAATTATTTTTTTTTTTTTATGTACAGATTTCTTTGTGACTTGACTCCTCCTAAACGGCTGGACCGATTTTGATGGAGATTTTTGTGTTTGCTTGAGTGGGTCCAAGGATGATTTTGTTCATGTTTGGACCCCAGAAGATGTTGTTGATGTTATTGTATTTTTTTTTTTTTTTCTTTCATTTATTATTAAAAGAGTCTTCAATACAGTCGGACCCAGTTAAACGAAACACCGCTTTTTTTTTTAATTGTTTCAATATTTCGCTCTTCTTTCTCTTCTTTTTGTATTGTATATAATGATCATTGAGGTAGGAGCACCATGAAGGCGAGTGTACGATTTCCAGCTTTGGCAAACCGTCAAGTTTATTTATTTATGCCTCAGGGATTGACGGAAAACATTTTCCATCAAATACCATTAAAATACAAACAAAACAATTGTATTTTTTTCAGTATGTCTTTGTTTTTGTATTAAAATTATTTTTAGGGTTCCGGATCCAAGGGGTACCAAAAGGAACTCTATTGCAGAGACTTCATTGGCCGTCCGTCCGTCCGCGGGTCATATCTCATAAGCCGCAAAAGCTAGAGTAATGAAATTTTCACTGAATGTGTAGTCCGGGCATCAGCAACAAACACTAAAACTAAAATATTTTCATAAAATTAAGGGGGTCCCCATACAAGAAACATTTTGGTTTGTATGGCAGCTATACGATTCAGTAATCCCACGAAATTGAAATTTGGACGGTTGGTTGCTTTACATCAGAAACTTATATTGTCGAAATTTCAGTTTGATAGGATTACTAGGCTCTATTAGGAAAACTTGTTTGTTTTATAGGCTCTATAAGTTTCTGATATAGGTGCGGTACATATGTTAAAATCAATTAAATCGGACCACTAGGGGGGGTACCTCCAATACAAACCCCGATTTGGGAGTCTGACTCGCTTTTAGCCCATTTTTTTAGAATATTAAGATTAAAATAAAATAAAAATAAAACTGATTACATAGAAATTTATATTTAAAATATCTTGGAAGATTCTCTATGACCATAAAATATCAATTAAATACTCAGTATAATTTTATTAATTGTTCATTGTTTGGTACTCAAAAAGGAGTTTTTGGTTATGCATATTCAATTGCTTATCATTTCCAACTATTTAACTAATATTTCGCACCAAGCGGTGGTTCAGTGATGTATTGCTTGATTTTTCAACTTATTCAGCATAAAGCTAATGGTTTATTTTTTATTCTTAATTTTCTAATTTTCCAATTCCCTCCATTCCCATTACTCGCCTATGTTAGATGTATGGACTTGACCATGAAACATTGACATATCAATGAAGTATTCGACAAAAATAAAACAATATTATATTTATTGCCATTAGGATTCTGTAAAATGATAATATATGGGAAATTAAGTTCTTAGGCAAGCGAATGGTCGAGTAGCATCCAGTTTACAAAATATTCGTAAATATGAAAATATTAAGCAAGATTACAATTTAAATTCATGGAATTTGTACTTTAAGATATCTTTGGACAATGAAAGATTTTAAATTATCGCCCTAAAAGATAACAAAACACAATTTCAGTAAAAAAATCAATTTAAATTATAAGATTTCTGTATACGAGTATTTACATAATCAACTATGCAAACTAAAAAAATATATATATATATATATATATGAAATCTACAAGCTGTCAACAAAATTCCATTTTCAAATATTATTATTTTACTTTAAAAAGATAAGATAACCATGAGCTTGAACTTGAAAAATACTTGTTTCATTATTTAAATGCATTTATTCAAATATTAACAACTTTAAGTAACTTGCTTAACTTTTGATGAACTTTTGACAGCTGGTTGCCCCTTTGTATCGAATCAATTCATGAATAATAAGTTTTGATTTATATCTAAGTATGTCCATACACAATATACCTAATATATATAAAAACGATATGTCTTGACTTTTAATTAAGCTACCAGCATGTGGTCATTTCCAAAATGTTTTGTATAAGAAATATGATATTTTTTTTTTTTTAATTTTATAAGATAATGTAAAGTTATTTGGATTTAATGGAATATATTATTTTATAAGAATTATCAATAAATTATAAGTTGTGAAGAAGTTTTCAAAGGTCATATGTAAGATTGGTGGAATTTGTCTGAAATATAAAGATAAAAATATATTAATACAACCAATACTTAAAAGTTTTTATAGAATAGATGTATTAGGACCATTAAAGTTATACAGTCGAATCGCGATAATTCGTAATTGCAAGGGACCAGCATTTTCTACGAATTATCGAGGTTTTCGAATTATCGAGGTTTCGATTTATCGAGATTAAAAAGAGAAAAATGCGAATTAACGGGGCTTTTACATTTCAGTTGATTTTCATCTATTTTTTAACTTTATTAGAACATAATAACTCCATTTACAGATGCATTCACATCTTACATACTATTAATTTAATAGAAAAATAAAAACAGAAACATAAAATAATTACACAAGAGAAAGACTAAGGTTTAAAAAAGTTTGTAGTTTTTGATTGCTTGAGGTTCTTTTCTTCTATCTCTTCAATTGAATTTTCTAAACTTATTAAGCAATCAAAAACATTTTTTTGGACATCATGATTTGAAACATAATATCGAACTTGTTGAATGGCCGATTTAGCTTGTTTATTCGTTATAAGAATTTCTTCATCGGCGCTATCATCGTCATCACTTTCATTATTAATAACAGTAACTTCTTCCAAAATATCGTTGTCTGTCAACATACCGGATACAGCCACGTCATTATTAACATTCACGTAATCATCAAAAAGGGCGACATTTTCAGAGTTCTCAGATAAACGATTTCATAGATGATCTATATTCAATTGCTCGTCTTGAATTAATTTTTTTTTTAATATCTTTCGATTTGCACTTTTCATGGTGTCATTCAACATCTGAAGCCATTCGTTAAAAAGATCAATTGTCATCCACGCCTTTTTATTATGTCGGTAAAGCATTGGAAAGCTGCGAATGTTTTTGAAGCACCTTGGTTTTGCAGGCTTTCCAATTAATAGTGGTTAAAGTTTTTCGGTGCCATCTATGTGTACAACAAATAAAAATACTATGCTTACCACCATGACATTTTTCATTTCTGAAGCAATAGGTTCGATCTGGCAAGTATTTATAAAACAAGCCAGTTTCATCTGCATTAAAGATGTCTTTAGCATCGTAATTTTTAATCAAATCACTCAACTTTTCTTTCCACCCTACACAAACTCCTTCATCAATAGTAGAACTTTCACCGCACAATTTTTTAAATGTGATGTTGTGTCGATTTTTGAACCGTTCAAGCCAACCACTGCTCGCTTTAAAGTTATTGATCTTCATTGCATTAGCAAAACACAAAGCCTTTTCGGTCAATAACTGGCCGCCAATAGGAACGTTGCTTTGCCGGCATTGTGTTAGCCACAAAAGTAGACACTTTTCTAAACCTGGATATTCAGATTGCTTGTGACGCTTTACGCTTTACGAAGATGCTCCCATAATAAATTCCTTTTTTTGTAGAATTGATGTGTGTTGATGGTGCGATTTCGAATTGTTTCGCCACCTCCTTTTTTTTGCTCCATTGTCAATTGCTGCAATAATTTGTTGTTTTTGAGAAATTGTTAAAGGTTTTATGCGTGCGTTTGTTTGGCATCTTGACATTACAGCTTATTGTTTTGAATGAAAGAAGCACTAAGAAAAAACAAACAAAACAAACAAAGTCAGTTAGCCGACATGAAGGCGACAAAACGCTAAACTGAATCCCTATTTGTTTTTTTTTTTTTTACTTTTTCATTACGAATTATAAGAGGTTTTAGAAATGAATTACGAATTATAAGAGGTTTTATGTTCATTGTATTCCAAATAAAAATACGAATTAACGAGGGGACCAAAACGTATGAAAGTTTTACGAATTATCGAAGTTTTTTCAAGGGACCAGCAGTTTGTTACGAATTATAGAGGTTTTCGATTTATCGAGGTACGAATATTATCGCGATTCGACTGTATAAAAGACTTATTTGATCATTTCTTTGATTTTTGGAAAGCAATGTTTTGATAATTGGGTGTTTTATATCACCATCGCACAGTGGGGAAAATGGGAAAATAATTTGTTCGTGCTTCGGTGCTTCCTCCAACATCTTATAAATTGGTAAGCGAAACATTTTCAACTATATTTGTGCCATGGATTAACAAAATTTTAGACAGAGACTAGTAACTAGTTTTATTAATAATAATTAGAAAGATATGCTCTTCAAAAGTCCAAAAAAGTATTGCAAAAATTACCATCTAATTTTGTACATTTGACAATCGCAACAGATCATATTAAGAAACAAAGCAAGAACCAGTTCAGCAATGGACGGCACTCACAATTTATACTCCACGGAAGCTCAGAGTACGTTATTGAAGACATGTTCATTTCAACAATGATTTAGCACTAAAACATCTACTTGTAAGCAAAGGTCCAGCACATATTTTTTTATTAAGCCTATCCCTTTAAATCAAAACATTAGCATCAATCAATAATTTAAGGATTTACAATTTATTTTGTACAAAGTCTCAGCACTGCAAAAAAGTGTGAAAATGTGTTGACGTACATGCTACAAAGTAAGCTGTGCGATTATCGTGAGAAAAACAAAACAAAAGTCATCAAAAATATCGGTGGTATATTTGTTGTCGATAAGAAACAAAAGAAATCGGCAGAATTCGAAACTTCAAAAATCAATCACACAAGATTGGTTACTTCTCCCACTGTGCATCGGTGCCTCTATAAAAGATTATGTATTGTTTATGAAAATGATTAAAACGATAACGAGGAACTTGTTATGTTAACAAGTCTACACAGTTTTTGAAATAGTCAATTCTTAATTCCATAAGTTGATAATACAAGATGATTCAGACAGAGTTTCTGAAATACTGGTCTCCTTGTACAAAAACCGAAACACTTTGCTTTGAAAGCTGTGTTTTTGTACTACAATATTAATTTAATCTTTTTTAGTATGAAACTCGTTTTCTCTTTCTTGAAATAATATAAAAGAATGTTTCAATGGACTCAAAGTTAAAATGAGAATATGTATATTTCATTTTCAGACGGAAGCTGTTAACCTTACTATGTAACAAGTTATGGGATCCTATGAATAAAACTACATTTTTTGTAGGAATCCCAAATAAAATATATAATTGATTATCATAAATTATTTTGTTATATTCCCTTCAGCTTCTTTCAGAACTTTGACAATTATTCATCATTTTTTGCAATATTGAATGAAATATCAACGTCATTGTTAATATAAAAATGAAAGTAGAACCGGACTCTGATATCCTGATTTACTACTAAATGATAAATAACTTCGATCGACTGGTTTACTTGTACTACACGCGCCACAAAACTCTGTGTTGTGACGTCATGGACGAATGTCTGAATACATTTTAAATTTTAGAAAAACAAAACTTGTACATACTCGTATTTCATTTTATACATTTTGATTGTTATTTTTTAATTAATATTTCATAAAAATTTTAAAGAAACAAATTGATGTTATGAAAATCTATACATCGTCATTGGAACCAGAATCAGAATAAATAAAAAAGTGTTCGTCATTTGTAACAAAAAATAAAAAATACTAATTTGTTTGGAACAAACACGAATTCTTAATATATTTCTTTATTGATTTTTTGTTAACATCTTAACAGCAATTGTTGTATTTTTATTATTACGTAATCGAATTTATGGTGTTTTATTTAGTATAAAAGAATATATATATATACAGCTACGGTCAAAATAATAGTAGCGCTAGTTGGAAAATGAATTTAATAAAAAAAAAAATGAATGAATTGGTGTTTTAATGTACCAAAAATATTTTTTTTTAAAGTATGATGTGTTAATGTGAAAATCATAAGGAAATAATAACAACTTTATGTCATATGACAATAAAAAAAAATTTTTCTCAAAAGTTCAATTAATTTGCACGGTCAAAATAATAGTAGTGCTTGGACAAATATTGAGAAAAAATCATTTCGTTGCTTTTTTATACCAGAAAAGTTTACAAAAAGTAAATATTATTAGTTTATAACAATTTACAATAGTAACTGATCAAAATTTTTAGTCATTTCTTTTCCTACAATGGGTCGAGGCAAGCCCTGTACACCTGAACGGCGTACACTCATAAAAAAATTGATTTCTGACAGAAAAACGTACAAGGAAGTTCAAAACATGGTAGGTTGCTCTCCTACAATGGTGCGTAATGCTATAAAATTCATATCAAGTATTGAAACACGTGGACGACTTCGCATTATGTCCGAAAGATTAGTTACCCGTGTAGTAAGATAAGTAAGATCACATTCATTGGCCATAACAGAAATTGAGAAACATTTTATGGTCGGACGAATCCAAAATTGTACTGTATGGTGGACCTGGATCTCGTCAGTATGTCAGGCGGCCGCCAGAGTCTGAGTGGCAACCAAGATTCACAACAAAAACTGTAAAAGACGGAGGAGCTCGCATTATGATCTGGGCTTGTTTTTCATATGACGGCGTGGGGCCAATATATTGGATCAAGGATATCATGGATCGGCACCTGTATGTGCAAGCAGGAGATAATGCTGACATATGCTAGTGAAGAAATGCCACTGATTTGGGAGCTTCAGCAAGACAATGACCCTAAGCATACAAGCAAAGTTGCCAAACAGTGGTTGCAGGCCAACGGAATAAATGTACTAGAATGGCCTGCACAGTCGCCAGATCTCAACCCAATTGAGAATTTGTGGTGCGACGTGAAGAATGAAGTTGCCAAACGTCTACCCAATAATGTTCAACAGCTTTGGGAAGCAGTTAGAGATGCTTGGAGCTCCATTCCTTCCCAAAGGTGTCAAAATCTTGTAGATTCGATGCCAAAACGATGTGCTGCAATTATAGCAAACAAAGGCTATGCTACTAAATACTAATTGTAGTGTAATAGTCGTAATTTTAGTTATTTTAATATTATCCGTAACATTTGTATTGATTTGGGCAGGTGGGAGACCTACAAATGAATCACTACTATTATTTTGACCGTGCAAATTAATTGAACTTTTGAGAATAAATTTTTTTTTATTGTCATATGACATAAAGTTGTTATTATTTCCTTATGATTTTCTCATTAACACATAATACTTTAAAAAAAAAATATTTTTGGTACATTAAAACACCAATTCATTCATTTTTTTTTTATCAAATTCATTTTCCAACTAGCGCTACTATTATTTTGACCGTAGCTGTACATAAATGGAAAAACCAATTTGACTTTGAAACTTAATAGCATAACTTTGAAATTGAATGGGTCTAACTTTAAAGTTTGAAAAGAAACTTAAGTCAACTAGTCATTTTACTTGAGGTTCTATACAAATTTTAGTTTACATATTGAAAATTCAGGGTTACAAACAGATCAGATAAGATTGACAATACGTCGTTACCTCAGGTCTGAAGTGTAAAAAAATACTATTCTATTTCTTATCTAAAATAAACAAAAATTAACTTTAAACTATAAAAAGTCTCTAGCCTTAGTGTTTTTTTGTAGTACATGTATAATGAATCTTATATCTAGTACTGTTCATCATGTGAGTATCTTTTTATATTCTACTGTTAGTTAACACCAATTAAATCCACTTAAATGACCTTCTTGAAACAAATAAAAACGGACGAAATTGCGCATTTACAGACTTTTTTGATTGAAGAAAATCTAAATAACAATGAATAGAAAAATATAATAAAAATATCTTCAAACTTCAGTCTTTTGTTTTTGTATCTAAAAACCGGATAATCTTATTTTTTGTTGAGTAATCTTTAAATTATTATTATTAAATATTTTTTGAAGTGATTTTTTCATTATGATTTGTTGTAAGGTAACAACAATTTTACTTAATAAGAGAATAAAAAGTAATCGTAATTATCATGATAATAATAAATGTCATGCTGGTTTCTTTTATGATTTAAAATTTCAACTCAAATTAAGTAAGTTTTTTATGAACACTTTGTGAGGTTTAAGTAAGAGACTTTTGTATTGTAGTTTGTTTAAGGTTGTGCTTCTTTTAATTGTTAAAAAGTGTTGGGCTCATTATTCATGATTAGCTTATTTTAAATTTAATTGGGCCAACACATTTTATGGAATAATGAGATAAAAAAATCAGGAAATATTTATAAAAAAAATTGAAATAATGAACGCGTTTGTATATTTTTTATTTTAATTGATTATTGTTAAGTATATCAACTAAGAACCGGCAGTCACTTCAATTCTAATGTCGCCCTAATCCTTATGTAGATATTATTGTCTGGTCAGACTGTTTTTGACTTTGAGCTGATTTTAAAAGACTGCCATAAGATATATTCAATATGGATATGGGCATATCGAATTTATATTGTGGATTTGATAGACCATGGTCTGGCCAGTCTGGCCCTATGCAAATCTATACATTTTATATGGAAGTTTTTAAATTTTTAGCAGTTAGAGTCAACATTTCTGTTGAAAATAACAACAGAAAAAAGTGAAGAAAAGTCTCATAACTAACAATTTTGTCAGCAGTCGACTGTGGTCAAGTAGCATTTCTCTTCAAAAAAAAAACTGTTTCAGAAGGGCAGGACTTTCGAAAGATGACATGCATACTCCAACTATGCATTGAGAGGAAGAAGACTTTCTTCCATTATCTGAATTGTCTGCTCTACAGTCTTCATTTAAAGCAATAACAAACATTGATGCATCATGTGATGACTACGTTGATGTTGATGTGTGACAATTAAGTAACGGGACTGGTCTGTAAAACATACTTTATTGAAAACTTATTACAAATAACAATTAATCTCCTTCAACATACTCCCCTTCCCTATCTATACACCGCTGCATGCGAGTTTTCCACTGGTTAAAGCAGTGCTGAAAGTCACTAAGTGTTAGACTCCTTAGCAGGTCTGCCGTTTTTGCTTTTACCTCTTCAACCGACTCAAAACGTGTTCCCTTCAACGAACTTTTGATTTTGGGGAACAGGTAGAAGTCGCAGGGAGCGAGATCTGGTGAATACGGTGGGTGTTCGAGCACGGTAATTGATTTTTTCGCTAAGAACTGCTTCACAGAGAGTGCATTGTGCGCTGGCGCGTTGTCCTGATGCAGAATCCAGGATTTGTTGTTCCACAGGTCTGGTCTTTTCTTTCGCACTTTTTCTCTCAGCTTCTCTAGGACCTCAATGTAGTATTTCCTGTCTTTCCAAACAATTTCATTAATTTTTTGAACGTTTTCTGCAATTCTTGATGTCAAAGGGCGTCCAGTCCGTTCCTCATCATCAACTTCTTCCCGGCCCTCAGAAAATCGTTTGTGCCATTTCGAAAATTCTAGTACGTGACATGCAGTCATCACCAAACACATTTTTTAGCAATTGAAAACACTCACTTGGAGGTTTTTTTAATTTTACGAGAAATTTTAAATTAATTCGCTGCTCGATTTTTAAACTAATCATTTTTCCGGCACTTCTATTACACAACACTTTACTCAAACTAGGTTTAAAAGTAAACTAGACTAGACAGAGAGGCGGGATCAAGTGGATTCTGCGCAGTAGGAATCAAGGTCACTCACCATCCATCCCCACTCTTAAAGCTAAAGACAGACGACTGTGGTATACTCAGTCCCGTTACTTAATTGTCACACCTCGTATGTGCAGACCAGGGACAACCAGTCCAATGAAGATATTCTCATCAGTATTCTGGAAAGTCATGGAGTTCAGGCAATCCCTGATATTTCAGATTCAGTTAACGATGAAGAAGAATTGGCGAATGATAATAAGATGTTACCTACATTTGGAGAAAATTTTTTATCAATTGACGTTTTTCGGAACCTTTATGGAGATGAGTAGTAACGTACCGACTAATGTGTTTGAATCTCTAAATGTATTAGAATGATGTTTTGTTTGTTCACTATAGGGAAGTTCGACAGTATATGAAAGGAATGAGAAGCAATGCTGCCTAAAGTCCAGACCTGAATTCTAGGGAAAATTTGGGGTCATTGGAAGATTTACTTTGCAGCATAAATGTAATAATATTCCCAATACCAGTGTTCACAAATTGATAGAAAATATGATAAAAATATAAAATAAGGGATTTTGGGCAGAAATTAAACCAAAAAATTAAAAAAAAAAGGAATTTGCATAATTGTCCTCATGAGGTTCCTTTAGTTTTTTGTACACTGTTTTCCTAAAAAAAAATATTTTTGTTATTTTTTCTTTTAAAAAATGAAAATAAATTAATGAAAAATATGTTTAAACATATTTTGTTAGACTCATACAATATAGCCGCATCACGTTATACGATATATGCGAAATTTAATCCACGAATTCCGATTTTTTCCGATGTTCCGATCTGCACCAAACTTCATAGAGACATTCTCCAGACCTTGCGACAGTTTCCTTGAAAATTTCATCAAAATTGATTCTTTAGTATACCATATAAATACTAGTGGTCTGCTGTAGGGAATGCGTTTATAAAGACTAGTATCAATATGAGGATTAAAGCCGCACTGCATTTATGAATGAGAAATTTTAAAACTTACTTAGAATATAAATGTATTGATTTATTTGTGTTCTTAAGATGCCAACGGTGATTGAGGAAATAAATTCTTTCAGCAGACGTTACAATGATCGTTTGCTAAAGCACCCAATCCTCGGGCAACACACAACACTACCCGACTTCATCCCAACGATCTCCTTAATAGAATATTGTAACATTTTTAGCCTACCTTCAAAGCTCATAATTTACATAAGATCATAAACTTCATCACATCTAATATCGAGAATATTATACATTTTGCATTGGTAAAATTTGAAACTTCAATACCATAAATGGTAATAACTTTGCAAGTGAACCAACTTTACCTTTTCTTCGACATTTATTTCCTATTTACCAATTATGGTTAATCAACGATTTCCGCAAACGTTCAATAAACGTTCTTCAGCAAAATTCCAAGAGAAAAATAAAAAACAACAAATCCAATACGTAAATTGAAAAAATTTACCAAAATCGCATAGTTTTAAAAATTTAAGATATTCAAAAGTAACCTCGTGCCCTGTTGATAGCATATTGAACCCGACAGCAAAGAGCTAACCAACCAACTGACGCCACTCTAGATGATATTCTACGAAAGCAAATCGTGATGTGAACAGCAGCAGCATAAAATAATATTTCGAAATACCGATTCGACCTTCTTGCAAACATGTTAGAACTCGCGAATAATTAGCAAAATATACGACGAACTCTTACCTATTTCATTTCCTATAAGAAAAGAATAATAATATTATTAAACGGTTATCTTAGCGCCACACGCTTATAAACACATCAACCAACAAATAGAAATAATAACCAAAGTTCTGCTTCTTTTTTTTTTTGCGTTTCTCATGCGCAAAAATTGAACTTTACTTCCGGTCTCATCCGAAATTAGCAAAGCTAAAACTGAAACGCGCGCTATTTCACAACGGGTTTTTTGTTTCGAGGTTTGGACATGACTACATTGGATTATGTGTAGAACTGTGACGCGACTTTGTTGAATGTATCAGCTTTTCATACATAAACTATTAATATCATTTTAATGTTGTTCTTGTTTTTGTTGTTGTCTTGCTGTTGGAATTATCTGATTGTGATTTATTTAGAAAGCTAATAATTAAAACAAAAATAAAAAAAAATTTATTATGAGCTATTCTTGTCAACAAAAAAAAGAAGGTCGTTTGTTTATAATAGTATCTTATTTAAGATGATTATACGAGGTGTGTGTGTGTATAAACGTAATGGTTAGATGCTGTAAATCATCTCAATGTAATCGTTATTATATCCATCGATACTCACCACTTTTGAATCTGTTCAATGATCCAGACGGTTTATCCATTGTGCTTTCAAAAGTTCTGAAATGAAGATCATGTTAAAATTGTCTTTATCGACTTGAAAAGTTAACTGACAATTAGATTGCATCGGATCGGATCAGATATTAAAAAGTTCTCAATGCATGTGATAAGAAATTTTTAAGTTATAAAATTTTGGATAATTTAACGCCAATTTCAGAATAATCTTGGTTTTGGAAAACGGATTTTATAAAACACAAATGAAGGCCAGGTTTAGACTAATATTCTTACAGAGTCAGGCTTGGTTTTGTTGGTCGAATGACTTTGGAATATATTTAGTAATTCTAAAGAAGCAAACGCATTAAGCTATAACCACACCTCGTTCTTATTATTTATTGTATATTACTACTATCTGCCACCGATGTGAGAAAGCCAGAACCGGATAATAACTTATAAAAATATATATTACTTTAAAATTATTGCCTTAACATTTGATTGATTGAGCGATTAAGTGAGATTTAATATTAACAAAACAATAGAAGCTACTGAGCTATTAATCTTAATTATCATATAGTAGAATTTAAAAAATTCAATGAAAGAATGATGATTTTCGTCTTCCAAAGAAACTAAGGTCAAGTATCTTTTGTTACTTGACACTTGACACCCTCACAAAAGAACTACTTCAATAAGAAGTAGTTAAGAATCTGCAAATCAAGCTTCTTCTGTTCTTTGCTTAAATGTTTTTCAATAAATAAATAGTAATGAAAATTTATTTGAATTTACCTTTTCAACACCCACAATTTCCGGCATTAAATCAATTCGCCATGAAATTTAATAACCACACTCAGAAAACTTCAATTTGAATAAGGATACATGAAAAAAGAAAACCTCTTTGTAATGCAAAAATGAAAAAGTATTCAAGGGGCATTTCACTATTGTTCAAAGTAAAAAATTGCAGACAGAAAATGCAAAATAAGGCCATCGTTGACATTGAGCATATTCAATTTGACAAACTATTTCTATTTATTCTCAGCTAAAAGCCCAAAGCCCAAAGCCAATGCACTTTCTGGGTAACGTAAAAAACATAAACAAATCAAAATGCGCAGGATCCAAATTCAATAAAATCAGCTGTTTCAAAACTTGCCCACTTACCGCATAATGAAAAAGAAAGCTTTCACTGCATATGGGGAAGAAAAGAAAGCTTCAGAGAAATGAACAATCAGATAATCAGTCAATTGTGAGGAGCTCGCGTGTGCGGTAATCATACGTACCCTTTTAGGGTTCCAATATATTTGATATTTCGACTAACTTCAAGACCGAAACGTAATTCTTGGAATTATTGCGATAGAAATAGTGTTTGGCTTATTTACAATTGCAGCAGTAGCCGTGTTGCAATGAACAATTTTGTTTATATGGCAACGTGTGACCAAGCCAGGGGAAAACAACAAATGAAATAATTTTAATTGATGAAGAAAAACTGAAGCACCAAAAAATAAAAATTGTAGAACGCATAAAATAATTTTCCAATATGTGAAACGGAAAATGCGTAACACTCGGAAGTTAGGTGGATTCTTATCAAATTAAACTAAAATAATAAAAATGTGAATTTCAATTGTGGTTTGGTTTGTTTTGAAAGAAATAAATAATTTCAAAAATACCTAATGAATTATTAAATACTCTTTATTGAATTAAAACGTCTATCAAATGTCAAAGGCTCATCATAGCGGATAATATGTCATCTACAAGGTAAGCAGAATGTTAGTCTTCAGAAATTATACCAATTAAGAATCTTGTCACTTCAATTTTATATGCTTACATATGTAATTAGCAACAAGACAAATAGTATTTAGATACTTTTACCATTTCATTACATTTGTAATGAAATCAATAAATTGATTTTTGATGTGTGAATATTTGAATAAATACAATCTACTTAGTTGTTGACCCAGGGTAGAAACAAAGAATTGTGTGATATCAGATATTTAATTTTCTCAAAGGGCTTTTAGCATAACCATTTTTTCATTGTAAGTATGTGGGACACGGCTGCCAAAACTTTTCTATTAAAAAATTTCTTTATTTTCTTTACATTTCATGTTTTTTGCCCTTTTCACTTTCCATTCATTTTTGTAGGCGTCATCTGGCGCTATTTTGTTAGTTTGTCTATTATTTTCTTCTATTTTTCTTTTTATATTATATTCTCGTTTTTCTTCTATTTTTTTTTTTTTTTTTTTTGTATTTTTGTTTTTGTGGGGTTATATCAATAGTTTTGGTTTTCTACTCTTCATTTTTACATTCGCCCCAAAGCACATACTATATTTACTTTGAGTATCAGCGCCACAATTCTCTTTATGATTCCTCCAACCTTTTTTTTTTACCGATTTAATATTTGTTTTTCATTTATATACCTAGATATACATGTATTTATATGTATGTATTTAGGTTTTATCTGATGCTTGGTAGCTAGATAAAAATAAAATCTAGATTGTTTGTACCATAGTTTGTTTTAAGCTGAACAAAAAAGTACAAAAAATTTGGTTTTCCTTTTCATTGTGCATTATTACTTTTTATTTTAGAAGATATATTAAAATTTATATGAGAATAAAATATAATTTAAGACCATTGCTATCTTATAATTTAAAAAAAAAATGAAAAACTATTAGCTTTTTATCACTTTATTTAATACAATATGGTTAATGAAATAGAAAATAGTCTTCCCTCTTATAATATAATATTTTGTTTTGTTAATCAAGAACTAGATGAACGGTTTAGAATTTCGTAAAGGTTTTAATAAAATTTGAAAGCAGAGTGTCTATGTGCTATTAAAAATGTAATATGACCTTCTGTTGCCTTATGAACTTTATCCTGTTGGTTGAATTTTATATTTCAACATAAAATCATGTCTATGCCGGTTATTTCGTGAAGAATATTGTCCTCTTCAGTTTCTAGTAAGTATCGATAAGAGAAAGTGATGGTCTAATATCTAAGGTGCATTTGAATCGCATAACAAAATTTCATTATTTTTGGTAAATGGATAATAGCCATTGGTGTTTTCTTGTTTAATTTATTATTGTATTCCAATTTTTGGTTACTTTGATTTGAATTCACAACACTAATTTCTGCATTTTCATTGCATTTCACGTTATGTTCAACACTAAATGTGTGCTTTTCAGAATTTATTACACTGACCTTAATGTGACGTCAAAATAGAGAATGAGCAATTTTCGAAAGCGAAACAGGCCATCGCTATCATTATATCATGGGCTATTAGTATTTTAGTGAATGGCAGACATTTGCTTACGGCGCACTGAACGTCATTGTAGTGTGAATGCCAGCTTTTGCGAATAATGACATGGATCACACATGGAACGGCAAAGATGAAATCGGATACATATTATTTTTGATTGACAGCAGGCGAATGATACATGGATTACTGTATTTGTTTCACTGTACGTTGCTGTTTAAGCCATAAATTTTGTGAAAATTGTTTGTTGTTTCGTTGTCGCGAAAAAGAATGTTTTAAATATATATATATATTTTTTAAATGTTTTTTTTAATAAATTAGTTATATTATTTTTAATCATAATTATTTAATTTAATTTTTATATAAATTAATTTTAATCGCATTATATTAATCTTGTTTAAAATAATCATAATTCATAATTTGCTGGCGTTAATCATTAATCGTTAATCATTATTTGATTAATTTGATCAAACTCATATATCCCTCAAAGTTGTCAATTGTATGTAAAAGAAATATTAGAAAATAATGACACAGACTTGGATCGGCATAAGAAGTGATTACATTTTGATTTAGTGATTATTTTATAATACATTTTATTTGAACATACTTAATTAATTAATGATTTGATGATTTTTTGATTATGATTAATTCATCTTAATTAAAATTTTTAATTACGATTTGTATAGTCAATAATTTTTATTCGTGAATCTGATTAGCTAAGTCCAACACAGAATGTCTGATTGACATTGACGTTGATACTCGTAACAATGAGTCGATACATTCTTTTGATTACACAGGTCTGCATGGAAAAAACTGCATAGGGTTTTTATATATTTTCTTATAGATTTTCACGTGGCAAAACCGAAAAAAATACAAAAAAAAATCCATCACGTTTTTTTTTTTTTCCCTTCTGTTGGATGCTCAATCGAGAAACCAGTGAAGGAAATCAAAAAAATAACTATACGTGATGGGATATTCTGATAATCATTTTTAGAATCTGTGATCTTTAAAATATATAATTCCGTAAAAATATCCCATGCAGCAAAAAAAAAATTTTTTTTTGCAGACCTGTGTTATCGCCAGGAGACACACGATCCTCAATCAGTCTAAATACTTGCTATTCAATGTTGTCATTCAATTAGAAAGAACCCGTTTTGTCATGCGAGTGACAGCAGTAGATTTGAAAGACATGTTGGCTGACATGGCGAATACAATGCACAATAAATAGTCATTCGGTGTAAATGTAGCTTAAATTGCTGTAATGGTACGCTGACCACTTGTCTGGTTTTTCTGCAGAAACAGGGATTTGGCTCGTCTTCGAAGACCTGTATGGGGTTTCTCATATGCATAGATCCAATATTCATAACGTGTCACAATTTTATAATCATCTTGTGAAATTATTTATACAATATTAAAACATTCTGAGTATTTTTAGGCTAAGAAATGTCAAGCTTCAAATGCAAATGTCAGATTAAAACGGGGAACATTAGGATTGCCACTACCCGAAATATAAAAATTGCCCTCTTATCAACTAAAATTCAATGTTCAATATCTTTAGAACTTAAGGATTTCGGTATTTCATACTTATACAAATCAGTTCAATTTTTAATATTATTTACATTAATATAATATTCTTTGCTACGTGGTACATGTTTTTGTTTATACTTACAATATAATTTTTCCATACTTTTGTTGATGCAAAACTTTATATTGTGCTTTTAGTTCAACTTAACTTTTATTTCATTTCATTTCATTTCAAATCAAGTTTTTGTTGCTTCAAAGAAATAGTTTAATTTTGTATGTTTTACTTATTTAATAACCTTGTAGCGCAGTTTCATTTTCATCCCATCAGTATTGGATATCAGAAACCCTATAAATTAATGAGAATATGCCAATAATCTGAGTCGAATGATATGTAATCAAGCGGCAGGATATTTATTATTAAAGGCTTTCTCTACATACTTTTCTTTGTTCTCTCTCCTTTCTTTTCACTGGCCTCTTTCAATAAACAATAGGCGCCACTTATCACAATAAAAGCAATTTGTCTGCTATCGTGATTCTTACTTGCTCCAACACAAAAATCGATTTAATAAGATAGTTTCTTAATTAAAATATTGAGTAATACAATAATAATAACAACACAATGAAGTATAATTATAATTAAAATCATAAGAGATGGTTGGCAAACAATTATTGAGGCATCAAGTACGATGACAAAGTAGAATTAAAAATGCTTCTATTTGGCAAATGTCAACTTTATATTGCAGAAGAAAACCTGACGGAACGAACTTTGAAAGAACCTTAACAATTTTAGAAAGTCAACGTCTGTTCTTGGCTTTGGAAATGGCGCCAAAAAGTCCTGTTCCTTATGTAAACTTCGACAAACAAGCAAATCAAATGTAATAAAACCTTAAAAATGTGTGGGCGTTTAAGGTTATAAAAGTAATATTGACAATGAAGTTTCATGTATGAATGTGTGTAAATTTGTGTTTGTGGGTAATAGTGGGTGTTTATATATTGTATATAAATAAAAAGTCCGCATGTGCCTTGTGTGCTTAGACCCTTTTAACTTAGCAGGCAGTAAATGTTTGCTTCAGTAACCGCAAAGCAAATCTGTCAACAAGCCGTGAAAAATAGAAATGAATTTTACACTCGGGATGAGTACTAAGTGCAAGGGTAAAAGACCGACAACTGACCAACTCAATTATATATATACATATATATATATATATATATATATATATGAAGAGGATTACTTGGTATATGAGGATTACATTAACATATTTAATTATTATTTACAATTATCAACTACCCTTAACCAACCTTTTTTATTTTGTAATTTTCCCCTATAGTTAACCTAATTCTATAGTAATTTAACCCACATACCTGGTACAAATTTTCAATTAACAATTTGTTCTGATGTTTGTAACACATAGAACTAACCATATAAAGTATATATATATATATGAAACTGATCATTAAATGAATGAATCAATTTGTCTATTCGTGTGCCCATGTTATTATCTCGGTACAAATAAGTTGAATTGTAAATGCATCTATTGTATTATATTTTTATAAAAAACAAAAATCATTTATATGTTTCTATGAATCAGAGTCAATGTTCTGTGTTATTTTTACTTATCTCATCTACTCTTACCCTTCTTTAAACATTCCACCTTCACTATTTGATTATATGCATCTGTGACTATGTCTCATTTCTAAGATGTCTATTATATATTTCAGTTTACTAGACACTCTATGCAATGGAAGTGGTGCACGTTTGGCCTTGGGCACCTCAGTGATTACTTATCTAATTGTCTATAATGAGACATGCTCCCTCACATTGCTCTTTGCAACGCTTTTGGCCACCATCTATGGTGCCATGGCAGGTAGATACAATACATCCAATGCAGAGAGCATCCTTTGAATTTCATGTAATTAAACTGAAATTAACTTTTAGCAAGCTGCAAGAGTAGCCTTCGTTCACTGCAAATGCCCTACGTACGAGCGAGTAATAAATTTGATTTTGGTTGTCTTTTCTTGGCAACTTGGATGGATGCTTTAGCCATAATGTGTGCCTGTGCTGCCTTGGCGCGTACTCTAAGCACTTGTCTGGATGCAATGACAGGTGGTTTGGCACGTATACTTATTTTAGGTAAGTAGTTAGTATAATATTTTCACCAGTAGTGTAATTTCATTGGATTTTAGGTCGAAATGCGCCAGCGAATGAACCATGGCCAGATGTACTTGGGGTTGCTGTTGTTTTTCTTGTCACTGGCATGTTTATGCTTGGTTTGGAGGTGAGTAGTAGATGCCTTGCCCTCTAAGAGATTCAAGTATGCATTGCTTAACTGTGTTATTTTTCTTTCTGTTCTGTTCTTAAAAAGCACTCAAAAGCCTTTAGCCTCATCATGACACTCAGCATGTTTGGCTTAAATGCAATGCTAAGCGCCGTCAGTTGGTGGAAAGGCGATTTTCTTGAGTGGTCGGAAAGTTACTTCCAGCCAAATGGCATTAACAGCGTAAGTAAAACCCAAATATGTTCACAACTTAGCTTAATGGTTGCCAAGAGGGTTTTCCATTTCTTTGCATTTATTGGGTCAGTGCACTCGTTTATATGAGAAATTATATTGATTTTTTTTTTTTTCTTTCTCTCTACTTAATTCACTCTGCACCCTTCTTTGCGAATAATTACTCTTGAAGCGCACATACATAAATATTCTGTGACAAGTTTAGTTTGCGTGCTTAGTACTTTTTTCTTCGGCATTTACAGGGTATGGGTATAAGCATTTGGTTATGATAGGAAAAAAGTTATTGTGTTTTTAATACCAACCGGAGATCGTTTGAAACCTTGTCTGACTAAGCTTATGATTGATTGGTTTTATAAGTAAACAAAAAAGCAACATAACGAAAGCAAAAGGATAATGTGCTAATTAGCGATAAGTTGTCAAGGGATTGTGATGCACAATCACCTGCAGTTTTTATGAATTCAATGAGTAATTTGTCCCGGGATGGCAGGGATGGTAGTTTTTAACCAATTCGATTTCATTTTTATACCCAATACTCTGGCCTTGCCTTGATGTTTTTAAAGCATAGAACTATGTGTCAGAGACCCATATGGTAATGAGCAGCATAATGAAGAGAATCAATTAAGCCAACTCTCAGTTTCTGAGATTACATGCCAAAAATTAGGTACACACGAGTTTTAATGTCGTACAGCTCAGTATGTTAACAAACTGAGTTCTTCGTTTACTGGAAGATGTAGTACACATACAAAATTTGGAATATAATAGGTATATAAGCTTCGGCGAAGCGAAGATAATATTCTCTTGAAACATTCAAAATATTTATCTAATTTTATTCTTTTAGTTTCTTCTAGCCACTGCTTTTCTTACATATGCCTTCCCAGGTGATTATCCTACACAACGAGCTGGATTCCATCGTTTCTTAGGCACCATCATGATAGGACTTGTTACCATATCCTTAGTGTTGACGGCAATATGTCTTTCGACAATCGTTCATTATAAGTAAGTATAAATAAATGAAGAATTTTTCAATGCCAAGTGTATTAATTTCTTTAATCGACAGACCCGTTGAGGAGTATATAGCTGTACCACTATTCAATATACTCGATGAACTCGGATATCATCGTTTGGTACCTGCAGCTGCTTGTTTGCTCCTCTTAACTAGTTCGGGTGCATTTTTGGAACTTTATCCCGAACTCTATGGCATCATAGTACGTTTTGCTACTTCCGAATGGAAAATTCTCTCCAAGCAAATAAGTTATGAAAGTTCAGATAGTGGCAATCCTGTTTTAGCTGTATTCTTAAGCGGTAAATGAAGCTTTCTTTTTAGTAAGATATTAGTCCTTTTAATAAATTTATGTATATTCTTATTAATTTCAGGTAGTCTCTGTGCTATGTTAGCCTTCGCTTGCCCGTTGCAACATCTTAGCTATACTTTGGCAGCAAGTCATATTTGTTCGGTGTCATTTAGGGCATTTTATTTACTCTATACTCCTTACAGACCGAAATTTATACAACAATGTAGTAAGTGAATCAAATGAAATCCCTTACAAATATTATTTTAATCAGAATTGGTCTATTTTGTTTTTGTTAGGTAGTGATTCATCGCTTTCCTACAGTCGGCTTTCCACTGCGCCTATGGTTAAAAGTAGTAGCAGTAGTGCTAGTAGTGGACCCTCTGGCAGCAGACCCAAGCGCAGCCTATGGAATTTAAGTCTCCCCAAACAGCGAGTAATGAAGAAATCTAAAAGTAAGACAAAAAATAAGAAAGAAGTTGAAAAGGAATGGTTACTATTGGGAGAACCAACTTCACCATGTCCACAACGTGAAATGCATGATGTAGAGTCAACTATATTATCAGATGGAGAACCGCCAGTAAGGTTTCTTCACTTTCAATTAATTACTCAAGCAATCAATTAAAGTTTTAACTTATTTTTTAAGCCATCTGATTTTGAGTATCCCGACCGTTTCGATAAATCAGACTCTGATACATCCACAGATATTGATGCTATTGTGGATGAGTATCGTCAGAAAATTAAGGTTTGCCATGTAAACTTAAAGATATTTTCTTACTAATATCTGTTTGATATTAGGTTACAACTTCTGGTCCTATGGAGCGAGCTATACGCATACCCACGATCAGCACTTGGCGTATAACGATTTTTGCACTCATAGTCATTGGTTTTGGCATTGCGCTTAGTGTCGCGGGTATTCTAATGGAATGGCCACCTGCAACACTTACGGGAATCATGGCCGTTTTCATTGTCAGCACTATGGTAACGCTAATACCAAAATATACGGGCAGCGTTATCAATGTCAGCCCAGTTCTTTGTTCCATGCTTTTACTATTGAGTTTTGTATTGTTCTCTGCCTGTGCAGTGCACTCTTGGCCTGGTATTGCCGCTTGGATCGTGGGAGGTCTCATATTACTGATACGTTGTGATAAATATTGTTGTAATTGCTTTGATCATACGATGATGATGAATGAGCAATTAATACCAAGTGTTTCGGCCAAGACAACAGGAACAACGACTACAATACGCATGCCACGTCCACCAAAGGGTATTCTTACAATACCAACTCGCATTAATGCCAATAGATGACAACCAGAGTCCTCCGACGAGGAGGGCGAGGACTTGTTCCATGAAGATTTTAATGTGCGTGATTTCGAAGAGGAAGATCGTGACGATGATGAAGATGACTGTTGGACTGAATGAGCAAAAACAGAATGCCATGCAAGGACGAATATGTTTAGTTAAAGTGAAGTGAAACATTTTAATAAGAAACTAGCAAAGTAAATGCTGCGGCCTTTTATAAGTGTCTCAATATTATATAACATACACGAATCCACTATATTGTAGTTAGCTTAAATTGGGAATATATAATACAATATTTATTTATATTTAGTTAGCTGTATGAAATTTTAAAAAGAAAACAAGTTTTAATGTTAAAATAAATAGCCCAAACAAAGCGTCAGTATTATATTGTAATAACATCATTTTGTCTTCTAATCATAAAGTTGAATGTTCTCGAATAGATAATTCAAGAGTTCTTCAATTGGGGTCATTATATTTTCAGCATATAAAGAATCCAATGACATTACATGTTCCAGTAATTCCGATCGATCATTATTCATATAATGATCAAATTTCTCGGGCTCTGCAGCACGTATGCTACTAGCAAGTCCTTTAGGCAAACAGGTCAATTGTTCACTTATGGCCCAGCTTACAATAGCAGCTAAACGCATACGACGGCATTCGGTTTGAAAATCTGCCTCAGTAAAATTACAATTTATATTTAAATCTCTCAAACAATTTTGAAATTCCTTAAAATAAAAAGCTAAACAAGCTGCTTCATTTCTTCGACGTAACTCCGCTCTAGAAGTTATAAAGAGCATGAAGAGCACATCCAAAACCGGAGAACAATAGCGACTTAATTGAAAGTCAACTATAACGCAGGAACTTGGTACACCTTCCTCATCAAAGTTAAAAAGGATATTACGATCCCAAGTATCTCGATGACAAAGGGAATTATAGTATAACTCAGAGGGTTCTGTTAAATCCTGAACATTACGAAGTATATCATACAGTCGTTCATTAACGTTATTTGATGCTCTGAAATTTTGAATGTTTTTGCGCTAAATAAATAATGGCCTAAATGCAGAAAATAAAAAATCATTTAGATTCGCTGAAAACTATATTCTCAATCGTAAATCTGACCTTGACTCCCGTCATATACCATTCGTTTTGATTACTCAAATGAATTTCTTTCAATGCATCCTGAAATTTTTCACCAATCCGAATGCCGTCTTTTTGTTCCCATGCAATACTTGATGCATGGAAATCAGCTAACAAACGGAGTACCGCACGATTATGCGCCATTGTGTAGGTTACACCATTGGGGAGATTCTTATATTCATAAGACAAATCGTCTAGCACTATAAGATCCTTGCGAGTATAATAGCAAGTAGCATAGAGTTTTTGTTTTGCTATTTAAAAAAATAAAAAAAAACTTTTATAAAATTCTTAATAACATTCCTCAATAATAAATTTACCATAACATTGCATATTTGGCAATATCTTCATGTATATAGCCGCCTCTTTATCAAAGAAACCTTTACGTTCGCATTCATCTCGATGCAAATCATCGGAATATGGTACAGTCTTAACAAAATAGCGTAATAATCTTTTTGAAGCCTTCAATAAAATAAATTATTCAAAGAGACATATTTTCTTATCTTTTATAACATTTTCTAGAAAACTTACCTCATCATTGTGATTTATTTGTATTGTCAATTTATAATAATCACCCATATATCCAATGAGATCACTTGAACCTGGCGTAAGTTCCCAATTCCCAATTTCTCTACTATCCACATTATCTCTCTTTAATGTTTCTTTTGCAATTTTATAAATTTCATTGTCATTGAGAATTTCTGTGGAAGACTTCTTCATCGTGTGGCTTTAAATAAATGACTGATTAGATTAAGCATTATTGAAATCTTGAACAAGTGCGACAATTCGTCATAAAGTACCAAAAAGCAAAATTAAAAAAAAATATATATGTGGGAGAGATTAAAATTGTCACACAATTCACATCGTTGTTTTTTTTTTTTAGCTTTTTAAAGATCTGAAATGTTTAGGTGCATGGCAACCGATATCAAAAGGGGACTGATTTTAAAACTTTTTGTTGTTGTTTGTTGTTTTCAAGTGAGCTTAAGTGGGTTATTACTGTTGTCACGAAGGTAGTCACAGAAGTTCTCAACCTGACATATAGATGGTGTTAATTATTGGAAAAGAATGGCCTATTCTAGAACGTACAAACTTTAAACAGCTTTTAAAGGCCTCACTCTAACCATTATAAAAGCGGAACTAGATTCAGTAAGAGTCTGCTTCTTCGTTTATAGGAGTAAAATATGAGGTGGCGGAGCTTAAACGAGGCTGTACGAGCTACCAAGAAGAAGATTGGATTGGTGGACCAAATGAAATGACTACATCAGAAATGGTTTTGGAAACAAAAAAAAAAGCATCGTGAGGATGTTACAATCGAGTGTTTGATGAAGTTTCACAGCAATAAAACCGAGTTTTTGCATAACCATGGCTGAAACATGGATCATCACTTTAGACCTGAGGCGAAAACACAATGGACTGAAAGGGAAGAATTGGTTCTAAAGCAGGAAAAAGGCAGTTCCATCTACAAGCAAAATTATGACGTCAGTTTTTTGGGATATCGAACTAAAAGAAATAAAGATATTTTATCCAATATTTTATGGTTTCTTTGTTAGGTCGGGTAATTCTTCCACAGCCCTCATATTTATTTAGGGGATTATGAATATTAGCTTACTATTTTAGGGTTTGACGATATGCATCTCCAAAAACTGTGGACGTAAAGTAACAGAAGAATCTCGAAACAATTTCAGTTCTCTACTTATATATCGCATTCCACGGTTTATTTTGTATTATGGCTATGATTTCTGATGGTTAATTTATTTAAATGATTTGAATTCAGAAAAAAACAACTAACATTTCATCAAAAAAAAAAAAACTAAAAATTAACTGATTTCTACACTTAATTATCTTAAAACCCACATAGATTAAAACGCTGTAGTAAAATCTTAAAATTATTATATTTCATTTATTTTTAGTTCTTAGTCTGAAATTTTTATTGCCACCTCTATCATTTGTTCTATACAATCAAACATATACTTTCCAAAGTCTTCATCGGTGTTTACAAATTCCAAGATCTTCTCTGTGCGATCAACAAGTAAAAATCGATAATATTCCTCAGGTTGATTATTTTTTAAATGTGTAACAAAATTATTGGGTACACGAATTGATGTAGCTGCTACACAATTATATGTGGCACCAAAAAGCTTAAATTCTTCTAGGGACCGCATGAATTCAGAGCGACTTAATTCATTTTCGGCAATCAAACCCATTGTTGTGAGCTCCTGAGTAAGTGTTTCGTAATAATAATCACAACAACGCTTCATAATATCTTGAAGAACTTTTGGTTTACAATTAAGATACAAAGCCTGTAGAACATCAAGTGCTGGAGGTGAATAGCGTGACAATTGATAATCCACAAGAATACATGAGATTTCCTTTGGTCTCAACTTATGTTCGAAAATATTACTAGTCCAAACATCACGATGACAAAGGACGTTTCTATAATGTTTGGAGGGAGTCACCATATTATATACAGTATCTAAACGTTCAGGTAGTTTAGTTTGAATAAAATTCAAAAGATCAGTATTATTCTTATATTTTGGATGCTCCATTGCAACAGCTAGACATGCTCGGAAGCCAGATGTATACCAAGTTATTGTTGGATGTACTGATTGTTCAGTCATTATGTGTTGGAATTTTTCTCCAATTGAAACATTATACTTTCGCTCATAAGCTATACAACTGGCATGCATTGTCGCCAAACCTTTAAGCAGAGGCAACATGTGTGATTCATCTAGAAAACCATCTTTATCACATGTTATTGGAACATAATTTAAATCGTTGAGGTTTTCAAGAACAAAAAGATCATCACGAGTTAGAAAACAGTCTGGACACCAAATAGTTTTAGCTATGCAACATGTAAATAATTAATTCATATTTCTTTCTCTTAAAGTTTATTTAGTTTTAACTTACAAAATGTCCGTAATTCATTAAATAATTGGCCATATAATGTGATCTCCTTCCGTAACATACCTGACGAGTCAATAAGTTTGGTCATATCTTCATTTCCATAAGGCAAAGATTTCACAAATAATCGTGTATTTTTTATTGAAACGTTCTATCAGAAAGATACAATAAATTATTTACAATTTATAATTGATAGTAATTAAATAACATACATTATCAATTTGATAATTGATATGCAGATAATAATATTCACCCAAATAGCCAATACTGTTTAATTCAGGCTCCACATTAAAATCCACTAACTTTACTTTTTCACTTTTTAACATTTTCTTCAAAATATCTAAACATTTTTCGCTTGTTAAGCATAAATTTGTTTTATTTATAGTACTCAGCTTTA
This sequence comes from Amiota minor, assembly GCA_037043295.1. Taxonomy (NCBI): domain Eukaryota; kingdom Metazoa; phylum Arthropoda; class Insecta; order Diptera; family Drosophilidae; genus Amiota; species Amiota minor. The sequence continues at coordinate 367,423 of JBAMAW010001772.1, forward strand.
TCTCACTATGTTTTTGCATTATGTCTAATGAAATCAACTGACTAAGGAGAGCAGTGTTTGGGAACTGTTGAGATAGAAGTTTTCGTATCAAACTGAACCTAAAATTGAGAATAACGAAACCATTTGGTGTGTTATCTCTCATTGAAAAAGTGTAATACCCGACAAAGCGATGAAGTGGGTGCATGGTTAATAAATATTTATATTGTAGATACATATATTGCAATTTGCTTAATTCAAAGAGGAAGATAAAGTCAGAAATAAGAATATATTTTGAGAATGTGGAATTGAAGTTTCGACGTCTAAGAATGTTAGTTAATAGATAAGGAAAATTTTATGAATTTTTTTTTTATCAATTTTTTATTTTTCTTTACAGTAATTAAAATTATTTTACACATTGTTGTGATTAATAATACTTGCTAAAGCTATGTTCCCCTACTTTTTTGCGAATGGGCGTTGGAATGGGATGGAGCATCTTTAGTCTATGCTGGGTGGGTCCCATGTTGTTTGAAAACCGCTGCCAATTTTTAGATGCCTATGCAGCCCCTATGTGCTTAATAGTTTTGCAAACCACCCAATCCGTCTTAGATCCCTGCTTTGGCAAGCTTGTACTTTCCTAATATTGTAGCCGGCAGTGGTGCCCCAAATTAGAATAGCGTGGAATCAAATTGGGGGCAGTATTTGCCAGTAAATAAGCCCTTTGTTGGACAAAGAAAGTTGGTTGGGCGTAACAGCTATTTTAATTTCTGCAACATCCTGTTATAGAATTTACTTGGGAATGGTCGCTGACTTGTATGTGATATCTGCACACGCAATTTTACATCACTAATGTAAAATACCTATAACATAAAATTGTTCGTCGAAGTCACCATAAATTATTCTACCTATGGGAATCTATACATTCTAGCCAATTTTGCATTTTCCTCTACATTTCCATACTACCTGGTGAAGTTTTTGGGATTCCGGACCAAAGAGTACCAAAAGGAACCTTATCACTACGACTTCGTTGCCCAACCGTCCTCGGGTAATATCTTATGAACTGTAATAGCTAGATAGAAAGAATGTGTAGTTTTATTCAGGCAACAGCAAAAAAGTAAATTGCCCGAATGCCATCGTTCACGTGATAGAAGTAAAACTTCTAAAAAACAGACAGAGTGAGATCATCTCACAGTCTGTCTGTCCGTTTGTGTATTGCACTTGGTTTCTTTGGCGTGTCTAATTGTTGTTGTTGTGTAAATTAGATCATCACACAAAGTACATGTTGTTATTATGAAAAAGTAATCTCTCTTTTGAGACTTTTCCGGTGGATTTTATAAAAGTTATTATTATTTGTTGGAGATGTGGCAATAGAAATACATGTTCTGTGAAAATTTGAAGTCTTAGTGCGGTTCATAAGATACAGATGATTCGAAAACGTGACGATTTGTATTTTTTCACTCAAATTCTTAGTATAATATTTTGCCCAACGCCGTTAAAGAAGTTTCACTTCAACAAATACTAAAACTAAAATGTTTTCAAAAACTTAAAGGGATCCCCATACAAGTAACAAGAGCTATGCGTTCGACGATATTGAAATCTGCATGGTTGGAGGAAGTGGATTAGAAACTTTTAGTGTCGAAATTTCAGTTTGATCGGACCACTAAGGAGTGTACCTCCCATACATACCCCAATCTAGTATGGACTCCTCTGTGAAAGAGTATGAATCGCACTTGGCCGAATTTTTGTTTCTTTTTTTGAGTTTTTGTTTCATAAGGAAACCTTTTGCTATTCTTAACATTTTAATCAATTAGTATGTGAAAAGTGCTTAATTTTCCATTAATCCTCTCTTTTTAATCATTTATTATTATTATTATTGTATTATCTTTTAATCTTTAAAGCTACCTCTAACATATCTTCTACAGTGTCATGCATTACAGTTCGGAACTCTTCATTTGATTGCATTAACTTCAAAACATCCTGAGTCCTCTCGACATTTGTATAACGATGAAATTCCTCGGGATGATTATCTTTTAGATTTTTAAGAAAATTCTCTGGAACTCGTAAAACAGTTGCCGACAAACAATTATAAGTAGCACCAAATAACTCAAAATCTTGTAAGGACTCCTCGAATTTAGTGCGTTCTAATACTTCATTGGCATCCAGATCCATTGTTTTTAGTTCTTCAGCAAAAGTGTCATAATAATATTGACAACAACGAGACATTATTTCTTTGCGTATTGAAGGTTGAACATTGAGATACATGGCCATTAAAATATCTAATGCTGGCGGTGAATAACGACTTAGTTGAAAGTCAACAAAAACACAACCGAAATCAAGAGGTTTAGTCTTATGATAGAAAATATTACCACCCCAGATATCACGATGACAAAAGACATTACGATGTTTGTTAGAGGGATTCACCATTTCATAGACTGTTTCTAGATGCTTTGGTAGTTCTTCTTTAATAAAGATTTGCATTGTTGGGCTTTGATATTTGGGATGTTCGAGAGCAACAGCAAGTACAGCCTGAAAATAATTGAATATATATAATTTTGATTTAATGAAAAGGGTGAATATGTAGTTAGTAACCTTCAAACCAGCTGTGTACCACACAACTGATGGATGAACAGTTACTTCAATCAAAATATCTTTCAATTCTTCTCCAATATTTGTATTATTTTCCAGTTCATAGGCAATGCTACAAGCATGCATCGTTGCCAGGCTTCTTAGTAATGGTAAGAGTTGTGCCTCACTCAGATAACCGGATTCAGAAGCTAAAGGCGCATAGCCAAGATCTGCGATATTTTGCATTACAAAAAGATCTTCACGTGCTAGATAGCCATGTGCACACCAGATATTATGTGCTAAACACATGTAAATATAAATTCCATTAGGGAGATATACAAGATTACAAGATTTAAAATTAACTTACAATATGACTGTAGTTTATTTAACAGTTTGCCATAGAGTGTTATCTCTTTCTTCATCATGCCCGATTTCTCGATGAATTCACACATATCAGCATTTTGATAGGGTATTGACTTAACAAATAATCGAGTCTCGTATACAATATTGCTCTATTCATTATAGGTACATATTCAGATAATTATTTTTATATACGAGTATGATTGTAAGCGAAGAATTACATTTTTGTTAAATTTTTATATTGAGTTACTTACATTTTCATATTCATAATTGAGATACAAATGAAAATATTCACCCAAATAACCAATGCTATTTAACTCGGGTAACACTTTGAAATCTCTCAATTTATGGATGCTCTTTTCCTGTTTTTGTTGCTTAAGTACTTTGTCTAAAATTTGAACACATTCTTCGTGATCAAAGAGCTCATTGTGATTTTTTATTCGTTTATTCATTTTATGTGAGAGTTGAATACTTGAGAGTGTGATATACTTTCCGATTTCCACTGTTAACACAAGAGAACCGCTTGGGCATTACTAAATAATAAGAAATTTTTTCTGATGCTGATCAGCTGTGTTGTGAGCGTTTATACTAAGTAATATTTGTGTTGTAGAGCTTTCTTATCAAGTTCATAAACAAAATAATTTGTATGTAAACATATTTTTATGCAGAAAAATTTATTTTACTGGGTTGTTCAGAAAGTAATTTCGTTTGTATTTATGATTTTTTATTTATTTATTTATTTATTTTTAATTTAAAATAGAGTACTAGTCACTAAGGCCTACGACTCTTTTATGATTTGCAAGTATGACCATTCTGGTCAAATACCTTCAGCCATATTTCTTGCAGTATTATGATTTCACGCTCATAAAATTTTTGTTCTTTTCTGCCTAAAAACTGATCTAAGTGATTTTTGCCTTTCTCACTTGATGTACCGAAACAAATAATAATCACATGGTGCCAGATCTTGAGAATATGATGTTTGTGGCAGTATATTCTATTCAAGATGTAAAAATTTTGGGCAAGTTACCAAACTTGTATGAGGCTTCGCATTATTTTGGCGGAAGACTACACATATTCCATAGACCAATTCTGGCCTTAACTGTTTAAGTGAATCATTCAATTTATTCATCTGATAACAGTATACTTCAGAAATGATCGTTGTTTTGTCCGGTAGAAGCTCAAATAACTCGATTCCTTTAAAATCCCGTCGCATAATTTGATGAATATCGGTTTTCGAAGTGCTTTGTGTCCGTTCATCTTTGTTATTTCATAATTTCTTGCGTTTAACATTGTTAAAGACAACCTCAGTGATGATATGCTTCAAAAATGGATCACTTTTCTAACGTTTGAGAAGTAATTCGCAGACGTCAACGCTATGACATAATTTTCTTTCCGTAAGCACATGGAGAACCCATTAGTCTAGCTTTCAGAAAGGTAGGCGTTTCAGATAATTATGAACAGTCGAACTCTGTAAATTTAATCTTTCAGTGATATCAAAAGTTGTTATTCACCAGTTTTCATTAATTAAAGCTTTTGTTTTGTCTTCATCAGCTTTAATTGACCTTCCAGAATGTGGTGCATCTTCAATTTAAAATTGACAGATTTTAATTTTGCAAGCCAGTTTCGGCGTTGGCGTTCTGTCAATACATTCTTTCCATACACATCAGATAATTTTTTTTTCTTGCTTGAACCGCATTTTTACCTTTTCGATAGTAAAAAAGCAATATATTATGAAAATATTAATTATGTTTATTTTCAAAATAGAAATATGAGTTTATCTGCCAGAACAACGCTCAAAAGGCTAAGATAAGTTGATGATGGCGGTATGAAATCAATAAATGATGTTTCTATGTGTTCCAAAGACTCCTTTGCAGACATAGAAATTGATCAATGCCTTCTTCATTTGTCCCCAAAAGTTTTAGTTCCAAGAGAGTTCATAAATCCATACGAGTATAAAAAAATTTAATTCATGTTTTATTTAAAAAATTTCAAAGCCAATTCCATAACATCTTCCGCACATTCAAACATACAATTACGGAAATTATTACAGTTTTTCATTAGTGATGAAATTACAGGATATCTGTCTATATATTTATAATCATTGGTTACCACTTCTTTAGGTACTTTAATCACAGTCATTGCAACAGCACGATAAAGTGCTCCAATTAAACGAAAATCGTTATATGAATCGAAAAGTTGTTGTTTTGTTAAATAATCTTCAATATTTAAATTAAATTCCGCCAAATTTTGACTTAGAAATTTATAATACAAATTCAGATATCTAAATTCATCTGAATTTCTCTGTAATTTACTAAGATTTAAATAGATTGCGAATACTACATCGACACTAGGTGGAGCATACCGACAAGTTTGATAATCAACCAGAATTGCTGATTTAATAGAATCAGTTCCATCGTTATTCTGATTTCCATTGAAAAAAATGTTTGCTGCCCAAAGATCACGATGACACAATACATTATTATATTTTTTTGAAGTGTTTGTCATCTCATAAACTTTTGTTAAAATTGTTTCCAGTTGTAAACTTATAAATTGTTTATGCCACTCGGTTTGGTAATTCGGGTGTAATGCTATAATGTCAATTATGACACGTAAGCCCGTTGTAAACCAAGCGATTTTTGGTGATACTGTGATCTCTTGAAGAATTTCAATAAACTGTATGGAAATTTGAGTTTCTTTCCTATGTTCATAGATGAAACTTGCAGCATGCATAGAGGACATAGCACACAACAGTTCACTCATTTGCGAATCATCAAAAGTGTCATTAGTTGTACAGTAACCTAGGCAACTCAAATCTTCTAGCACCAATAGATCCGAGCGACTATAATAACAAGTTGGTGACCATTTATAGGAAGCTTAGAGAAGAAATAGTATTTTTAGATTGATGTATAATAAACATTTTCAGTTCCAAACTTTTATTACTTACAATAATTTTGCAAATCTCCTAACAAATGTTCATATAGATAAGATTCCTTTCGAAAGATCATTTCTTTTGCTGGTTCCGCACTTGCTTGTGGCACAGTCTTCACAAAAAATTGTAAACTTTCCTGCTGTTGAAATAAAAAATTACATTTGCCTAAAAGTATGTTTTAGTTTTTAAGAAAAGCTTTTATCATTTCTGGTCATGTTTGAAATGGAAAATTAATTAAAATGGAGAAACGACTATTGGTTTTGTAAAATTTATTCCTTCAAAAATTTTCGACTAAAATTGTTACGAAACTATACGACAACATGACAAGAAAATCTTTTCTTCACATTTCTTACCACTTGCTTTCCTTCTACGACGAAGAACATTGTCAACTGATAATAATCACCCAAATATCCAATCACTTGGGTTGCCGGCTTCATTTCGAAATCCTTTAATTTTATTTGGGTCATTCCATTTTCGGCACCATATCTTTCTAATATGAACTCACACTCAGAATGTGTTAGTAACATTTTAGTTTGATTTTCTTATACTGTTCAAGTACTAACACTGTTTATACTTACGTAAGATGTGCTAATTGGCTTTATTCCAAAAAGAACATTGAATTTTCTTCTCTCTATTTAGTTCTATGTATTTTTAAATATTTTTGCTTTCATACATTCGTTGAATGCGTTGAGTATTTCCAACGGTTACAGCTCGAAACTAAACTGAGTCGATCGGTGTGATATATTGTAAATAAAATTTGTATTTACATTTTTAAAAGCATCTGTTCTATTGTACATAGTATTTCACTTGTTGTATACACTGAAGGAAATTGTTGATTTAATTTGGAAGCAAATTGTATCTATGTGTATCAATTTTGCTAAGACGTTTGAAGCTTATTCCCTTCTTAATTAAATAGTTTTCAAGAAATTAAGAGACTACAGTATTATAAGTTTTAATCCAGAAAACAAGGCAAAATATCGGTTAAATGATAACTACCAATCTTATAGTTTAGATATTTTGCAAATAGTTTTTTTTTTTTGTTTATAACATCTTCATCTATTTTTTTGTTTTTATTTCATTTGGAAATTTTTATATATATTAGATTGGCAATTTTGTACTGCAGTTTCTACTTCTTGTACTGGTTCATAAGTATTTCTATCGAAAAGAAAAGAAAATAGTTGCTTGTGTCCATCAGTTGAGCGGATGAGCAAACAATCCGGCTGAGATTGTGGCTCGTTGATTTTTATTATTGTCACTTAAAGCATACAGAATCCATGCTCCATACTTCTAGGTATTACATTTTCTCAGTCAGTTCCCTTGGCATTTGACGCGAATTTTTGTGCAAAAGTTGGTTTAATTGCTTCTCATCGAACTCAACTGGATGTTCAAAACGGGGTGCATGTTTATGGTAATTATTTCCAATTTTGATTTGGCACACTTATCATATGGAGGGTGTTTCCAGCTATGACAATGACCCGTGATTTTCTTGAGACATTGGAACCTTAACTAAAAACACTAAATGAAAAAAGGGGAGGTGTCCAAAATGTTCACTTCTCTCAACTTAAATAATCTGAAAATGATCATAAATTAAAAAAATAATAACAATAAATTATACAACAGACTCTCGAATAATTTTAAAAACTTGATTTTCTTTTGCTATAACTATATTTTCATTAGCCCAATCTCTTAGGCTTCCTTTGTTTTTTATTCAGTGTAATGACGCTTTAGTGCTCTTTATCAATTTATTGATATATATATATATATATATATACTTTGCTAAATGCAAACTTTATTCAGATAAGCGTGATAAGTTAAGACTCATTCACTCTTTCGTTAAATAAAGTGCATATAGGAAGGTGACTACATGTGACAAATAAGGCATGAAAAAGTGCATTGTGAACATGCTTATATGTAGATATAAAATTTAATAAATTATGTCCAGACATAATGAAATTAGTGGTTTTGTTCAACGACCCGTGAATTTTACATACGTAAGCGTCGTTTTGAATATATATAAGTAATATACGGACGTATGGTTATATAATAGATGATTTCAACGAAACTGAGGAGACTGGCACCAACGAAGAGACCAGTGGTGCCGCCAATGGACACTGAAAATATAATAGAATTCAATCTCAATTTATTCATTTTTTTATGCTAATGTAGAGGCCTAAACTAACCGACGAGATCCAATTTGCCACGCACTAAATTGCGTTTGTAACGCTCTGTGGGCAATTCAATGAGAGCAATTTCAATTTTTGATATTGGATTTTGGTGGCCATCGATATTTGTTTTGCTATCGAGGACTGTCGTTATATCAACTTCGGTACATGAAGGTAAACAATCGCAAACGAGTCCCTTACGGCCACGTGACCATTTTGAAATAATAACCGAAAGATCCTCATAATTACGATTCAAGCATTCTAAGCCGTCCATATTGCATAGCTGCCAATTTTCGGAATTTGGTGACAAATGACTGGAACAGTTGCATAAGGCCATCTGTCGATCTTTACGACATTGCACTGTGCATGCACTGTAGCTGTAATATTCATGAACACTCAATGTCTTCTCGTCGGGGAAACGACAGTTACGCTGTTGAACGCTTGTCTGACGGATCTCTGCGTCATTGTGTATGTCACGCTTAGATATATGACGACTTGCAAATGAATAGTAAAGAGCTCTAGAGATAAGGAAATTATATTGAATTAAAAAATGACTTACACAAAAGATATATAGGGACCAGCGACTATAATGTCATTTTTTGGTGTTACCAAAGTGGGTACTTCCTCTTCACCGAGTATAAAAACCTATTTCAACATTAAATTTCAGTAAGCGCGTATTTCAAGTATAATTAAGGTTTCTACATTACATTTGCTTCAGTATGCAGCTCCATTTTAAGAGAACCTGGTCCCGTATAGCGATTGGAATACATATTCAATTTTGGATTACGTTTACTTCTATGCAAAAAGGGTAATAAACTAAATCAATTGTGTTATGCATTGAAACATACAGTTAATTTACCCTGCTTGTAATGAATTTATTGCATAACATATCCCCAGTTCTGTTTCCATGCGCTGAAAGTATTTACAGCATTCAAATGATTTGTCATTCCACATACAATTTCGTATGGAATCCACACAGCTACTACGTACTAATTGCGCATAATAGGAGAAATTGGAATAGAAACACATATTCGTATGTTCTTCACCACCACATTCATGAACAGTATGATAAGATTCACCACGAAAGAAGGCAATCTCACTTAGAACCTCTTCTAAGGTGAAATCATGATCATATCCCCAAAGTCTATAAGAAGAAACAATTACACTTATTTAATAATTTCATTATGTACTTACTGCTCTGCAATTTCCTGAATTCGATCCATATTTTTCGATTCACAAACAATGATTGCAGGAAAATTGGTATCCCAATCACGATAGGAACTTTCTACACCAAAACTTATAGCATTGTTCTCAAAGGCAGCTATAATAAATCAATTTATTGATACAAAATTCATGAGAAAAATTGATATTTCAAATTACCAAGCGAAGCTTTAATAAGCAACCATGATGCATACCAGGAAACCAACAAACAAATTATCCAAAATATGCGTTCCCACAAAGAAGCATCTTTGTCTACAATAAATCTGGCCCCATGTAACGTTGAGTTCTTAAGATATTCTTCAACAATGCCCCGCACAGCCATTATTACACTAAAAAACCAAACAAGTAAAAAGATTTCACTTAGAGAGATGAAATGAAACTAAATGCTTTCTATTATTTACACACATAAATTTTGTTTAACATTATTAGAATATTGATTACTTTTACCGTCATTATCCTGTAGATCGCTTATCATTACAACAGTTGTCGTATTTCTCATGTTGTATTTATTTGAAGGGAGAGTAAAGAAATGTTTCAATTAGAATTAGAATAGAAATAAAATATTATACAATACAATAATACAATAGTTTCAGTACAAATTTAATATTCCTTAAATAAAAATATGTAATTATGTAGCCGCCTTAAATAAAGACTATATGGTACAAGCTCAATAACATTAATATTTATGTGATTAATAAAATAAATAGCATTTTACTTGTTGTTATACAAATCGCATATTGTCAATGTAAGATACGAGACACTTCTAGACTTCTTTGGTTAAACATGTATCAAGGAGGATCTATGGTGACATATGGTCGAATAACTTAAAAAATGTAAAACAATCACCAATGAATAATATTCAGAGCAGTTGGAAAGTTTCGACATTGATTTGAAGCAGAAACGACAGCATTTGGTGAAGGAAACAGTGCTTTCCCACCATGACAATACCCGTGTGTAGTCACCACGGAGAAAATCCATAAATTAAACAACGAAACGCTGTCCCATCCACCATATTATTAAAATTTAGCACTTTGCAACTATTTCCTGTTTTCAAACCTGAAGAAATGACTCAGCGCTTAGAAATTTGGTTCGAATGAAGAGGTCATCACTGAAACAAACGCTAATTTTGTAGACCTTGAGAAAAACCTATTATTTGGCAGCGATAACGAAATTGGAAAAATTCTAGACTAAATGTATCAAGCTAAAAGGATATTAAATTGAAAAATTAAAAGAAAATTACAAAAACAAAATTTGTATTTCTATATTTTTCTAAGGACTTATTGATCAACCTTCGTAAAAGCATAACTGGATTACCGAGTGAAGAAATGTTAATGCAACTATGTACCATATTTGAACGACAAATAATGTACATACTAAAAGTTTATTGCTGAACCAGTTATCTACAATATAAGAAATTCCGGATTTCTAAGAAACTTTATTATAGGCGAAATATCAAAAATTACTGGATTTTTAAGACGCATTCGCAATTTATACCATTTTCATTAATTTCCACTATTATCATTTGAAAGAAGAGCGTACTAAGCGGAAACGTAATTATGTTTGTTTGATCTATATAATTAGTCCAATTTTTATGCTGTTCACATTTGGCAAACAAATTTGTCTTCGTTTTTGGGAAAATATTTGCGTAGTGTGAACGTAGCTTAAGACTCGAACAAGCAAACAAAGAGAGCAACAAACAAGTTTTTACAATTTTTAGGGTTCCGGACCCAAAAGGTACCCTATTGCAGAGACTTCGTTGTCCGTCTTCGGGTCATATCTCATAAACCGTAATAGCCACACAGTGGAAAATTGGAAAGAATGTGTAGTTCTATCCAGGCATCAGCTAAAAATACTAAGCACAAAATATTCCCCATATAAGAAATATTTTGCTTTGTATGGCAGCTATACGACCCAGTAATCCAACGAACTTGAAATTTTGATGGTTGGTGGCTACACATCAGAAACTTATATTACCGAAATTTCAGTTTGATCGGATCACTGGAGAGGGTATCTCCCATACAAATCCCCATTAAAATTCTGGTTTTTATTAGAAAAACTTTTTTGTTTCTTGTTCTATAGAACTGAAATTTAGATACTATAAGATTATGTTATATGTGCGGTACATTTGTTGGAATTAGTAAAATCGGACCACTAGAGGGAGTACCTCTCACACAAACCCCTCTCTGGTAAAACCCTCCGTGTACGAGTCTGACTCGGACTTGGACGATTTTTGTATATTAGATAAAAAAGAGATATGAAACATAATTGCTCAAACTTTTGTAGAAAAACGAGATGTTAGTTATGAATAAAATTTGTTGAAACTTTGCGTCGTGTGACTAACAAATCTAATAGTACTAAAGGTACAATAAACTATATTTAGTGGAACCGTAGTAAGGATTTTTGTCTTATTTTAGTAAATAATGGGCATGTTTTCATAATTATTTACCTATTAATAAATTTGAATAAATCTCATTTGTTCAAGTTTATTGCTTATTTTACATGGTATAAATCATATTTATTGTAGTTACTTTCAGTGCAACCAACACGCTTCGTCTCGTTGACTGCCAAAATTTTGCAAATACTGTATCTCAGACTGTTGACTATGACGCCTGTAAAGATCTTTCACACCCAACTGGCTTGGATGATAAGTGATACGATTAGATATTATCTGATATGTGAATTACTGAAGCTTAGCTGAGTGCAAATAATTCTAAATTTTTGTCTCTGCAGATATAAAATCAGCCAAACAATATAATGGTGATTATTCTCAATTAAGATACACTTGTAGAACATTTGAAAGAGCATATTATATTTCACAATGGTAAAAGCTATTGAGTTAAGCAATCATGAGATTAAGAATCTTTGCCAACGTTATTTACAAACAATTAATAAGGATAATGCATTTGAGGTATTAAGTTATGATCTAAAACCGACATCTGATGCTCCTGCCGGCTACCTTGGACGACATCTTTATTTGAGCATTGAAGTACTTATGAGAGATAAACAAGGCGAACAACAACCTAAGAGATTACGGTTCTTTTCGAAATCAGCACCAAGCGGTATTGCCTCTCGTATGCACTACTTAGAAGAATTTGGTGTTTTCAAGAAGGAAATACAGGTCTATAAGAATGTGCTACCCAGAATACAAGAGATGGTACATATGGAGGTTGCACCAAAATGTTACTATGCCGACAATAATCTCTTGGTATTCGAGAATCTCAGTGATCTTAGTTATCGCATGGCTGCTGGACGTGATGGCATCTTGAACTATGAGCACTTACATTGCTTGGTCAAAAATCTGGCAGCATTACATGCCGGTTCTATTATTTATGAATCGCGTGAGGGTAAAACTATACCAGAACTATATCCTTCGGCAGTTGTAGAGAATGCTTATCCTTTAAATACTGCTCCGGATCATATGCGGGTGGTCAACTTTAATATGGCCACTGTGGTTTTGATGAATTTTCTTAAAACCATGCCAAAATATAGTAAAAACTTAGACTTCATTTTGAATAATTTTACTCGTCACATGTTAAAGATATTCGAATTATCAAAGCCCTCAACAAAATATCAGAATGTCTTTACTCATGGTGATCTTTGGGCCAATAATATTATGTTCCAATATGGAAAACATGGAGATACACCATTGCAGTGTCGCTTTGTGGACTTCCAGTTAGCACGTTACGCACCACCTATATTGGATCTTATAACAGTTCTCACAATACCAACAACCAGTGAATTTCGTAAGAAGCATCTTAAGGAATTGCTTAGTGAATATTATCGTTTCATGATGGAATTCCTAAAACGTGAAGGTTTACATATTGAAAACTATATTTCGGAAGCACAATTTTATGAATCTGTCGAAGAATATCGTATAGCGGGTATCATCGAAAGTGGTCTATTCTGTCATCTTGTTATTCTTCCAACTGAATTGACACAAGAATTGACTTCAACCGATGATGGTTTCAATGATTTCTTTCAACGTAAGCGTGTTGAGATTTGTATGGCTGCTTTCGAAAAGGATCAAGTGTATCGTGAACGTTTGACTGATATTATAGAGGATATTGTTGATAATTTTGTACTCAAGGATATAGTACTATAATTAAAATCTATGTAGTTATAGTTTTCTTTGATAATTATATTTCTTTTATTACTTATAAACGCCTCTCTTATCTTTCTCTCTTTAACTGCTTCTTCGCCACTATACTCTTAACTAGTTTTATGTTTTGAGTCAATGATTTTTTTTGGACTAAAATTTCTCTTGAATAATTTCAGTGAACAAGTCTTCAAGTTTATTATTTGTACCCCTTTTTTTCTTTTTTTTTGAGTTGTGGGTTTTTAATATTTTTTATCTTTAAGTTTGTTTAGTTGCCAATTGGTCGCGTTCACTTTAACAACATAAAACGCAACACAAAACGGTGATTTACAAACAATTAAAAATTAAATTTTAAATTTGTTTTAACGGTTTTCAGTGCTTTTACAATAAAAATTTATTCGAAAAAGCATTTTCGTTACTTGATTTTTGTTTAAAATGTGAGTGAATATAATTTTGTAAAATTATACTTAGCTGGTTTTTTAACATAAAAGGTTTTTCAACAGAATTTTAAAAATTAATATGAATAAAATAATCTAATCTAATCTAAAATGGTAAAGTTTAAAGATCCTAACACTAAAATCTAAAAGAAATTCAAAGTTAAAGAATCATTTTAAAGTGAGGCTAAGTTTTATCACATTCAAATCTGCAATGAATAAAAGTACAGAGATTTCTATAATGAAATTCATGATCCCATCTTATTAAATTGTGAAGAAAAGAACCACTGAAGATTTTAACTTGAAAATGTAAAAAGCTACAAGGTTAAAGAAAAATTTTTATAATGTGGCTGTGCATATCTCCCCATATTAAATTTAAAGTAAACTCGTAGCTAAAGCATCGTTTTATTGTATTCAGATCAACAATGAAGAGAGATTCCTATGCAGAATTTCCGATCTTTATTTAAAAACCAACATAGACTGATTTTGAAGAATATACAATGAAAATACATGTTGGCAAATCATTAGACTGTTAATGAATATTGGAGTCCCCTCATAGTAATACAAGAATAGTATAAAGACATTGTGAGATCGGACATTATTTTTCGCCTTTAAAACACCAAAATGAAGCAAGAATTAAAGAAGAGATTTGAGACAGCACCTAAACTAATTAAATATAATATAGAGAAAGCAAATTGATTGGCTTCAATAATATATAGAAACTACAACAAAAAAAATACGACTTTAATAACAGCAAAGGCTAGTACAGCGAAAGCAAAAACAATAGCAGATTTCCCTGGATAGTCGGGTCTACGTCCCGGAATTATCCCACATCACTCGGCCAAGGTCAACTCACCGCTGCCGCGAGGATGCAGTTATACATGATTCAGCCTGAAAGGAGGCATATAACAACGACATTTTTCGGAACAATAACAACAACGTTGGCTAGCAGTAGTTATAAATAATTTCTACAGCATCATCAACTGAACCCGAATACGGTTACCTTTTGTTGTCCAATTATTGCATGCCACCTTTTTTAGCAGAGGAAATATTTCAAACAATTTTGACAATATCAAAGTAGCTCAAAACGAAATTTGAAAATATAAAAGAATTGTGTACCAAACTTCCAAAAGTAGATGCTCAGCTAAAAACTGAAAGACCTGAATTAATATGAAAAATACGATATTATTAAAAGTGTAAATTATTGGAAATACACACAATTCTGACAGTAAAAAAAAATTTACTATTTATATATGAAACAGATGAAGAGGAGCTCGCACATGCAACGGATTGTATGCTAAAAAAAGAGACTCATCATGAAAAGAAAGGCTGAACAGTCACCTGACTCACTGGAATCTACGAACTAAAGAACTTTCCAAAAAAATCAAGCGATCAACGAGAAACAAAAAGGTTCCACGGCTGGCACGCATAATATAATCGGGTGAATAGTTGTACTAGTAAATACCTGTGACAATTCAGCATTACGAAAATTGAACCCAAAAAGAGTTTTATATCAAACAACACAAAAATGTGTATGAAAGCAAAATTTCAGATGCTGATGGTTAAAGAAAAATGTATGACCAAAGTTTTAACAAACACAAATACAATATACAATATCTTATGATAAACTTATGAAAATAAACAAACCAGTAAAGTCGTTGCCACAAGCTATAATATCTGATCTTAAAGAACAGGGACTCAAAGCCATGAGGCAGTTAATAAATTAAAATGAAAACAGAATGAACCTTCCTTCTTAGCTTCTGACCAATTCAAATTATTTAGAAAACTGAAACAATGACTATCAACATCACATAGTATCAGTGATATATGAATTACCCAATACAAGGCAAATGAGAAAAAAAAACAAAAGAAATTATAATAAAAAAAAATGTAAAAAAAAAAGAAAATAAGTTAATAAACAAAAAATAAAAATATGATTTTAAAATATAGCAAACATGTAATTTTATTACATAATTTGGAAAACGAAATGTCACATTGAATTGCAAAATAGTATTGTATTTGTGTACAAATCACGTTTACAATTTGGCAATTTTTAATGAAATTAATAACAATTTTCTAATTTATATTTCAATTACAATATTTCAACATGAAACTCCCACTAAAATACAGAAAATAAATACAAGAACTAAAAAACAAAATGACAATAAAAAACAACATATTCATACCACACACACACTATATATTTTATAAACAATTTAATGGTCACGTTTTTTTAACAAACAAAATTTTAAAAACGAATAAAAATTTATTAAGAAAAAAACTGTTGATGTGAATAAATTAATTTCAAAAAGGCATTTTCTTTAAAAAAAAAAATGTATATACAATAATTGATAATTTATTTATATGTCAATTACAATAAAATTATATACAATATTTATAACATTGATCAAATATTAAAGAAGTTTAAAATGTTAACCACTGAAATAGACACACATTACATTAATTCTTAATTTAAGAAAATTTGTATTGCTTTTAAAGAATACGGTTTAATAGATCCCATCCCGTGCGCATTGTCTTGTGCGGGCTCTTCTGCAGAGTGGAGAAAGAATGCTTATCCATGAGTAAGAGAGAGATAAAAATGCTTTACTGATTGTATTGAAACAATATAACACCAATATTCTGTATTATTGCTAGACCATCTACTTTAGAAGTTTCACTTTCATATTATATTTGCCTAAATAGCTCCAATATAATAATAACGTCGTCAAATTTTGATTTTCGTCACATTTCATTTTCATATTCCTTTGCTAGAGAAGTAGCACTTCAATAATCTAAATTACATGATTTTATACTAGTGTTGCAAAGTGTGTATGACAATTAGACGCGATTGTACCAAAATTCAACATTTTAATTCAAGGTCTAAGAGACTAGAGACTCATAATAAATAAACAATTGAATGGATTGATTTATCTTGTTACTTTAATCATATTTAAATTGACTTCATGTGATCTCCTGATCACGACTTTATCACGAATGAATGATATTCACACTATAACGCGGAGGATATTGCTTACTTAACAAAGAAGTTAATTGCATGGAGATTGTAAAAAATATTTAAAGCTACCCACAATTTAGATTAGATTAGGGTATCTATTCACCTCGTCTCGTCCCTGCGCCATCGAATAGGCCTGTTGTGACAAACCTCATAATTACACTTTCTCCGACATTGTGATATTCATCAAGAATTCCAAGATTTCCTTCTGAGGTAAATCTGCAATTTCAGTTAGGTGTACACACATATAAACTGATTACCTACATATCAGAGTCTGGCCCAAATTAAGTCCTCATAGTAACTTTACTTTACTTCTAAGGATCTTTTGTGAGATGTAGAAGGCAGAAAATTTTTCGCTAATCTAATATTTTTTGTTTCCAACCAATATTTTTTCTATCTTTGTGGAACTCCAGATTCCGTAGAATTATTCTGGTTCAAATGGCAGCTCCTTTTCGGGCGAGTTGCTCTCCCTCTTCGTTGATATAGTTATGTGCAGCTAGTCTTTTTAGTAATTCGAAAGCGTTAAGTGATTGTAGGGCTGTCAAAGTGAATGTACATACATATAAGTATGTTCCTTTTGACTACTATGCATACTATGAAGAATTCTTCTCTTAGGCATAGCTTTATTGTAAGGATTCCGGACTGAAAAACTGAGGTTTTCTAATAAAATCCTGCTCCAATAAGAGTGCTTGTTTTAAAGCCATTCATGTAGCATATATAGGAGTCACAGATGGCTCAGAATGTTATTTTCTCAAATAAATAATCCTAATTAGGTAGTATTTAAATTTTTAATGTTTTTATCATTCTTCTTATTTCATTTATTATCTTCAGACACAATTCACACTTCATAAAGCGTTTACACAACAACAAAGACACACACTTACGAATATACTTAACATTTTGAATAATTTGATGTACACACATCGGAAAGGGAAATTGTTTCAATTAAAAGGGTTGTAGACGATGAAATAAAGAGATTAATTTATTTAATGATGCCTTCAGCCATAATAATGTACAATTATTATGTTTTTTTCTTTTTGTTTTACACTTTACATATTATTCGTTTTGTTATGGTTGCTTTTGTTTTGTCCCTTCGTTTTTAACTTATTGCACAGTTGACCCATCTTCATAACCTTGTCATAGTAGACGATGACGGCGACCTTGTAGCCATTAAAAAATTATTGTTGATTACGCGGTGAATACTTGTTTATAATCATGTCCGTATGGCTGTTGTTGCTGTCAGTAGTATTCAGTTTAGTATTGCATTAACTATTTTTCCTCTTTCGTTATTTATATTTTTGTTGTAGATTAGCTTCTCTTTCAACAGTCAACAATCACTAGAGTTTTAGTACTTAATTGTGCGCTGTATGCAAACAAGGGATTATTAAGTTTATGAAAACAGCATAACACCCTGCTGGAGTAGAATTCAACTCCATGATATACTTAACTTCATGACATTACAAATTAATCTAACCATTTCAGCCTCTCCGAACGTTCGTTTGTTGAAATTTTAGACCCATTTAGACTCTTCGGTTAACTTTTTTAGGGCAACATATAAACATCAAATGAACATATAAAAACAGAATCATCAAAATCGGTTCATCTAGGAAAAAGTTCTGAGGTAAAACACTCTAAAAAAAAAAAAATACAGGCGAATTGATAGCCTCCTCCTTTTTTTTTTAATTAGGTTAAAAATATAATAAATATATTAATTTGTGGAGATCTATTACGCAGAAAGTGAAAGTATTGATCCTGGAAAGTTTAAAACTTGGCTTCTTAGTTCATATGAAAGTAATAAACATTAAACAATTTCTCCAATCTTCCTTTTCCTCTTAGAGTCTTACAGTGCAATACTACTTGTAACTCTAATCATTTCCCACTGTTACGGTTGCAAACGATTGAGCCTGGGTATTGGACCTGATTCAAAAAATGATTGTGCCTCAATAAGTCAAATTTCTATTACAATAAAAAACTTTTCAATACTGCCACATTTTTACAGATATAAATCTAAATTTACTCCCACAACTTCAAAATCCATTGCACCTAATAGAAAAAGTAAACAATATGCGATAATAATATACATACATGTTTTGCTGAAGAATTGACTATGAAAATCATTTTTCCAATAATTTTACAATTTAACCTTTGCTTTCTTAAAGCTTCAAAGCGATTGTCAGACCAATCCGACTATGGTGCCGTATACTTAATTTTATTGCTTTAGTTTTTAGTAGTTTCACCCATTTTCATGCAAAATCTGTTTTGTTTTCAATTTAAAAATCTTATTTACAACCAAATTTGTGTAAACAATTCAAAAGAAAGAAAATAAAATTTACAGAAATTGATTTAAAATCAGTTTACTAAAGGCAACGAATAATATTATTAATTAAGATTTGATAAGTCATTTGGGTGCAGCTTTATTAGGCGTCACCATCCTGCAATAGGATTTGTGTGGAGTCTGTCATTATATCAGCTGCGGTTGTAGTTTACTTCCTGGAGAACTATAGGATGCTGAGATCGTAGCAGAGCGTCGAATTCCTGACAGACCCATGGGCATTGTTACAATAGTTCTGATTGTTCTGAGCGCCTTGTTATGAACGACCTGAATTTTCCTGTAACTTGAGGGGCGTAAGATGTAATATATATTCGAAACTTGTTTTCCATGCTAAATTTGTTCCTCTTTATCAAAATCCAGTTCAGTTTTTTCATTTTGTGGGAATAAGATCGTGCAATGATTGTTTTATGGTTTTTCCATTTTAGCCATTTATCAAGTTGTAAGGCCAAGTATTTCACAACTGAGGATTCTCATCTAAATTTTTTCTTTATTACATAATAATTATCAATCCCTTGGCACTTTTCTGTTATTAATATTTTAGATATTTTTTCGTAAAAAAAAAAATTTAAATCATGAAAAATTCCTATGATTATCTTCCTTTTTTTTTATTTTTGATCCAAAACATTTATTGAACAAACAAAAAAAAAAAAACAACAATAAAATCATCGCTTAAAAAACGCCATTCTTCATCATTTAACCGACTGACCCCATTTCATTGTTCAATATGCGTGTAAAGGGGAAAAACTGCATTGCATTGGATTCCATTGACCTAATCAACAATGAATGGTAAACATGAATGCATACAATAATACAGGGGCCCTCATTTAGTTATGGACGTTTTTTAAAACTAAATATCTTCACAATAACTCGACTTAATGTTAACGCATTAGAAACATTATTCGATACCATCAAGACTCCAAACCAATAATAATAATAATGATATTTATAATTTTTATAACAATCAGTACTCCAGGATAATTGTAAGAATTATATTGCTGTATCCGAACACATCTAGTTCTAAAAGAATTTTATTTATTTATTTATATAATGCTAACCTAAAGTTAAAACTAGAAGTTAACAGAAAAGTAGCCATGGCTGCCAGGGCCTTCAGCTAATAAGGATATATATGTAAATAACAATGATGATAATAATAATAATAATAATAACAATAGTGACTAAATAAGTGCTTAAGTTTAAGTTTAAAGTTTACTGTACAGATTTGCTTTTTTAAAGAAGTTAAGAATAAGATTAATGTTAGAGGACGGATCGGAAATGATTGAGATGGGGTCTATATTAGCGAATGTGGATGATCTGAGGGGGTGCAATGAGGGGCAGGATGTGATAATGTGGTAAATGTTATTAGGAGCATTATTACATAAGGGACAGATGTTATTTAGGTTTTTATCGATGAGGTGCATGTTTGTTAGGTTTGTGTGACCAAGTCGGATTCTAGTAAACTTTATCTGATCAAGTCTAGATAAAAGTTTAAAAGTTGCGGAATTATAAAGTGTGGTGGAAGTGGTATTTGGAGAGTGTATTAGCTTATACCAGCTGGAGGTGTGTTGTAGCATGATGACGTGTTCAAGATTTATGTGTTTTTTGAGAGTATTAACAATGTCGCTTATGTTGTAGTTGGGTGTGTATATAAGTGGTAACTTAGTAGCGAGCTTAGTTCTAAAAGAAGTTCCATTATGCTGAATAAGAGACAGAGGCACGTTGAAGGGTTAGGGTTCCCGAAATTCTACTTGTCTCCCTTCACGTTAGAGCGCGTCATTGACAAAAGGAAATTTTGGCCTTCCTGGTACATGAAAACTCATCTTTACATCGTTCTCATGACTTGGCGATAACTAGATGACACACTCTGAAAGGTTTCCTAACTTGTCTGGCTCCATTTTAGTTTTTATGGAGGCAGAAATTACGTCTACAACCATCGTGATGTTGAAATATTTTATTGAAAAATTGTCATAAAGGAGGACAGGATACATCTTTGCGTGTGGTATCTCGATAATTAGATAGAGCACCCTGTATAAAAACAACAGTTACATATTAGTTAAACAAACAATAGCAACAACGATGAGACATGACTATGACAACAATAATAACAACAAAAAAACATTCGCCATTCCAAACTATGCAATCAATTCTTTGAATGCGAGTTGCCAATTGTAAATTGTTGTTGTTGCTATTGTTGTTGTTATTGTTGAAAATGTTACTGAATGCGTGGTGACGAAGAAGACAACAAAAAATGTGAAAATTACATAATAAGTGGCAAAAAGCATGTAAAGTTGGAGTAAGTTGGCAACACAGACGCTATATCGTCAAAGTCTTAAAAGAGATACGAGAAAGGAGATTGAACAAGTTAAGCTCCGTCCGTCTTCTTATGTAAGAAAGACACGGCGAGCCTGTGAGTGAATGAAGGAATATCATCATCATCTCATGGGTAATAAATGAGAGTAGAAACCAACATTTGGTTGCCAACCTGCTCTTGTAACTCGTTGGCAACGCATCCAATTAAAAGTTTGCTCACATTTTGTTCGTTGCCTAAGATCATGGTTTTTTTAATCTTTCACTGGCATCCAAACCAAACCATTTGTCGGACATTACGCATAAGAAAACTATGCATTGAACTAGGAAATCAAATTTGGCAACTTGTTACCAAAACTTTGTGAAGGGGGGGCAAGAAGAGTCCACAGGAATTGGAATATAAAGTAAACGAAAGCAAAAAAATGCATTTTAGGTTATGTTGTTACAGTGCGTAGCGCGTGACTCGTCTAGGGTGGACTTGATTCGATACGATACCATTTAACGACAACTACAATGACGCGACAACGAATGCACATTTCACGAGACTTGTCTGGGCCAGTCTTGCGCTTGGCTTGGTCGGGTTTTGACCAGGCGCGTGACAGGCGGAAACTTGTCTGTAATATCAATGTGCACCAATTATGTAACGCAATGTAAAGAAGAAGAAAGAAAGATGAAAATTGACAGTTGGATGAATGGTTGGTTGGATGGATGAATAAAAATAAAAAATCATCAGAGCATATATTCGTGCTATTATGCGTAAGATCCACCACTCACTTAAATATTTCTTTTGGTCAGCATTATCAATGTCTGTTACGAGTATGTACTTCACTCAAGTGTGAATGCCTTTTCCCCTTTTTCTTTTTGTAATAAAATATAAACTCTTTTATAACCTCAAACTTCAAGTCATTATGCAACTTCATCTCTTTTAGTTGTTTTTGTTTTTATTCATTTTCAAGGTCACCAACGCTACTTTACCTTGCACTAATTGGTTTATTTTTTTGGATCTCACCCATGTCTTGTCGTCCACAACCAAAAGCACAACGCACAACAAGCCTACAACATATTGCCGTTATAGAAAATGATGCCTGGGAACAAACACTACCACAACAATTTCAAAATCCTTTCTATAAGACGCCTAGAGTACGTGAGGCACTAGCCAAATCAAGTTGGTTTGGCCCAGGCGAGGAAGTGGTAAGTGGCTACAATAGATCTTAAATTCATGAATTGTAATATTTTCAATTTGATGAACAATTTTCAGGTACTCGATCGCCAAGCAGAAAAAATATCACGCATGGAAATCTATAAAGTTCTAACGCATGCTGGTCTTATTCCGAGAAGGCGCTACTTGTAAGAGGTTCCATAAGTTAAATGTCTTATTTTGTTGAATTTATTAGTTTTTAAATTGCATTTGATAATCAAAACAATTTTCCTGATGATTTCTTGCAATAATAAAATAGTAGTCATTAGAACGTAAAAGTTCTATACATAATTTGTTTTCTTTATGGTAAATTGAATACTCGAAACAACTGTGGCTTCGAATCCTTCTTCTTGAGATTTAAAGGCACCCTGGCCCAAAAGTCTATTTAATCGCATCATTTGGCCTTGGTTTGACTTTTTTTTTTTATTGATGGTATTTGTTGAATCTCCTATATAAATGAATAGGACTAACAATAAGGTTTCAACTTTTGAAAACGAATACACATGTGTCCTTCCCACAATGAAGAGAAAGGAAGGAAGTTCACTTAGCAATACGAGCCTCTAAGTAAGCAAAAGGGCAGCACGATCGTTACGAATCAGTCGAGATGAGTACCTTGTATGGACAAGGACTCTGGCTAGAGGATTAACATGTCGAACTAGTTTGTAAATGTAAATAGCTTTACGCTTGGAACATTCTTCTTTAAGTGGTGGTACTTCCAGGTCTTTGGGAATGTCTTCATTCCTGATATACCATCCAGCTCCCGTGATTGTTCTAAGTATCTTGAATTGTGTTCTTTGTATAACTTTGGAATTTGATGTAAAGAACTTTTCAAGGTCTGGATTCCCTTGTAAATTGACCACGAAAAATCTTTTACCAATTTATCATATCAATGAAACATTTAAACCATTCCCATATCAGATTGATTGATAATCTCCATTATAACCATACAATGCCTTTTACAAGATAAAAAGGTATGCAATATATTACAAATTTAGATGTACATACACATATTTAGATATAAACTTTTAAATAACTTTATATTTTCTATATAAAAATAAACAGCGTGTTTAAAATATACATTAGATCTCTCTCTCTCGAATAGTTAACAGCATCAGTTTATAGTTCATAACTATTGTTCATAAAAATTATTACATTTTAGGCGTGAATTCATTGTGGATATTTATATTGATCATGTAGAAAAACTGATATTTGTGAACACAACTTTGGGGATTAAAACAGAAAAACTTTAACAAATATCACAATAACTCAAAAAAGGGTTTGGACTCTTAAATATTAAAAGTTCTAGAAAATCATATCAAAAAATTGTGCTTCATACAATCGAGTTTTACTAAATAAAAAAAATTCTCTATCCAAATAATAAAAAACTTCTAGTAATTGCCTTAAATCACTTATTTCAACTGAAAGTTCTCACTTTGCACTACACCACGTGCAGTCTTCTATAAGGATTTCTTAAATCATCATTGTGTGTTACTCAAAATATATATTTCAACTATAATTTAATTATTTAAACCCCAAAGAAATGTTCACTTTCATATCATCTGTCAACTTAAAATGGAGAAAAATCCACAGACTTTTATATTGTTCAGGAAACGCAGCAGTTCCTAACAGTATTTTTACAATGACTAATTTAGTTTTAAATTTCTGTAAAACACTATTAGTTTGGGTGCAGATGCGCCTCTAATCAGAGAGTTTCAATTTTCTACATTTCTATTTCCACACATGATCATGAATATCTTAAATATGTATGTATTTATAAAAACAAGAATTACATTAATTTTACATACAAAAAAAAAAGGAAAATTAAAAATTAAAAATCGATTGTTAAATTAATTTTACCTAAACTCTCCAATCGGTGTTCTATACCTTGCAGTGTTTGATCTGTTTTCGTTGGTAAGGTCTCTGATTTTGTTAATAAGGATTTTCTTAATTCTAAATTATATTTTCTGCTGTTGTCATTTGCGGATGCATTATTGGACGTTTTCATACTAACATCACCATCACCATCATCATCTTCATCAATATCATTCTTGTCATTTTCAGCATCATCATTCTCATCATCATCATCATCATCATCATCATCATCATCATCATCCAGATGCAAACCATACCCGTTTTGATAGCCATTCATACCATTTGTAAGTTTTTTCTTTACTATCGTTTTTGAATTTTCATATTCTATGGATGTTTCGGCAGCATTTAGTAAGGATTTTATAAAATCACGACATATCATGTTCAATGGAGGCATCGTATGTGTTGATAGATCGACCAACTGCAATACAAGAAACATAAAAAACAAATTTAAATTAAAAATTATTTCATGGATGAAATTAATATTAATTAGATTTTCTTAAAATTATGGTTCAAGTTCAATTCATCATTAGTCAAATTGGATGAATCATGCAAACTGACAATAAATGGTTTTTATGTCATTCGACCCAAATATCTTGTCACTTGTTGTTGATTGAAGACTTAAAATTCATATCACATCATAGTGCAATAACTTTTCAAATCAATTGACCTAGACATAAATGCATCAAAATGAATCAAAATCATAATTATCCAATCGAAATATACTTGGTATACTGAATAATGTCAAAAAATATATCTCTTAGATGTATTGAATTTGTCAGCAAGTCCCTTTTCGGATCTTACCTTCATAAGACTTGAACCTCATAGTAAGCTAAGTTTATTTTAAGGAGTTGAAATCGAAATCTTTTAAAAATTAAACCCACTTAAAATAAGAGCTATCGGATTTGAACATGTCATTTTATGTTATCACTTTTTTCTTTGTTATTTTAGGAACTGAAAACGCAAAGTCAAATCCCTGTCCGATTCGATACACAAAACTTCTAAACCACACAATGGATTTTGATATGGTTTTCACTGTCATTTAGAAAATTTTTGGCAAAAGGTTTTTTAGGTGTACAATAAATACTAAATTAAACTTCGATTATTGTTTCCATGCAGGCCTAGAGAAATATTTCAAAATCAATTAAGTCGTCTCTATCCAACATCTATTTTTGTTAGTTTATAGAATCAGTCCGATTTTTTTAAAAGTATTTCAAGGGCTGCGCTAATACTGCAAAGATTGCTTTGAATAAATTACGGGAAACATTATATCACGAAGTCATTCAACAAACGAAAACAAACAGACATCTTTTGCTTCTGAATGATGGAAAAATGGAAATCAGGTTGTCTTATGAAAGATCAAGGAGTTCATTGCGAAGGAGAAGGGTTAGTCATGACAGGGATAGACATAGATTTCAGAAAACCAGAGAACACTGGTCTAAGAGGACGCTTAATTTCAATAGGTAATATGTCGATTGCCTTGGACCTAAAGATCTTTGCTGCTTACAAGGAAATATTTGTTTAGGAGAAATGTTTCCAAACTCTTCTTGTGGGTGATCATCCTAAATCAAAAACCTTTTCAGCGCAATATACGCCGATATAACAGTGTTCTTCAAATGACCGCGCAAAGCAGATTATATTCTTTTATAAATATTTTCATAATGATTGATAGATAATAAAGTTAAGTTTACTCATAAGGGTTCTTGGGTTTTTCATTTTCAAAAATATAGAATTCAATAGTCTCACTTCCTCTTTAGACAATTTTATATCTCTATAAGGAAAAGCTCTCAAGTGAAATTGAAATTGAATTTAAACAAACAAATAAAAAAGATTATCTAATCAAATCTAAAGATTTTAAACCAGAAACAATCCAGAATAATCATTATGATTACAAATAAAAATATTATTGTTTAAATTATTTTTCTTAAACATATTTTTCAAACGAAATGCTGATTAAGTCTCAAATTAAAAACAATTAGCAACAACAAAACTTAATACGGAAAAATCTCACAAAAAAGTATAAGTGACGCCTGACAAAAGTGAATTAAAATGATGAAACTTAAGATTTTTGTTTTGAATCATTTTTATAAGAAAGAAAGGCATTAAAAAGAGGGAAGAAAATCTGTTGGGGAAACTGCCATGAACAAGATGCAACTAAATGAAACTAGTTAACATAAAAATGAAAACATAATACTCCCTTAACTTCGGTCCGGTTCCACTGAAAATTATATACCTTTCACAAAGTGAATTATAGAAAAATTAGTTAAAGAAGTTGTCTTTTAAAAAAGTTATAATATGTGGGTTGTTTCATATTACATGAACTTATCTGTAGTAAATTTTATAAGCTTTGCTTTTTCAATTTCATGAGATCTTCGCATAACAAACAATTTTGAGCCCATTCCTTTTATTTTAGGATTTACATATTACAACATTTTCTTTTCAAAAGTTATGGTATTTTAACTTTAAAAGCAGTTTATCATAGGTATAAAGAAACACAGCTGGTCCTAGGTTCTTTTGGGGGGGATAACTGTTCTATTACTTAACAAAATCTCACTGAAATTTATAGTATCAAATAAGAAGATGTAGTGTGGAAGCTCCATAATACGTTTTGTGTCTCCATCTATGCGTTACAAACATCACAATAAACTGATAATATCCATTCTATGTGTAAAAAATATTTAAAACTTAATTAAAACTAAAAATAATTTGCTAAACATGCATTGACTTGGAAATTATAAAACAGAAAATTATATTAAATGAGTAACTGACAGATAAATAAGACAAACTAATAATTTGTAGATCACTTATGCAAATTTTCAGTGCAAAGATAAACGTTTCTTTGAAATAACAAATAGTACTAAATATACATAATTGTATTTACGGTTGAATGCAGTATCTCCTATGTTGAACTCTATTGACCAGGATAAATAATAATATCGTCATATTTATGTCAAATGACGAATAAGAACAAAGTTTAATAATAGCAATAATAACAATGATAAAGGCCGACAACAAAGAATTGTGCGTGCGCCTTTGCTGCGCTTAAAAGAACAACATCATAAACTCATCATTACTTAATTTCAATTGAATCACAAAGCACAATAACCAAATACACAGACACACACAGTGGAGTGCATTTATTGATAGAGAATAAGGGCATGAGGGGAGATAATGAATCAACTAAACTTCCACAGACCCCCATCCTCACACACATACACAAAGTAACATAAAAATTTCACTACCCAATCATAATTGAAGAAGAAGAATGCAATTGAAACCACGCGAAATTTTGTAAACAATAAAAAAGCAAATAAGAATTGAGAGCGCAGCACAACAACAAAAAAGAATGAGAATACTATGAGTGAATGCGTTGAGAATGAAGAGAGTGGAGCACTCACCCACTCCCACAAATATACACACACATTGTTAAATGCAAGCGTGCATGCATGCATACAATCACTTGCCGGTTTATTTATGTACGAGTATATGAGTGTGTGTTGCTTGGAGCATGCGGCAGTGGCGCTGCCGGCAAATTCTTGAGCACGATTCAAGATGATGACTACAACAACGTTGAGTGCTTTACAGAACTGAACTGAACCGAGCTCGACTCTCGTATAAATTGCAAAGCACACCAACGGAATCCGGACATTTTACATTTGTACTTGACGTGGAGCGGAACTTATACACAACAACAGGAAGAAAAAAAACACAAAATAAGAACGAAAGTAAAAAAAAACAAAAACACAAACAAGTGTCGTGAACATTGAGAGTGACTTTGTGTGATTTTGTAGACCGACAGGCCCCTGGCCCTCTTTTTTTTTATGGAGGAAATAAAAGAACAAGGAAACGCGCACATTTATTAAAGTTTACGGAAATTTGCTTTACTTCTTGATAACGGAAAGGAAAAAACAATTTTGAAAGCAAGATTTACGCAAATCATAAAGAAAACTTCTAAAACAAGAATAAATTTCTTGAAAAAAGGCTAAAACAAAAACAAAAAAACAAAAAAACAGATAAGACTTCATAACACACCCCCCTTTGCTGCAATCCTGCCAAAAATTTTATAGAAAAAAATGTTGCCAAAATTTCTTGTACCAATTCCATGTTTGCTTATTATCGTTATATTGTTGTTTTTTGTTGATGTGACTCAAGCTGGACCAGCGCCAATTGTAAATGAGGTAAGTCAAAAAAGTCAAAAAAATGGCATAATAGTAGACAACAACAACATGAAAAATCGAATATATACTAAAGAAAGAATCTTCTTGAATCAAATTTAAAAGAATATATTTGTTTATTTTGTTGGAAAATTTATATCAATTAAGGAAGTACAACAAACCTGAGCTTCAACATGTCGATATTTTAATAATGAAATGAGGAAAAGATATACATAAAGATTAAATATCTCTCATACCTATACATAAAGATTAAATATCTCTCATACCTATACATAAATGTAAATATAGAGAATATAAAAATATTCAAAATATAAACAAAATTCATATAAAAAAAAATTCTATAAACCAATGAAATCTATCATTTATATATTAATTCAATAATTCTAACCTAAAGGAATGAAAAGTTAAATTGTAGTGAAGGTTCCGGATCCAAGAAAAATCTAATGATTTGGGATTTGTCTGTAAATGGACTAATGTTTCTCGGTTCTAGAAACACCAACTAGGACTTAAACTCAAAGAATAAAGAGAAAGCTCTAAACAAACCATACAGAGGCTTCATAAAAAGTCTTAATATAAATTTAAATAAGATCAGTATCCAACTTGATATCACCAAGATAGAATTGAACAATTAAAAAAATGGTTATGGATAGATCTCGTAACTCTGAATTATAGTCATTTCAAATATAATAAATGGAAGCTTCTTTTGTACCAAGTTTCAGAAACAATTCAATTCAATCTCAAAACTATTTTATTATAACGACATTTGGATATTCAATTTATCTACTGAAATTGATCTTAATTCCAATTGATTGAATGTTATTAATTGATAAATTATAGTAGGAAGATAATTACAAAATTGTAATTTGGAAAGAATGTAATAAACTTATTAAACTTTTAAAATCTTAAAGCAAAATATGTAAGGCCTTCCTTACTATTATAAAATATATGCTATTTTTTATTTATGGGAATTATGGGAATTGTATTAAACAAATATTATGAAGGTGGCGTTCAAGTTGTCAAATGGTCAAATGATCATATACGAAAAATACTACATTCGTTTATTATAATTACGATACAATAGATATAAATACAGCAGCTGTGAATGAATGAAAATTTACTTAAATGCATAGATAAAATTGTATTTAAATAAGAAAACATTTCTATTTACAGCACCAACAATTGATGCCAAAAGTCCCACAATGGCACTGTCTACGTTACTTTAAGCATGACGTACTCATGATGCGACGTTGTCGACATTTGCGAGTGCCCACAGCGCCACGTTGGGTGATGTATTAAAGCGCAAAAGAAGAAATAGTGTAAATTTGGAATGAAGAAAACAAAAACAAAAAAAAAAAAAACAGAAAAAAAAAACAAAAAAAAATGCACATGAAATGCACCCGACTGAACCATATAAACATTGCCTATCTTCTATCTACGCTATACTCGTATACCTAAAATCATCATATAAAAACGAATTAAGGCAAAGCGATATTATTAATCACTAATAAAGCAAAAAATAAATCCTAGCAAACTAAGTTCTAACTATTGTACTTCATAGCACTTAAGATGAAATCAAATAAATAATTTTTATATATTCAAACCAAAGTATTGAAGAAGTTAGTTAAATCACTTACAGTGTTTACAGTTGAATCACGACCTCTACCGACAATCAAAGGTCCACTCTGTTGTGTTGGCAATTTACGCTTATCTGTGGTCGTTTGTGCTGCAAAAGCACCAAATGTTGAGAACAGATACTTCTCGGGAGCAGCACTCGAAACAAAGGAAACAGGCACCGTTGGCTCATCGCTTACTTCGGAAGCCGACAAATATGTGATTTCCTATAAATACATTAACATCTCATTTTCATTTCAATTTTGCATAAAGTAAGAGTAAGAAGTTGCAATAGCGCACCTGATTTTCAGTTAAGAAGTACAATGTTGATTGAGCCTGCCAATCAACAATAATAGATTGTTTCTTTGGATAACGGCGTGGTAACCATATTATTCCATATAATTGAGGAATATTTGCTCGTTGATACATTGGTATGGGCGCTTGTACTTGGAAGACATACACTGCAAATGAAATTAAGTCAAAATATATCAACTAGCTGATGAATATCCATTGCTTCACTTACATTCATTACTCTTGTTAACAATAGCCATTAGATTTGTCGAAGGATCGAACGCTAAATGCCTTACGGATAGCTTAAGTACCGCTTTCAAACGTAAAGTCATCAAATTCCAGATATGTAAACGAGATTCGGTGCATGCGACTACTAAATGAGCAAACTCACCAGCACCAAATTGCAAATGCGTAATCTCTGCGCGACTTTCTATGGGTGTGACTTTTGATTGACTTGGGTTACTACTATTTTGTATAAGCTTCTTTTTCGATCGCGTCGGTGGTGGCGGTTGTTTCCCTTTTGTAGTCAAATCCAAATCCAACATACTCATTATCGACACTAAATTTTCTGATAAATCACTATGATGACGCAGATTCCTCGTTGTGTATTGATTTAAACGATATTTCGCTTTATAACGATGCCTTATATTAACACGATGTAACTTTTTGTCCAACTCTAACACACGGAGGTATGCATCTTTGGGTTCTATGATACACTCACGCAGGTATTCAGCCATTTTATTTCGCCATTTCTCTTGTACTTGACATTGGATACCAAACA
This sequence comes from Amiota minor, assembly GCA_037043295.1. NCBI lineage: Eukaryota > Metazoa > Arthropoda > Insecta > Diptera > Drosophilidae > Amiota > Amiota minor. The sequence continues at coordinate 398,740 of JBAMAW010001772.1, forward strand.
TCCTATAGAGTTGCAATTTATGATGCAAACTCAATTCTGGCATATTTTTGATTTTTGTAAAAAGCTTATCTTTACACGGTATATCACTGGCCTTCGTCTGTGTTGGTTGAGCACATGGGGAACTCGAATTTAAGACTTCCTTTATTTCAGCAACAGTATTCTGATCATCTGTGTCAAGTAAATGTTTGAATAGTTGCCACAGCTTGTTCCGTTTATCTATGAATTCCGTTTTAGTACCATTCACATTTTTTTTTGTCAAACGCAATTGCGCTTTAGCAAAAACGCCATCCATGGCAGAGGTAGCCGTAAGTTGAGCACGCAACTTTAATGTATCCGTCTTATAGATACACAATGTATTGCCAAAACCGGCAGCAAGCAATGAACCATCCTGTGAGAAGGATATAGACTCTATGTTCATGCCTTTGTATTCTGCACGACCAACACAAGACCATATTTTGCCTTTTCGATATATATTATCGGAATCCTCGAGTGCCCACATTTTGATGACATGATCATGACCAACAGTGGCACAAAGTAAATTATCCACGTGATAAATGTTTGAGAAGGCAATAGCCTTAAAACCACCTTCATGTGGTAATTCCACACAAGTATTGAGCTCATATCTTTAAAGATGAAATGAGAAATATGTACAATTTAATATTAAATTTCTGGCTATTTATTAATTCATATATACCTTTGCAAATCCTCCTTGTACTTCCAGAATTTTAATGTTAATGTTGGCAAATGTTCTTCATCATTGAACACTTCGCCTGTAGCCATCCAATCAATATTGAAAGCAGCCTTTGTAACTTGCACATTATACAGTATTTGTTCTGCTTCCATAGATTGCTTATTCTGATCCACAATCAATAACTGAAAAGTACAAATATTAATTGTAAAGCTCGTCTTCTGGCATGTGAAAATCTCTCCTTAACTTACATTATAAAGTAAATTTTTTGTATATGCCGAATAGAATTGCAAGTGTCCCATTCGCCCATTTAGCGCTAGAGTATTTGAACGTGGGTTCAAACACAAACCAATGGGAAATTTGCTGCGCCCCGTTTTGTCATCTTGGGCATAAGTGAAGTTCTGTATTGTACTCTTTAGAAGATTATCGCTGGCGCCAACAAATTGTACACTATTATCATCCATGCAAACCACCACTTGCTCATTGGCTGCACTGGTTACTACGTGTCGAATGACGCTTGACATACGTGGCAAATATTGACGGGAATCTGGCTTTTTAATATTCCATTTGACAAGCACAGATTCGAGGCCACTACTGTAGAAAGACGTGCCCATGCCAGAAAATGCTATGCTTGTTACGGCAGTGTGATGCCAATGGTAGCGAGCATTAAGCATTTTTTCCCGCTTATCAAACTGGCGCCAAAGCAAAATTCGTCCTTGTTCATCACCAGTGGCTACCATTTCTTCAACAGGATTGAAACGCACCACTGTCAGAGGCACAAGATTCGCATTCTTATAACTAAAATAAAAACAAAGAAACGCTTTCATTAAATCTAACAATAACTTGGTAACAACATTAACCTTACCGTATGCTTTGCCATTTAGTGTAATCAATGATATATAAATAAAATCCTTGCGCTATTCCTATGAATTTCTGTTCTTTTAATCCCACATCAATAATGGGCACCTGATTTCTGGAGAAAACAAATTCATTGAACATTAAAATTATTTCTTAATTTCTTAAGGAGTGCGTTAACTTACTTTAAGAATAAATTCATTGGTACTTTCAGTGTTCTCCCTGTCAATGTGTCCACAACAGACCAATTTACAGCACCACCGGCACGTAATTTCATGGTTACCCAAGCGCAGGCATACTCCGAATCTTTGTACATATTAAGCAAATTAAATGTGAGCACTGTGCTATTATTTAATAAGTTCAATTTTATCGTCTTCTGGAGGCCACCAGTCTGCCAATGCCAGCGCAGCAGCTCACCATCACTTGTACAAGCAACCAAAACATCCGGTTGTTTAAGCTCAAGCTCCAAACTGACAAGTGTTTGTTTAGCATCTTTTAACTCACGTATAAGCTCACCAGTACCTGTGGAATACACCTGCACAATGTGGTCACAACGTACAAATAGAACACTACAAAAAAATAGAAATTTAATCTTTATTTCAGTAATTTTACAAGTCAAGTGATTTACCTGCCATCTTCAGAGAATACAGGCGCATGTTTAACAATATTTCCGCCAGCTAAATGCTGAAATTCCAAACGATCCGTTCCCACATCCATCGCCACGCTTTATTAAGTTGCCCGCTTCTCTTCTATCCAGTTGTCGTTATACTTTCTCTTTAATGTTGTTTGTGGTTTGTTTATTAGACAAACCACAAATAATGTCACAAGAATTATTTCTCACAATAAACTGTTGTCCTCTTAGGGTAAAATTAATAATTATTATTTAAATAAGTAGATTTGTTAAATCTCTAAACATTGAACAACTTGCACGTGTTGACGGCGAAAGGCGTTCGTGCTTCTTCTTACATTTGCTCTATTCTCTTTGATGCGATCAGCTGTTTTGCGGCATGTGGGAATGATAAACAAATCAGCCATGAATTCATTAATTGGCTCACTTGGAATAATTATTATAATTATCAGTCAAATTTATGAATATTTCTTTAGTTAAAAACAATATATGTTAAGGAAATTTAAATCTTTATTTTTGCCACATTCAACAAAAAATAGTTTTTTTTTGTTTTAATCAAAACGGTCGCCTTGGTTGGTTATTCGAGTTGCTCAAATGAAAAAGGAGAAAATTTTTGAATTGATGCATTAAAATTGACAATTGAATGTCATCAAATGCTAATTGAATTTATTATTGGTCTTTTAATATACATATACATATGTTATATATCATAAATGTAAAAAAATGTGTTGCGACATGTCAGATAATTGAACAACTTTTGTATGCCTCTGTCAACTGTGACATTAAAAAGAAAGTCCACAACTCGCGTTAGGAGCGTCATCCTCTTGAATTTTGTAAACACAATACATCTGGTTTGAAATACTTTATTAAAATAAAGAATAAAGTATTTGTACCAATTACCGTTATCGGTATTTGAAAAGTGCGACGGCGTCGTCATCGGCATTGTTGTCCGCACATCTGCTCATTTCGAAAAATAACAAGAAAAGAACCATGCAGCATGATGAACGCACGTATACGAAATAACTGATGCTAAATGCATGATTATGTCGGGGTCGCTTATGTCACCGTATGGAAGGCAACTTTATTTACCAAAGAAGAATAAACAAAAAACACAGTCTCATCGGTCTACGTCTTTCGCCTTTGCGACTCGCAATTATGTGCGAAAGCAAGTCCACAACATCAAAGAAGAATGAATAAACGATTGCTTATAAAACTGATTCATTTCTTCGAACTAAAACGTATCATTCAAAAAGCATTTCCGTGGCGTGATATTTTTCGTGTGAAAACTGTCAGTCTAGCAATATTCATACTCTTTGCAACAACGAAATTTTTTGCCTGAGACGCAAAAATTCAAAAAATACGAATATACAATAAATTAATCCCAGTTTAATGCTTTAATTGCATTCTTGGTACGAGTACAAACTAACGTTAAGTGAAAAGAAAAGCGGTGCTTGTCTACGGAAAATTGGCGATAGATGCCGCTCGACAGCCGTTTAAAAATTTTATTGGCATCTAAAATGCATGCGTATTTATCTTCTTCAATGAATCTAAAAGCATCCATTTGTTTACTAGCAAGTACATTGTTGTTGTTCTTTCGCATTACAACGACATTTAAAGTTTCTTTCGTTGAAGTTATATTTGCCGTTAATGCTGGCGGACCGGAACATATAGATGAACATGGCATAAAATATCAAAGTGACAATCTTACTATTGGCACAGGTTCTAAACATGGAAAGTATGTTTTGTATATGGTTAGACGTGTGCCAGAGCAAGATGAGCCTATGTATCATACAGAACGCTACCATACCGGTACATTTGGTTATGAGTTTAACCATGGTGGAGATGGTAACTATGCGCTTATCCTGAAATTCTGTGAAACGTATTTTCACGAACCAAACAAGAAGGTATTCGATGTTGTTTTAAATGGCAAGCACACAATAGTGTCCCAATTGGATATATTCCGAGAAGCTGGTTTTGGCTCGGCACACCAAGAAGTTGTTTACTTCACCATTAGTAAAGGTCGTTTGCACTGTAATGGTGAGACCTCAGATGTTCTTGATGGGCGGCTTCGTTTGGATTTCATTAAAGGCAAATTCGATAGGCCAATGATCAATGCATTTGCTTTGCTCAAAGGAGATGACTTAAACATTCCAGATTTGACAACTTTACCCGAGGAACACCTTGGCACAAACACAGTAACACCATTTTCCAAAAGACGACGGAATTGTAATAAATACGATAATGAGGAAGATGATGATAATGAACGTGCTTGCCAAAAGAATATAGCATCGCATAACCAATGCAAAAGACGTAACTGCTCGAGGAAAACATGCGATCCATGCCCTTCGGTTAAAAAAAAACCCGTTAATCGATTAGAGGTAATCGGAATTTGTTTTATAGCAATTTGTTTTATAATAGGGCCATTTCTATATCTATGGGGTATTTGTAGATACTACAATACTGACTACTACGGTTTCGAAATATATTGATGTAATTGCCTGCATTTCAATGTATGATTTTCTTGAGTTTTTTCTGATCATTATTCTGTTATAATGACATATTAAGGCTAATAACCAAGCTTAGAAAACATGAACATAAACCATGCTCCTACCGTCCAATCAGCTTGCTGGCATTACTCTCCACAGTATTCGAAAGGTTACTTCTGGCTAGAGTTCTGCCACTGCTGGACGTAGGTGACATGGTCCTAGACTATCAGCTCGGTTTCAGGAGATGTCATGGAACCCCAGAGCAGTGCCTCAGAGTGGTTCAAAAAATCCCCAATATTTTTGAACATGGTGTGTACTGCTCTGTCGCTAAAAAAAGTTGCTGCAGGCATCGTACTAACTGGTGTTAAAATCGTTTCTGTATCAGAGGATTTTCTTTGTCAGATGCGAAGGACTGGAAACTGGCATGAAGGGTATACTAGGTAGTTTCTCAACGCAGCGTGCTTGAGGCCATCATATACATGCTCCATACTTCGGACCTTCCGATCTTGAGGCACGAACAACATTTAATAGCGACATATGCTGATGACACTGCACTGTTAGTGAGTGATAGTGATCCGGCTATTGCTTGTGGTCTCCTGCTAGACCAGTTGGCCCTTATGGAACCTTGGCTAAAGAGCTGGAATTTCTGTGTCAATGCATGTGACATTCACTTTGAACCTCTCAACATGCCCTGACGTTTTCATTAACGGTGATGTCATTCCAAACAACGAAGCTCTCAAGTACCTAGGAGTGACACTGGACGGGCGCCTCACCTGGAAACCTCACATTATTACCAAAAGAAAGCAGTTGGACCTGAAACTTCGAAGAGTGAGTTGGCTCCTCAGTACAAACTCGAAGCTGAATCTGCGAAACAAGCTGTATCTATACAAGATCATACTGAAACCGGTATGGACTTACCGTATACAGCTTTGGGCACCGCAGCCAACTCTAACGTAGGAATCCTTCAGATGTTGCAGTCCAAAATGCTGCGGATGATTGTAGGCGCCCAGTGTTTTGTTCGGGGGCTACTAAATGAACAAAGTCAGCAGTACTAAATTACAAATCTGTAAAATCTGCCTGAGTACAATCTAAAATAATAATGAAAAGTATTATTATTATTTATGTGTGTAGAAGGCATCTTATTATCTCCCATTGAATAGCTTTGGCTGAAGTGCACTTAACATACCCGCAAGACTATCGAAAACATATTTGAATTCCAAATCGCTTAAAGACATCGATTCCTCTTTGCCAGGTTGCTTAATTAATAAACTAGACCAACCCGAGTATCTGGCACTCAGCCCATATTACGATTGTTACCAATATGTAGAGCTTATGAAGCTTCAATTTTTCATTGATCAAGAGCATGATTAAGATCTTTTCGTTTGTTTTGTGTATTAGACAAACCACAAATAATGTCATAAAAATTATTTCTCACAATAACTGATGTCCTCTTAGGGTAAAATTAATAATGATTATTTATATAAGTAGATTTGTTGTCTCCCTTCTCTAAACATTAAACAACTTGCACGTGTTGATGGCGAATGCCGTTCGTGCTTCTTCTTACATTTGCTCTATTCTCTTTGATGCGATCAGCTGTTTTGCGGCATGTGGGAATGATAATTAATTGGTTTACTTGGAATAATTATTATAATTATCAGTCAAATTTATGAATATTTCTTTAGTTAAAAACAATATATGTTAAGGAAATTTAAATCTTTATTTTTGCCACATTCAACAAAAATTAGTTTTTTTGTTTTAATCAAAACGGTCGCCTTGGTTGGTTATTCGATTTGCTCAAATGAAAAGGAGAAAATTTTTGAATTGATGCATTAAAATTGACAATTGAATGTCATCAAATGCTAATTGAATTTATTATTGGTCTTTTAATATACATATATATATGTTATATATCATAAATGTAAAAAAATGTGTTGCGACATGTCAGATAATTGAACAACTTTTGTATGCCTCTGTCAACTGTGACATTAAAAAGAATGTCCACTACTCGCGTTAGGAGCGTCATCCTCTTGAATTTTGTAAACACAATACATCTGGTTTGAAATACTTTATTAAAATAAAGAATAAAGTATTTGTACCAATTACCGTTATCGGTATTTGAAAAGTGCGACGGCGTCGTCATCGGCATTGTTGTCCGCACATCTGCTCATTTCGAAAAATAACAAGAAAAGAACCATGCAGCATGATGAACGCACGTATACGAAATAACTGATGCTAAATGCATGATTATGTCGGGGTCGCTTATGTCACCGTATGGAAGGCAACTTGATTTACCAAAAAAGAAAAAACAAAAAACACAGACTCATCGGTCTACGTCTGAAACAGATCTGCCGACGTTTTTCACTTTCTGCTCTCGCCTTTTTCGTTGTTTGTTTTGTATGTATTTTCGTTTGGTTGCGTAGAGTGATGGTGAATGGAATTCTATTGCAGAAGCAGCGGTATTTCAATAAATGTGAAAATATTGCTTTGCGACTCGCAATCATGTGTGAAAGCAAGCCTACAACATCAAAGAAGAATGAATGAACGATTGCTTATCGACTCATAATCGCAAATGTAAAACTGATTCATTTCTTCGAACTAAAACGTATCATTCAAAAAGACTCCGTGGCGTGATATTTTTCGTGAGAAAACTGTCAGTCTAGCAATATTCATACTCTTTGCAACAACGAAATTTTTTGCCTGAGACGCAAAAATTCAAAAAATACGAATATACAATAAATTAATCCCAGTTTCATGCTTTAATTGCATTCTTGGTACGAGTACAAACTAACGTTAAGTGAAAAGAAGAGCGGTGCTTGTCTACGGAAAATTGGCGATAGATGCCGCTCAACAGCCGTTTAAAAATTTTATTGGCATCTAAAATGCATGCGTATTTATCTTCTTCAATGAATCTAAAAGCACCCATTTGTTTACTAGCAAGTACATTGTTGTTGTTCTTTCGCATTACAACGACATTTAAAGTTTCTTTCGTTGAAGTTATATTTGCCGTTAATGCTGGCGGACCGGAACATATAGATGAACATGGCATAAAATATCAAAGTGACAATCTTACTATTGGCACAGGTTCTAAACATGGCAAGTATGTTTTGTATATGGTTAGACGTGTGCCAGAGCAAGATGAGCCTATGTATCATACAGAACGCTACCATACCGGTACATTTGGTTATGAGTTTAACCATGGTGGAGATGGTAACTATGCGCTTATCCTGAAATTCTGTGAAACGTATTTTCACGAACCAAACAAGAAGGTATTCGATGTTGTTTTAAATGGCAAGCACACAATAGTGTCCCAATTGGATATATTCCGAGAAGCTGGTTTTGGCTCGGCACACCAAGAAGTTGTTTACTTCACCATTAGTAATGGTCGTTTGCACTGTAACGGTGAGACCTCAGATGTTCTTGATGGGCGGCTTCGTTTGGATTTCATTAAAGGGAAATTCGATAGGCCAATGATCAATGCATTTGCTTTACTTAAAGGAGATGACTTAAATATTCCAGATGTGTCAACTTTACCCGAGGAACACCTTGGCACAAACACAGTAACACCATTTTCCAAAAGACGACGGAATTGTAATAAATACGATAATGAGGAAGATGATGATAATGAACGTGCTTGCCAAATCGCATAAACCAATGCAAAAGACGTAATTGCTCAAGGAAAACAAGCGATCCATGCCCTTCGCTTAAAAAAAAAACCTTAAATCGATTCGACACATCTTAAATTTTTAATAGGGCCATCTATGTATTTATTAATAATTGTTATTACTGTTATTTGTAGATACTGCGAAGTTGACTACGACGGTTAACTATCCACAATATATTGATGTAATTGCCTGCATTTCAATGTATGATTTTCTTGAGTTTTTCCTGATCATAATTCTGTTATAATGCCATATTAAGGCTAATAACCAAGCTTGAAGAACATGAACATAAACCATGCTCCTACCGTCCAATCAGCTTGCTGGCATTACTCTCCGCAGTATTCGAATGTTACTTCTGGTTAGAGTTCTGACCACTTGACTGGTGACATGTAGACAGGTTGACATGTGTACGCGGCGACCTGACGCAAGCTCGCACCGTCTCGGTTTGCGCGTATCAGAGTTTCTGTATCGAGACGTCACGCAGACTGATCTGCAGCTCCTACTGAAACCGGTATGGACTTACCGTATACAGCTTTGGGCACCGCAGCCAACTCTAACGTAGGAATCCTTCAGATGTGCGCCAGTGTTTTGCGCGGGGGCTACTAAATGAACAAAGTCAGCAGTACTAAATTACAAATCTGTAAAATCTGCCTGAGTACAATCTAAAATAATAATGAAAAGTATTATTATTATTTATGTGTGTAGAAGGCATCTTATTATCTCCCATTGAATAGCTTTGGCTGAAGTGCACTTAACATACCCGCTTAAAGACATCGATTCCTCTTTGCCAGGTTGCTTAATTAATAAACTAGACCAACCCGAGTTTCTGGCACTCAGCCCATATTACGATTGTTACCAATATGTAGAGCTTATGAAGCTTCAATTTTTCATTGATCAAGAGCATGATTAAGATCTTTTCGTTTGTTTTGTGTATTAGACAAACCACAAATAATGTCATAAAAATTATTTCTCACAATAACTGATGTCCTCTTAGGGTAAAATTAATAATGATTATTTAAATAAGTAGATTTGTTAATCTCCCTTCTCTAAACATTGAACAACTTGCACGTGTCGATGGCGAATGGAGTTCGTGCTTCTTCTTACATTTGCTCTATTCTCTTTGATGCGATCAGCTGTTTTGCGGCATGTGGAAATGATAAGCAAAACATCCATAAATTCATTAATTGGATTAATTGGAATAATTATTATAATAATTAGTCAAATTTATGAATATTTCTCTTGTTAAAAACAATATATTTTAAGGAAATTCAAAGCTTTAATTTTGCCACATTCAACAAAAATTAGTTTTTTTTGTTTTAATCAAAACGGTCGCCTTGGTTGGTTATTCGAGTTGCTGAAATGAAAACGAGAAGATTTCTGAATTGATGCATTCAAATTGACAATTGAATTTCATCAAATGCTAATTGAATTCATTATTGGTCTTTTAATAAACATATATATATGTTATATATCATAAATGTAAAAAATGTGTTGAGTCATGTCAGATATTTGAACAACTTTTGTATGCCTCTGTCAACTGTGACATTAAAAAGAAAGTCCACAACTCGCGTTAGGAGCGTCATCCTCTTGAATTTTGTAAACACAATACATCTGGGAAATACTTTATTAAAATAAAGAATAAAGTATTGGAACCAATTACCGTTATCGGTATTTGAAAAGTGCGACGGTGTCGTCATCGGCATTGTTGTCCGCACATCTGCTCATTTCGAAAAATAACAAGAAAAGAACCATGCAGCATGATGAACGCACGTATACGAAATAACTGATGCTAAATGCATGATTATGTCGGGGTCGCTTTTGTCACCGTATGGAAGGCAACTTGATTTACCAAAGAAGAATAAACAAAAAACACAGACTCATCGGTCTACGTCTGAAACAGATCTGCCGACGTTTTTCATTTTCTTCTATCGCCTTTTTCGTTGTTTGTTTTGTATGTATTTTCGTTTGGTTGCGTAAAGTGATGGTGAATGAAATTCTATTGCAGAAGCAGCGGTATTTCAATAAATGTGAAAATATTGCTTTGCGACTCGCAATCAAGTGTGAAAGCAAGCCCACAACATCAAAGAAGAATGAATGAACGATTGCTTAATCGACTCATAATCGCAAATGTAAAACTGATTCATTTCTTCCGTGGCGTGATATTTTTCGTGAAAAAACCGTCAGTCTAGCAATATTCATACTCTTTGCAACAACGAAATTTTTTGCCTGAGACGCAAAAATTCAAAAAATACGAATATACAATAAATTAATCCCAGTTTCATGCTTTAATTGCATTCTTGGTACGAGTACAAACTAACGTTAAGGGAAAAGAAAAGCGGAGCTTGTCTACGGAAAATTAGCGATAGATGCCGCTCGACAGCCGTTTAAAAATTTTATTGGCATCTAAAATGCATGTGTATTTATCTTCTTCAATGAATCTAAAAGCATCCATTTGTTTACTAGCAAGTACATTGTTGTTGTTCTTTCGCATTACAACGACATTTAAAGTTTCTTTCGTTGAAGTTATATTTGCCGTTAATGCTGGCGGACCGGAACATATAGATGAACATGGCATAAAATATCAAAGTGACAATCTTACTATTGGCACAGGTTCTAAACATGGAAAGTATGTTTTGTATATGGTTAGACGTGTGCCAGAGCAAGATGAGCCTATGTATCATACAGAACGCTACCATACCGGTACATTTGGTTATGAGTTTAACCATGGTGGAGATGGTAACTATGCGCTTATCCTGAAATTCTGTGAAACGTATTTTCACGAACCAAACAAGAAGGTATTCGATGTTGTTTTAAATGGCAAGCACACAATAGTGTCCCAATTGGATATATTCCGAGAATCTGGTTTTGGCTCGGCGCACCAAGAAGTTGTTTACTTCACCATTAGTAAAGGTCGTTTGCACTGTAATGGTGAGACCTCAGATGTTCTTGATGGGCGGCTTCGTTTGGATTTCATTAAAGGCAAATTCGATAGGCCAATGATCAATGCATTTGCTTTGCTCAAAGGAGATGACTTAAATATTCCAGATTTGACAACTTTACCCGAGGAATACCTTGGCACAAACACAGTAACACCATTTTCCAAAAGACGACGAAATTGTAATAAATACGATAATGAGGAAGATGATGATAATGAACGTGCTTGCCAAAAGAATATAGCATCGCATAACCAATGCAAAAGACGTAATTGCTCAAGGAAAACAAGCGATCCATGCCCTTCGGTTAAAAAAAAATCCTTAAATCGATTAGACGTAATCGGAATTTGTTTTATACAAATTTTATTATTTGCAGGGCCAGTTCTATGTGTATGGGTTTTTTGTAGATACTGCGATGTTGACTACTACGGTCTCGAATTATATTGATGTAATTGCCTGAATTTCAATGTATGATTTTCTTGAGTTTTTTCTGATCATTATTCTGTTATAATGACTTATTAAGGCTAATAACCAAGCTTAGAAAACATGAACATAAACCATGCTCCTACCGTCCAATCAGCTTGCTGGCATTACTCTCCGCAGTATTCGAAAGGTTACTTCTGGCTAGAGTTCTGCCACTGCTGGACGTAGGTGACATGGTCCCAGACCATCAGCCAATATTTTTGAACATGGTGTGTACTGCTCTGTCGCGTTCCTAGATGTTCGACAAGCGTTTGATAGAAACTAGCACCCCGGCCTCCTGTACAAGCTAAAAAAGTTGCTGCCGGCACCGTACTAACTGGTGTTAAGATCGTTTCTGTATCAGAGTATTTTCTTTGTCAGATACGAAGGACTGGAATCTGAAAGTACAAACTCGAAGCTGAACCTGCGAAACAAGCTGTAACTATGCAAGATCATACTGAAACCGGTATGGACTTACCGTATACAGCTTTGGGCACCGCAGACAACTAGAACGTAAAAATAAGAAAATACAATAAATTAATCCAAGTTTCATGCTTTAATTGCATTCTTGGTACGAGTACAAAACAAACTAACGTTAAGTGATAAGAAGTGGGAAAGTTGTCTACGGAAAATTGGTGATAGATGCCCCTCGACAGCCGTTTAAAAATTTTATAGGCGTCTAAAATGCGTGTGTCGCTGTTTTCAAGTAATCTAAAAGCAGCAATCCTTTGTGTGCTACCAAGTGCATTTTTGTTGTTGTTGGGATTTAGCTTTAAAACGACATTCAATATTTCTCCACCTGAAGTTATATATGCCGTTAATGCTGGCGGACCGGAACATATCGATGAACATGGCATAAAATATCAAAGTGACAATCTTACTATTGGCACAGGTTCTAAACATGGCAAGTATGTTTTGTATATGGTTAGACGTGTGCCAGAGCAAGATGAGCCTATGTATCATACAGAACGCTACCATACCGGTACATTTGGTTATGAGTTTAACCATGGTGGAGATGGTAACTATGCGCTTATCCTGAAATTCTGTGAAACGTATTTTCACGAACCAAACAAGAAGGTATTCGATGTTGTTTTAAATGGCAAGCACACAATAGTGTCCCAATTGGATATATTCCGAGAAGCTGGTTTTGGCTCGGCACACCAAGAAGTTGTTTACTTCACCATTAGTAATGGTCGTTTGCATTATAAGGATGAGATCTCAGATGTACATAATGGGCGGCTTCGTTTGGATTTCGTTAAAGGCAAACTTGATAGGCCAAAGATCAATGCATTTGCTTTGCTCAAAGGAGATTACTTAAAAATTCCAGATTTGCCACCTTTACCCAAGGAAGACCATGTCTTTAGGTCACCATTTGCCGATTGGGGAAAGAATTGCAATTTATTCGGTAATGTGATAGAGGATGAAAATTGTTCTTGCCGAAAGAAAAGAAAGTGGCCATGGAAAACAATCGTCCTTACTGTTTTAACACTTATAGCAATAATTAACTGTGTTGGCGTTCTTTTGTACGTGGACTACCAGATATCATTATACGTATAAATTATATAAATAACGGCATTTCAAAATATGATAATCTTCATTTTTTCTGATCGTTAAGCTTATAAATTCATGGAGCTCACATTCTTATTTGTTTCTTCACTTAAATAAATATAAAAACTTTATTTTCGAACTTATTGGTTGTCATTAAATTTAACCTGTTACCGGATTTCTTGGTTTTATATTATTGTGATAACCATTATGTCCAAAAAAGTATTCGATACTGCTGATAATGAACGATGCTCAAGTGCTGTCTCCTCTATCGCAATAGACCCAGACGGTCGTTATAACGGCTAGTGTGGAAAGCAATCTATTCCTCAACTATTGCCAGGTTAATGTCTCTGTGTAGGGTTTTAATAAAGTTTTCAATTGGGTGACTACTAAATAAGCGCCAAATTGCAAATCTGTAAAGTCTGCCTGACTTTCTATGGGTGTCGCTATTTATTTATATTAAAAAATGTTTTATTTGTTTATGATTTTCTATTTTTTTTACACATTTCGTTTGTTTTGCCAATACAAGCACAGTGTGAGGTCAATATAAAGTCAAATTTATAGAATAAATCCATTTCAAGTAGAACCGTTGGCAATGAAGGATCTAAATTTGATATAATGCTAACAGATTTGCTGGCTTTACTCATATTTTGTATGATTTCAAGGTCACAATCGATATGAGACAAACACTAACTTTTACGATATAAATGTCTTAACTGCTGATCAAGTTGCTGCTGCGTAATATTTCTATTGACACAGCGAAAGAAATTATTGTCCAAATGCAACCACCATTGCTGCCAGCTTATATTTGCATGTTTTTACTTTATGTCCATTTTACTATAATCACTTCGTATTAATTGTTTATCTAAACTATGTACACCATATTCAGCAAGGGTTGCTGCATATTGTATTAATGGAAGTGTTGTTAGTTTTCTAGAAGTTGCACATTCAGTGACATTTGCCCTCCTCCTACTATTCCTCTCTTAAATAAATGAACGAATGTTTACTTGGGTTATTACTTTTATGAATAAGATTCTTTTTAGATTGCGTTCGTGGTGGTGGTTGTTTCCCTTTTGTTATCAAAATCAAATCCAACATACTCATTATAGACTCTAAATTTTCTGATAAATCACTATTATAACAAAGATTCCTTGCAATTTATGATGCAAACTCAACTCTGGCATATTGTTGATTTTGGTAAAAAGTGGGCTACAGCAAAAACGCCATCCATAGAAGAGGTAGCCGTAAATTGAGACCGCAACTTAAATGTATCCTTGTTATAGATAAACCAAGTATTGCCAAAACCGGCAGCAAGCAATGAGCCATCCAATTCAACACAACTATTTATTTAGATAAAAAATTTCCAGCTATTTATAAAGTCATACATACAGATGCAAATCCTCTTTGTACTTCCAGAATTATAATGTCATCCAATCAATATTGAAAGCACATTATACAGTAATTGTTCTGCTTCCATAGATAGCTTATTCTGATCCACAATCGATAATTGAAAAGTACAAATATTAAGACTCTTTCCATGCATGCGCCAGTCCACCAATGCCAGCGCAGCAGTTCACCATCACTTGTACAAGCAATCAAAACATCAGTTTTTTTCAGCTCAAGCTCCAAGCTGACGTGTTTTTTTGGAATTCCTGTGGAATACACCAGCATATTGTGGTCACAACAAAAAAAAAAAAAAAAAAAAAATTGAATTTAAATCTTTGTTTCAGTAATTTTACAAGTCAAGTGATCTTCATCTTCGGAGAAACCAGGCGCACGTTTAACAATATTTCCACCAGCTAAATGCTGAAATTCCAAACGATCTGTTCCCACATCCATCGCCACGCTTTATTAAGCCGCTAGCTCCTCTTCTTTCCTGTTGTTGTTATGCTTTCTCTTTAATGTTGTTTGTGGTATGTGTATTAGACAAACCACAAATAATGTTATAAAAGTTATTTCTCACAATAATAATACTTATTATTTAAATAAGTAGATTTGTTTGTTACATCTTCCCCCCTTGCACGTGTTGATGTCAAATGCCGTTCGTGCTTCTTCTTACATTTGCTCTATTCTCTTTGAAGCGATCAGCTGTTTTGCGGCATGAGGGAATGATAAACAAAGCAGCCATGAATTCATTAATTTGTTTAGTTTGAGTAATTATTATATTTATCAGTCAAATTTATGAATATTTCTTTATTTAAATATATTATATATTTAGAGCAAATACACAGCTTTATTTTTGCTAAATTCAAGAAAATTTAATTTAATTTTGCCACATTCAAGAAAATTTAATTTATTTTTGCTGTCTTCAGAACGGTCACCTTGGTGCTTGGAGTAGGTCAAAAAAAAAAGGTGCGAGAGGAGATTTCTCAATTGATGTATTAAAATTGACAGTTGAATTTCATCAAATGCTATTTGAATTCATTATTTCTCTTTTGTTATATCGTAAATGTAAAAAATTTTCTTCCAACTATCAAACATCTGAACAATTTTCGGAAGATTCTGTCAACTCTGTCAACAACTGCATCAACACCAAGAACAACCACAACACCTTACCTGAGGCGGAAAAATCCAAAAAACAATAATATATAATAAATTATGCAGTGTTTCGTGCTTTAATTGCATTATCGGTGCACTAGTGATAAGTGGCATACGTGTCAGAAGAAGCGAGGAATTTGACAAAAGAAATTTAGTGATAGACGCCCCTAAAGTCTGGTTAAAGGTTTTGTAGGCGTCTAAAATGCATGCTTCGCTGTCTTCGTTATTGGGCCTGAAAACAGCATCCATTTGTTTGGTTACTAGTTCATTGGTGTTGTTGTTGTTTCGCATCGCAACGGCATTTAATCCTTCAGCCGTTCAAGTCATATATGCCGTTAACGCAGGCGGACCGGAGCATATCGATAAACATGGCATAAAATATCAAAGTGACCCGCTTACTATTGGCATTGCTTCTGATTATGGCAATAATTTGCTTATGGTTGGACGTGTGCCAGAGCAAGATGAGCCTTTGTATCGGACAGAACGCTATCATACAGCTACATTTGGTTATGAGTTCAAACATCGTGGCGATGGCAACTATGCGCTTATCATGAAATTCTGTGAAGTGTACTTTCACGAACCAAACCAGAAGATATTTGATGTTGTTTTAAATGGCAAGCACACAATAGTTTCTCAATTGGATATATTCCGAGAAGTTGGTCATGGTACGGCTCACGAAGAAGTAGTCCACTTCACCATTAGTAATGGTCGTTTACAGTATAATGGTGAGTTCTCAGATGTACGTAATGGGCGGCTTCGTTTGGATTTCATTAAAGGCAAATTTGATAATCCAAAGATCAATGCATTTGCTTTACTCAAAGGAGATGTGTCAAATATTCCACATTTGCCACCTTTAGCCGAGGAAACCATTGACACAGAAATCAATAATCAAAGAAAAATAACACCACCGGCATTGCAACAACATCAGCAACGATCTTCCACAAAACGACCTGCTGATACACGCAGAAAGCTGCCACCACATTTGGATGTGGAAGAAGATATGATAGATAATGACGACGATGAAGAAGATGAGGAAGAAGATGGTGTTGATCATGATGTTGGCCGTCGCCGGAACTTTTATGAATACGATAATGAGGAAGAGGATGATGAAGACCGTCGTTACCAAAAGAATGTACCACCGCAGAAGCAACACAACAGACGCAAGGGCTCAAGGAAAACAAGCGGTCCCCGTCAACCGGATCCCTATATTGTGGATGATTCATCAATGCTTTTGCCAATCCTAGTTGCTGTTGGAGCATTTATACCATTACTTTTCTGTCTGTGCAAACTATGATCAATTCCTATCAGCATTTAGAGTTTAAAGATCGATTTAGCATGAATTTAATGAATGAATTTTCCTTAATTGATTTGAATTATTTTGTAATTTGTGATGATGCTTTATAAAAGACTTTAGGTTTACTCAACTCATATAAGTTTCCTTTAATTTACTATTAACTATTTAAATACACTCGTTTCTTAACTCACATGGCACATTTGAATACTAAATACTATGCAATTTGCAATAATAACAACAAAATACAAACGCAACATGTTCCTGTTTTGTTTTACAATTCAATTGATTCGTTCCAATCCAATTTACTACTTAATGGATGGTGTACTTAGTGCACTTTCTTATAACTTAAGTTATCTTCTCTTTTTTTTTTTTTTAATAATCTTGGTTGTAAAAATGAATATAGTTATGCAATACGAAATTTTGTCGTCGTCATCATTGTCAAAGCGCAAATTTACCTTAAGTCATCATGACTATTTCTCAATTAAAAGATAATGAAAACTTGTTTTTGTTTAGAAAAAAAGTCTGGCTTTAAAGAAGTATAATTTATATTTAGACTTTGTTAAACTCGAATAAATAAATGAACATTTGTTGTTTAGAAAAAATAAAAATAATATATATATCTCTAGTGTTTATTCATTTGGTTGGGGTCATTTTAGATTATGATCACATTGCAATACATTGAATTGAGCAAATGTTTTTCTTTGAATTCCAGTCCCCCTAGCAACTGAAGAGCACACTTTTGTTAGAGGCCTGGCAGGGCAGTTCAGCGATTCTTTATCTTTGAACATACATACGCGCTTGAATGCTTAGGTCGGTGAAATTTTGTTCAAGACAGACTACATACTTAATTTGATTTTTTTAAAGCCTCCATCTTTGGTAATCTGTTCACTCGTCTTTATCAGTTACGAATCATATTAAAGTAAGATCAGACTTAAAAGCATCTTGCCTTTGTTCTTGAGGAAAAAAGCAAAAATCAAACTGTAAGTAGTTAAAATTACAATGTCCACAGACTCAGTCAGAAAACCTATTAAGACGAGAGTCAGTATGATGTTCTAATTTGGACCAGACTCCGATATCCAGGCAGCCATTACATAGAATCAAAAGAAATTGCAGACTTAGCTTCGAATTAGCAAGGGCTCTAATTCACAACAGAGCTCCTCGTCGGCTAAAACGGCTTCACCCAAATAATCTCCTCATAAGGAGTTTGTAAACACTTAAGGTATCTTTTTCCTTTAAGCACATGTGACTTTCCTTTGACGATACCAATATGTAAAAACCTTCGGGTTGATTAATATTTTAATAAAAGTGAAAAAAAATAAAATAATCTAATGAACACCAGACTGCCAAAGGAACTATGGGACATCCTTCCCTAATCCAATCTATTCTATGTATTTATTAGAACTAAGATTATAATTACAAATTATAACCTAGTAGTAGTAGTAGTAGTAGTGCAGGACCAGACTTGCCATAAGTGGGAATAGAACCCGCGACTCTTGGGATGTCAGCCCAGCGCACTAAATGCTGAATTTAAATCTTCTCTCACAGACAAGTTTAAGGTTGACGAACTGTTAAAACAGAGAAAAAGCAATGTTATCCACATATGTGACTGATTCCCTTAAGTGGTCACGGAATCATCCGACATCTGATAGTTAAGGACCAGTCCACTGAGTTGCAGTTAAAACAACAACAATATATGTCGCTAAGATCATGGTATTAGAGATCGGTATCAATGGTGAATACGAGAGTAGCTAATACGCTGTCTTAGTGGACACCATGTCTTCACATCAATGCATTTAACTTAAAATGATCTGTTTGTCAATAGAGACACAGCAAATGTTGCTGAACTGATAGTAGGATGTCGCCTTTTAGCTCTTGTAGGTTACATTGATGATATACATACGTGTAGAACAATTTGATCTCAAGGGATAATCGATATAATAATAGGTATTTTTGATAAGAGACATTGATAATATTGTAGATGTAACCCTTAGAATCCGGTTAGATTTAATAAAGGAGGTTAGTGATCCTTGGAAGTCAGGTCTTCCGGGAAATAGATTCGATCAAATAAATTACCATACAATTCTTTAGAATTCCATTATAAATTAATATTGTTTGGATGCAGTAACAAATTACCAAATAAAATGAGTTAATGCAGCAAAATGGTGAAGCAGTTTAGGAGTCCCAAAGCGAAGTGATAGGGAAACCAAAATTGAATGAAGAATTTCTAGTCAATGATATCAAGTTCAAGTTCAGTTTTCGCTTTTCTTTTTGTCTGTAATTCACGCACCACACAACGATTCATTACATAGTAAGATTCCCTTGGAACAGGCTTCCAATGTACTGCGCTTTACAAATATACAAATACAATATAATCGTACACTCAATACTAATCGATCCGATACTCATTACTTATTCAAATAGAGTATGAAAAGCACTTGAACGTTATTTGCATACATAATTTTTATATAAAAAACTCGCCATTAGCAGATGCGTAGAGAAGTTCTACATATATAAAACAAAGACAAGTTAGAATTATGATTCATTATAAAGAAAAAATTATATTCTCTATATCATTTTCTAGTTTTAATTTTTATAAAATTTTTTATTGCACTAGTTTTTAAAAGGTCAAACTTGTACATATTTTGTGTATATACAGGCATATACAACTTCTGACTGCTTTAATCGATGATCATCATTGTAGGAATAAATAAAAACAAACAAAAAATCGTACAAAAGTTAGAAAAATAGATTATAGATATAAAGTATTGTAATTATCGAGAGAATAAACAAATAAACAGTCGTGAAATATATAATTTCAATATAAATATTTAGTTCAATTAAAAAGAAAGATATTTAAACTACAATCTGGCATAAGATTCCGGTATCATACGAGTATCTAAAACGATTACACATCACTATTATAAATTATTGTATTTTTTTTTCTCTTCTCGATTAAATGGAAATTAATAATAATAACAATAAAAAAATAATTCATTATTATTTTCTTTCTTGTTTTCTTTTGCACACTTTTATCGCTTACAAAATATTTAACAAAAAAATATTAACTATCTATGTAGTACATACAATATACCTATATCATATAACACATCATCTTGGATTTGATGATAATTATGATATAAAATGCTGGCTCCAATTTCAACATCTTCTTTCTTCTTCTCATTCTATATATGCACCCGTATTAGAAACGTATTTCATTACGTATAACTTTTTCATAGATCTCGGGCGTTAGCAATTCATATTTACCCTTTGGAGTCTGATAATATAGAGTATCTTTAATGAGTTTGGGATCAAAGCCTTCTTTTTGTAAATCGACTTTACGTAATTTGAAGGTGCCCGTAAGATCGATTTTAGTCAATAAACGCAAGAATTGTGGCTTAGCATAAGTTGGTAGAACTTTGTTAAGATTCTCGGCAAATTTATCTAGATCAACTTCACGTTCTGGATCATATATAGCAGCCATACCCGCTCGACCCTCGGTATTTGGTATAGTTACGCCATAGACAACAGTGTCCTTGTAGCCAGCAACATTACTAACTTGAGCTTCCACCTCACTTGTCGAAACATTTTCACCCTTCCAACGGAATGTATCACCAGTACGATCCTTAAAATATAAATACCCTTTCTCATCGGCTACCAGAAGATCGCCTGATAGGAATGCCATGTCACCCTTTTTGAAGACATCACGTACAATTTTCTTTTCCGACGCTTTAGCATCAACGTAGCCTAAGAACTCACGTGATGGGTTCCCCTTAACGATTTTACCAATAAACACACCCGGTTCATTTGGTTTGCATAATTCACAAAGACCATCAGCATTGCGAATAGGTTCACCAGTATCAGGATCAGCACGTATTATGGAAATAGGATAGACATGTGGCAATATCCGTGATACAAAGCCAATGGCTCCAACTGTGTTATCATGATTCATAATATTTGCATTGCCCTCGGTGGCACCATAGAATTCTCCGACTTTTGGAACATTGAAACGTTTAACAAATTGTGGCCAAATTTGTGGACGCAAGCCATTGCCAAAGACAAGACGAATACGATGTTTATTATCATATTCTGAAGATTTAGTAGCAAGTATATAACGTGCCATTTCCCCAATATATTGACCAATCTATAATATGGAAAAGAAAAAAAAGAAAAATAATAATAATAATAAAATAGCCATGAATTAATGAAATTTTGGATTATTTGGTGACGCTTACGGTTGCATTAAATTTGGTGCAATCAGCAAAATAGTTCGAAGCCGAAAACTTCTTGCGCAGCGAGACTGTTGAACCAAATAGCACAGCTTGACCCATGCACATAATGCCACCTGCAGTATGATAGAGTGGCAAGGGTGTATAGAAAATATCATCAATTTTAAAGCCCATGGTATTATGTATGCCAGCAGCAATAAACAGATAACTAAAATGAATAAGAAAATTTATTAAGACTCGTAGAAATGAATTATAAAGTAAAGAACTCACCGTGAATGCGATATGACTGCCGCTTTGGGTAAGCCCGTTGTTCCTGATGTATAAATATAGACCAATTTATCATGATGATTCGCCCGTTGCGTTATACATTCATTCAATAGATTCTTGGATGCTTGTGCTAGCAAAGCATTTAGATTCTTTGCTTGACTAACAATATTACTATTATTATTCTCATTATTATATTGATAGAGTTTAATGCCAGCTGGTAGTTCCTTGACAACATTGTCCACGGCTTCCACGAAATCTTCACCATAAATCAACGCATTACAATGTGCTACAGTGACACTATGCACCAATGATGGTCCACGTAAATTTGTATTGATAAGCGGTGTGATAACGCCAATTTTCGAGAGACCCAACCATGTGGCAACATATTCAGCCCGATTCTCGAGTAGCAAAGCCACTACATCACCTTTCCGAAAGCCTTGATTATAAAAAGTATTTGCAATTTTATTAGAAAATTCATTTAACTGAGCAAATGACCACTGCTGTGTATCACTAATGATGGCCAATTTTTCGGGTTTCGTCTCCACGTTACGTTCAAAGACATCGGCAATGGTAAGATTTTCACGCTCATGACGTTTAACATAACGCAACAATTTTCCATAAGCCCAAAGCGCACTACATATGAGTGAAAAAAAAAACAAGGAAAATTATGAGGTTAAAAATATTTGCAAATTTTTGATATGGTAAACTACTTAAGATACAATAAGTTCATTGATTAGGAGATATTGCATTGTGTATTTCTTTTTTTTTAGTAATCGTTTTTAGATTACATATACGTATAAAACTAATTTATAGGTCGTTCAATAAATACCTTAAAGTGGGACTACATACTTCAAAAACACCCATTCCTAATATATTATCAATCAAGTGGGGAACTCATTTAATGATTGCTTTATTGAGTTATGTAAGTTCACAAGGGTCATTCAACCATGTTGTCATATTTATTTAATTAATTATAATAATAATTAAAGAGTATTTAATAAACTTTAAAAAAATTGGGACAGTATAAATTAACCTATCCATATACACTAATCATGTAAATTTCAAGACCATAGGATTACTGGATCTCCTATACAAATATTTTGGTCTCAATGTTGAAATGATGTATGTGTATTCAACTTTTATATACATATTTCGATCAAATAAGGTATGAAGACATTGGTAAACCATCTTTTGGAGAGGTTTCAAAATAATCTATGATACATTACCCGAGATGAAAGAACTGTTAAAACAATGGACTTAATTAGGTGAACCATCTTTGATGGAGGTTGGCCATATTAAAGAAAAGAGTGAACAGAGAATACACAGGTTCAAAAATATCAGGGGATAATGGCTCATTAAACGAATTCAGTGAAGAAATGCTTCCCTGTTTAGTATGTTTTTATATTCTGATTTAAAAGCTTTAGAACTAGTAGAAAGGAATGAAATCACCCGAGAGCATTCTATTCTAAGGAAATGTTGTTCACAAACATGAATAATCGATTTTTGATAAAGTTACATAACTGAAGAGAATGGAGTTCATGGAGATTTCAATATTTTGTAAGCTTGCCTTGCAACAACATATACAAAGTAATTAAAAGAAATGAAAAGTGAATGCAACATATTTTTTTACACAAAATCGACATAACTTAAAAGTATACATACCTCAGCGGATTTTCAATACAAATTTATTCTCGATTTTTTAAGCTAAGCTTAGCATTTAATTTAGCCCCATCGTAACCTTACTCAATCACCTCAAAGCTATTGTAATTTCAATTGCGTCTCCTCAACACTTTATATGCTTTTGCTGCACTTTAAGTTTTCCCTTCTTACTTCTCTTGCTCTATCAATCAGTGAGTTGTACCAAAGAGACTACGGACAAATCGCTCACAAAATTGTGCCTCGGTTGTGATCATATTCAGAGTCTTTGCTTGTGCTACTTTACCTAAATCAACAACTCACCTTGCTGATTGCTTAATTTAAATGACACTGACTTTCTCTCTTTACCCATTCTCATTAAAAATTCTCTTATTCAATATTCATACCTACGTCTGTTTAAATGAGTTTATGTACTTTGTACTGAAACTTTGTTGTTATTTTAAGTGGTTTTCGCTCTCTTTGCTTATTTGATAAGATTGCCGCTTAAGCAATTTCGGATTAATTTCATTATTAAGTATATCAATTCTGAAATAATTTTCCGATTATTATTATTATTGCGAATAAGTCAATTGTTTTATGCTTTATAATAGAGGAAAATTAATGTAAATCTTATAAAAATTAGTATGTAATAAGATAAGTTTACTAATAATTGTACTATGTATTTAAATTTATTGTACGCAGTTTTATTTCTCGTATGTTATGTTTATATGTTTGTTTAACCTTGTTTTTCTTTATATAAATTTTATATTGAATTAAATTGTAATAATAATTGTTTATTGCTTATTTTTAGACGTTGAGATATTTTTGGTAAAAACTACAGTTTTGATTAAAACGTGAGTTAACAGTTTTTATTGTAATAGGACTGAATTTTTTCAAGCTTTTGTATTGATTCATTTGAGGTTTATTATATATTAGATTTCTATAAATTTAAAAAGAAAATAAATAAATTTTTATCAGAAGTACGGCGATGTTATCAATATTTCATTAATGCCATTGATCCTTTACAAAGTACAATATTATACAGTTTTCTATAAGTTCTAGTGGAATTTCACCAACAACTGGAACATTGGACAAATTTAATTTTAGAATTATTGCAAATACAAAATGTTTACTTTGATTTTTAATGAAAAATTGGGTATATTATTATTGAAAATATTCTCATTGCTTGCCACTACTTTTTTCCTATCTATTTAACAGCCTTCGAATACCGCATCGGATGAACGCCTCATCTTTTAAGGCTATCCATCTAACGATCCAATTTTGGTATCTTCATATGATGTGAAGTGCTGCTCAGATAGGCCATGTGCCATCGATATAAATGGAAGTGGTAATGACTAGTCAATGCGGCTGGTGGCGTAGGATTTGCTAATTGAGTGGTTCTAAGAAGGTTTTGACCGTCACTGCATTATACAAGAATAATTTTGTCGGGTTTGCTCAAGTCAATATCATCAGTTGCGCTCGGTAAAGAGCTCCAGTAATTGATTTGATCGGTATGAGTAACTCATCCCACCAAATACACAATATGAGTTTGTATTTTCGATGTTAAAGCACAGTCACATTGTCTTCATGATTTCCTCTTCATACGGTTACCGTAGATGATCCATTTTTCATCACTAGTGACTATACGATGCAAAAACCCCTTCGTTTCACATGTGCAATAATACTTCAGTTCATATGGAACCCAATTATTCCCTGCATATGAAAAATTGGGACTGATTTTAAATGAAGTAAAATTTCTTGCTGGGACTCTCCTAATGTAAGTGCAAGTTTTTCTTGCATTTGGCACGAATCTTTCTTCAATAATAATTCCAAATCCTCGTCTTCGCAGGCTTCCATTCTTAAACTTTTCAAACCACTCACGACAAAGTCTCTCACTTAAAGCAGGCTCACCACATGCTTCTACAAGACTTCGAGACTGGTTTAAAATCGCTAATACTTCAAGGTTATGGTGCTGCCAGATGTCCAATCATACAATATGACATCTTAAAATTTCAACCATAACCCATACTGGTGGGGCCTTCTTTTGCCAAACGGCAGAAATTTTTGTGTACTATGTACATATGTAAGAGACCTTTTTGATAATTGGCTAACTCGTAATTCAGGTTGATTAGCCTGAATTTAATTGCATTTCAATGGCACGTTTAATATTCAATATAAATTATTTTGTTAGAAATTCATTTTTAACGAATTGATATACGATATCTATGTATGTATGCTAGTAGCCCTGGAGTTTCAATAATTAGACTTTGAACCTCTAAAAAAGAAACCGAAACTCATTTCCGTGTTAAAAATTAACAACTAATAACACAAAAAAACTTTATGTACAATAGTTTCTAGTCATTACTTCTCACCTATTCACTTTATGTAGACTTTACTTTACTCACTAAACCGACCGGCACACAGACCCATGAACAAGTGAGTTTTTCAATTTTGTTTAGCTTCCGTGAAGCACAAAAAAAAAAATACTACACAAACAGAAAAGAAAAATAAAAATTAATATGCGCAATGGGCAATGATGGTGACGATGGTGATGGCGATGACGATTTGACGATCAAAAAACATTCAAAGAAAAACAAAATGTACATTAATTCGTTATAATTTGATGCGTGTACGATAAAATTTTACTACTGGCATCGTTACTTATATTTTGTTAAACCAAACCATGTATGTGCCATCGCCCTTGAACCTGGAAGTCAGTCAATGACTTCATTTCATTAAAAGT
Organism: Amiota minor; assembly: GCA_037043295.1. Lineage (NCBI taxonomy): Eukaryota > Metazoa > Arthropoda > Insecta > Diptera > Drosophilidae > Amiota > Amiota minor. Next base: position 424,699 of record JBAMAW010001772.1, read on the forward strand.
GAATTTGATAAATTGTTTACATGAAGCAACTAAACACTACACTATTTATATGGAACTAGAAAATTTTCCAATAAATTATGTTCATGTAACGCCATTTTCTAATAAATTTATAGTGAAGATAGACATACATATGTACGTACATATATGGGCTTCTTCTCTTGCATATGAAATGCATTGTGCTTGGAAACCGAAAACCAAATCAGATTATGGAGATAGAGAGGAAAAGATTGTATTAGTAGTTGTCAAGAGATGATAGAGATCGACCTCAGATCTGTGGTTTTTCTTTTCTTTCGATGCTCTTGGTATCAGCTTCTCATTTTATTTAAAAGCTCTTCTCAAGTTTCATTCAACTAAAGCAATATACATAGGTACTTACACAAACCACCATCATTTACGACCCAAATTTGCGCAGCACAGAAAAACGAGTTTGACTTGATAATTGAATTTTGTTGCTTTTGTGTAGCTGAGAAACTCAGAAGGCAAGCAAGCTTATACATACTACATACATATGTATGTGGTTCCAATGTACATTCTCGTGTAGTATACATAATATGAATGAATGGGTACAATGATCAGACCCAGACAGAAACACAGGCAGACGACGACACACTGACAAAATAAACTATTGAATGTATGTATAAGAGTTGTTTGAACCGTCGTCCGTCGTCCGTCGTCATTCAATGATTGGACAAAAGAAAGAAAAACTAATAATTGTAATATAAAAGAATCTTAAAATCGCCTGATAGATAGATAGATACATCATCTGTTCAGTTGTTCAATCTTATTGTTGCACCAACACATACACTGAGGCACACACACTGACACAAACACACAATCCAAGTTAATCTGAACCAATTTGATAAAATACAAATGGATGGAAATGCTTAGTAACTTACGTTAAATCCCGTTTGGCTGTTGCTCCCGCAATGTAAAACCAACGCCAACCTGGCTTTGTTAGCAATAATGTAATCAAAGCGACAAATACCGCGAATAACCAACCCATTGTGGCAACGACAATAGCACAAGCAACCGTAGCGCAAAAAACACGAAATACAACTAAAAGATAATAATGCGTTCGCGATCGTTTGCCGAGTAGCAAATGTTGGGGCTGTTGCTGCTGTCGCCACTGTTTCTGCTGCTGGTGATGGCGTTGACCGCAAATGCAAGTGTTTGCTGTCGTTGTTGTTGACGAGTTATCGCAGCTGCTTCTTTTTCCACTTGTAACAGCTGTGCGACCAGTCAGCTGTTTATTTCGAGGGAGGGTATACACGACATCATCATAATCATAGTGTTGCCAATGCCAACAAAAAAAAAATATATATATATATATATAAACATATAAAATTGTACATTTTCTTTCTCACAAATACTTCACTTACACAATGATTGTTGGTATCAATATCAATAATAACATTTCGATGAACATTATTTGGGTTCACATTTTGGTCAACCGTAATGTGATGTGATGTCTGAAATTTAAAACATTTTGAGTGAAATTATTAATAATCAACGAATAAAATATCTGCAACTGAACAAAGCTTTTAACAAAGTTTACCATTAAGCTTATTTCTTTCACAAACTAAATTACAACAACAGAAAGCTTTAGATCAGATGATTTATAGAAATAAAAGAAAAATCCTTTTGGTATTCACATTATATTGTTTTTTTTTTTAACAAAACAAATTCATAAATGTTTCACTATAAATTTTTTATTGATTTATTTTTGTATTTGTTTTAAAATTACCTCATCTGTGTTATAAAATCGTTGCCGACTATAACGATATTGATTTCGTCGTCACAAGAAACCATTGAACATGTAAAAAGGCAGGTGTTGCCTGCGTAGAACTTTGCGAAAGAGCATTTTTCCCTTCCCCAATTAACAAAGAGCCGCAATTCAATAATTTCTCTAACAGTTTAAAAAACTCGGCTTTATAGTGCAAAATAGTTGGGAGTTTCTTTTACTAATTTTAATACACACAGCGTAATATTTATTCTATGCGATTTGACCTGATTGAAGCCAAAATAAACCTCCTTACCCTCCCAAAAAAAAAGAGAAAGCTTCCTTTGGTGAGCTTTTAAAAAGCTTAACCATAATTTGATAATTTGAATGTTATTTATTTTCTCTACATTGAATTTAGTGAGCACAAGTGAGAATTTAGTTGCAACTGAGAAAAATCTTAAGTGGCGCACTGAAAGTATTCAAACTTTCCATTATCCCTTTCATCCGGCTTAATGCACTTGTATCCTGGACGCCAGTTGGCTGGGCAGTGAAAGCCGGATTTATCAACAAATTGAATAGCCTGCAATATGCGAATTGTATCATCCACACTGCGTCCTATAGCAGGATCATTGATGGTTATCTGACGTATATTTCCATTGGCATCAATAATAAATAAAGCACGATTACAATTGCCGGTCTCTTCATCTAGCACACCATAGTCACGTGCTGTCTTCATAGATTTGTCAGCCAATAAAATTAAATCAATCTGACCAAGACCACCATATTTACACTCGGTACTAACCCAGGCCATGTGTACTTTGCTGCTTTCAGCGGAACATGCCATTAACTCGCAATTTAGAACACGAAACTCTTCCGCACGTTCCGAAAAACTAGCAATTTCAGTTGCACAGACTGTGGAAAAGTCTTGTGTGTAGAAAAGAAGTACAATATATTTGCCACGATATTCAGAAAGTGAAACCATTTTGTCTTCTCTATTAACAATGGCCGGCAAAAAGAATTCCGGAGCAACGCTACCGAGTCTTGGAATCGATTTATGTTTCCATACTTTTTGTGGTTGTTGTGGTGTCAGAGGCTTACCATTTCTCATTTGCTCGAGTTCATACGATTCTACTACAGTTGTATATTGCATCATTATATTTAAGAAAAAATTTAGCCGAATTGAAATTAATGAAATGAAAAGATGAAAGATAAAGCAAATTTGTACAATATTTAAATTTCAACCGAAATGGAAAACAAAACGATGATGGTTGGCAGCGCTCACAAATGAATACAAAACTTATTTCGTTGTGACTGCCAAAAGTAAAATAAAGAAGCATTGGAAAAAATCAATATTCCTTTCAGTTTAAAAAATGGCGCCGTTTAGTAATTAGGATATTTTCAGAACTTTACATCTATAATACTATAAATATTAATTATTAAATAATTTTATTACAATCAAACTGGTAAATTTGTTTCATTAAAATTAAAAATATTTTGTGAGATCCTGATTATCAAAACTCGGTTAATCTGCAACAGAAATTTATTATTATTAATGATTCAAATTTTTTGTATTTCCTTTATTGTTTTAAAAGATGATTCTTCAGTCATTAATAACATATTTAAATGAGAAAATTTCTTGAAAATTAATTTAATTTAATTAAAACAAATAATAATAATTTTCAACAGAAATATACTCGTACTTGTGTCTCAGGATTTTCCAAATGAAAGTTAGAGAAAATACATGAGGATTTCCAAATAAATAACAACCCCTAGTTCAGTGCAGGTAATTACAGAGCTACACAAAGGATCTATCTTCTATTTACCTGAACAGCATGACAAAGCAATTATAACCAAAAAAAAAAATAGAGATCAAGAAAACAACTATAAATAGCAAAGAAATCTAAATTATAAGCAGTAATAAATAGAGTTTAGAATTGACTGATTGATTAACCTTTACAATAACTAAAGACTGCACTTTGAAGCTCCTGTTGTTGCTGTTGATATGCAATTTACATGTGATTCTATATAATTGAATGGATTTTCTATTGAAATCTTAAGAACACAAGGACTTGATTAATCAAAAAGCTGAATAGTACCGTTCCAAAGATTCTACATTCAAACACGTCCATACACACATATATCATTCAATAATAAAAATGGCTGCAGTCGATTGCAATAATTTCGTAGAAGAAGAAGCTATTCCACAAGAAAATATTTTAGAGATTCATCAGAAAAAAAATTTTCACAAGATTGATTCCGATATATGCGCTATGCATAATCTTACGATTCTCAAAATAACTGGATGCCAATTAACCATGGTAAGTCCTGAGTTTGTACGATTAAACTACAATATTCCATATAATTAAACAATTTTTCTAATCATTTTAGGTGCATCCCGAACTTGGTCTCTTATCTTTAACTGAGTTAAATTTGAGCAACAATTTACTGGGTTTGTCCACCAACTGGGATTGGTTGAAAGGCAAACCACTTATGAATTCGTTGCGTGACTTGAACTTATCCAGAAACGAACTAAAATTCTTTCCGCCACAATTGGTCAAATATGAAAAATTAGTGCATCTCAATGTAGAAAAGAATCAATTGTCTCTTTTGCCTTTTGGAATACGACGTATGCGTGCATTGCGGACCTTTAAAATATCGATAAATAGGTTGGTGTCTCTGCCATCAACCTTTTTTGATTTGGATCTTGAGCCATTAGTAATAGATGTTGACGCATTCATATATAGAACGGAAAAGCATTTGTTAGCTGCTATCGAAATACCCGGATCACGCATAAGAGATAAACTTAAACCCATCTGCAGTACCCTGAACAGAGTTGCACCTTTATGGGTAAAGGCTGCACGGGTTATCTTCGATAAAAAATTGCCTTTTTCATATAAAACTCTGCCAATTAATGTTGTAGATCGCTTGTTGGAGTGTCCAACATGCTCTTGTGATAAACTATGCGATGAAAGCCAAATCTATGAGCGTGCGATTAGGGCCTGTGAACCATACTATCTTTATGAGGATATTGTACTCTGTGGAAAACATTGCTCAGGTATCGATGAAGCAATCTTAAGGACATGGCCGTACGAAGGTATATACATTTAAAATAAATATTGGTGTTGGCTTCATTTAAAATATAATTTCTATTCTATAAATATGATTTCAGAAACCGAAAGTTTAACTTTCAAAGAGAGGTTGGCAAAACTTAAATTATGGTGCACTGTATCCTGTAAATTCACTTGGGAAGCTCTAATCACAATTAAAGACTTCTGTTGGTTCTGTATGATGTCTTTGTGGAAGCAAATTATCAAGTACTTTTAGTACTAGTAGACTATTTGTGGTGCGGAAACGATCCATTTTCTCCACATAACTTAATTACTTGGCCAATTTTATCGATCGTATGGTAAAATGCTGCTGAATTGAAAAAAAGTTGCTAAAAATTTAAACTTTAAGAAACATTTTATATATATTTTTAATAAAGTATTTTACACATTAAACATGAAAACCAATGAAGTTGTTTGTTTAGATTAGTTTAATGGAGTTGTCTTTGGACATTTCGCCGTCTCTCTTTCCAAAAGTTCTTGCGTCGTTTCGTGACCGTCGGCGAAACATGGATTCACTGATACATACCAGAGACCAAGGAACAGCCGAAACAGTGGACTTCACCCGGCGAACGTGCACAGAAGAAGGCAGAGACTGTTCCATCGACCAGAAAGGTGATGGCTACCGTTTTGTGGAATGCACAAGGTGTGATCCACATCGATTACCTCGAGAAGGGTAAAACAGTCATGGGGCGCTACTATGCCACCTTATTGGGCCGATTCACGAAGAAAAAAAGTGCTATTCCACCATGACAACGTGCCGGCTTACACCTCCGCCGTCGACATGGTCAAATTGCGCCGCGGATTACTGCCCCATCCATCGTATTCTCCAGATTTGCCGGGAATAGATTTGGGTCGAATGAGGAGGTCATGGCCGCCGCGGAGGCCTATTTTGCAGACCTTGAGAAAACGTATTTTTTTGGACGGGTTGGAAAAGTTGGAGCATCGCTTGGCCAAGTGTATTGAGCTAGAAGGAGATTATGTGGAAAAGTAAATCGCCACTTTTCCAAAGTTTTCGTTTTTCTTTTGTAGGTCAAGTATATATTGAATGACCCTCGTATTTGCTTTCATGTTCATACGTGATTTGAGGATCTTGTGGTGTTTTCACAAAACTGATGTTTCTTTCTTTGCAAATAATTGATTTAATTTAGCAGCGTTAGATTTTGACATGCCTATGGAATCCTCTTTAATAACATCATAAAACAGCAAGAAAAGAACGAAGAGTGCAATAATCTTTTGCTTACCAGTTATTAATTCCCCCTCCGGGAAATTCTTCTGAGTTTTATATCTTTATGTATAGAACTCATATTCCTGGAGGGAACATTATTTTCATTTATAATTTGTGATCCAGGTTATCCTCTATAAATTGGATTTCTTGGCTACTACATGAATGAAAACATAATGGGGCACCAACCCATGGACTTTTTGGGGTTCGAATTGGTAGTACCTTTCGGTACGAAGTCTGACCAGAGGCTTTTTCTGGTACCACGGGTGGTCAGGAGCCCACGGAACTTGTTCCGTCCTGGCCAGCGGGTACGGCCCCCTTGTGGGAGTATCGTGGTGGCTATGGTTTAATACCCAAATGCGGGTAGAGTAATAACTCGACGTGGAGTTGCGTTATACAACCGGGTGCTGTGACCCAGAGAGCAGCAGAGGTTTAAGGTGGGCCTCGCTCCCCACCAAGGAGGGAGTCATATTCCAAATTTAATATGACTCTAATTTGGTACCTGCGGATATTTATCCAAGGGGACGTTGATTGACGTTCAATCCATGTGCTTGGCACCGTGTTCTTAAGTCTTCTTACAGACAGGCGAGCACGTAAAACTCCGGTACTTCATTACCAGTTATTAATAATAAGTCACTTATTGGCCATGCAATGGCGTCTCATGGTTCTCGTCTGGATTATCCGTTCCTAAAAGTGCGACAATTTCTCTTCTTAACGCTGCCAGAGAGTATGAAATGGGCCTTAAAACTCATCATCAAAACTTGCTGCTAAAAATCAAGTTTAGTCTCAACCATTTGAGCGACTTGGATGGTCTCTCACCAATATTATTTGTATTAATTGCACTTCATATATGTAGAAGCAAATGCAACCCATCTTTAAAAATGCGCTGCAAACTGGTTCCCCTCACGACAAAATGCTGAGCGCGGTGACAATACGACACTTTTTTCCGTTCCGGAACTGGGGTCTCCAACTGGGTGCTACAAACTTCATGACAAACTGGTGAAGAGTATATACAGTTGTTCGTCTTTAATAATAAACTTAAATGATAAAATTTATTTAAAATTAACTTATTTTAACTAAAACTTAGATAATATTAACAAAAATAATAAAAAAAAAAGAAAAGATTAAGATTAGTAATGCAAAATTTAGCAAAAACTTAAAATTAAAGAAAACTCTTTAGGACATCTAATTTAAGGGAAAACCCTAGTTCAAAGAACATACTCGTATATAATTACGGGGAGGTAATTTTACAGACTTACACAAAGGATCTATCTTCTATTTACCTGACGAACATGATAATGTAATTAGGGCCAAAAGAATAGATAAAGAAAACCAACTATAAATAGAAAAGAAATATTTAAGTAAAATCAGTAATAAATAGAGTTTTACAGTGATTACATCTCACCGTGGACAGAGACATTTACAACAACTGAAGACTGAAAACTGCACTTAAAGCTGTAGATTTGCAATTAAGAAGACAAGAACTTGATTAATCAAAAAGCTGACACCTCTGTTCCAAAGATCATACATTTATACATCGAATATCATTACATACGCGCATATCAATCAATAACAAAAATGGTTGCATCCAAATGCGATAACTTCATAGAAGAAGAAGCTATTCCACAAGAAAATCGTTTAGAGATTCATGATAAAGATTTACACAAGATTAATTCCGATATATGCGCTTTGCATAGTCTCACGATTCTTAAAATAACTGGATGCCAATTAACCATGGTAAGTCTTGAGTTTGTACAATTAAACTATAATATTCCATATAATTAAACAATTTTTCTAATCATTTTAGGTGCATCCCGAACTTGGCCTCTTATCTTTAACTGAGTTAAATTTGAGTAACAATTTACTGGGTTTGTCTACCAACTGGGATTGGTTGAAAGGCAAACCACTTATGAATTCGTTGCGTGACTTGAACTTATCCAGAAACGAACTAAAATTCTTTCCGCCACAATTGGTCAAATATGAAAAATTAGTGCATCTCAATGTAGAACATAATCAATTGTCTCTTTTGCCTTTTGGAATACGACGTATGCGTGCATTGCGGACCTTTAAAATATCGATAAATAGGTTGGTGTCTCTGCCATCAACCTTTTTTGATTTGGATCTTGAGCCATTAGTAATAGATGTTGACGCATTCATATATAGAACGGAAAAGCATTTGTTAGCTGCTATCGAAATACCCGGATCACGCATAAGAGATAAACTTAAACCCATCTGCAGTACCCTGAATAGAGTTGCACCTTTATGGGTAAAGGCTGCACGGGTTATCTTCGATAAAAAATTGCCTTTTTCATATAAAACTCTGCCGATTAATATTGTAGATCGCTTGTTGGAGTGTCCAACATGCTCTTGTGATAAACTATGCGATGAAAGCCAAATCTATGAGCGTGCGATTAGGGCCTGTGAACCATACTATCTTTATGAGGATATTGTACTCTGTGGAAAACATTGCTCAGGTATCGATGAAGCAATCTTAAGGACACGGCCGTACGAAGGTATATACATTTAAAATACATATTGGGGTTGTCTTCATTTAAAATATAATTTCTATTCTATAAATATGATTTCAGAAACCGAAAGTTTGACTTTCAAAGAGAGGTTGGCAAAACTTAAATTATGGTGCACTGTATCCTGTAAATTCACTTGGGAAGCTCTAATCACAATTAAAGACTTCTGTTGGTTCTGTATGATGTCTTTGTGGAAGCAAATTATCAAGTACTTTTAGTACTAGTAGACTATTTGTGGTGCGGAAACGATCCATTTTCTCCACATAACTTAATTACTTGGCCAATTTTATCGATCGTATGGTAAAATGCTGCTGAATTGAAAAAAAGTTGCTAAAAATTTAAACTTTAAGAAACATTTTATATATATTTTTAATAAAGTATTTTACACATTAAACATGAAAACCAATGAAATTGTTTGTTTAGATTAGTATAATGGACTTGTCTTTGGACATTTTATTAAAAGATCCCAATGTATGTAAGTTATAAACTTGAATATTACAAGTGTTACGAATTTCTTTATAGATTCTTTAGGTTGATCGGCGGCGGTGCTGTCATTACACATATAAAAACAAAACAGAATAATCAGTCTTCGTGAATGCGTCAAAATTTCATCGTCTCCCTCTTCGTTCCCATCCACAACATCATATTTGCTTCTTCTTCCTCTTCCTTTCGATCTGGACATCCCAGGAACACGTATCAAAGTGTTCAGTACGTTTGGTAGCGCTTAGCGATTGTTAGGATTTGATTTGTGGTAACATTGCCCTCTCCTCAGACTCCAACAGCGATGGAATTCCCTCAGGGTGATTCCTTGGGCTTCTTGTCGTCGGAACTTGCCGTGTTAGGTCGACGCGTACAGGTCTCTCGGTAGGTCAGACTTATTATTTCTATCGTCTGAGCCATGAATATCCACAGAGTATCTACTACTGCGTCAAGATCGTGGCAGCGATGTCATTCATCATTAAATGCATTCCGTGTCCTGTGACCATGATATTTTCTCGTAATTAATCTAATCAAATTGGCGCTTGAAATCCAAACCATAATGTCCGTCGTACTTAGGCAAAAACAAGCGGTGGACGCCGCTGATTGCATCCGCTTCTTCAGACATATTCACGGGTGTGGTCGGCAACAGACATCGTTGGTTGATTGGTTATGTCAGTGAAACTCCTTAGGATCCGATCTATAGTTTCCAATCGCTCTTGTAGGCTCTTGTTGGGAACACTTTTATTTGTGTGCGGCGCGGGTGCGATTTACTTATTTTAATCTTGGTTTTTTCCTCTCGCGGCAAACATTTATTTTCTTTCATATTCATACGTGATTTGAATGTCTTGATGTGTTTTCACTAAACTGGTGTTTCCCTTTTTGCAAATAAAATTGATTTTACTAATATGGACAAACTGATCTACGCACAAAGAATTATTATTGGAAAATTTAACTATCAAATAGAAATGATTGACAAAGATGATTTGACTAATTTCAAATATGTCTGAAAGTTCAAGCAAAATTTGATTCACTAAGGACTTTTCTGGTGGATTCTCCAAAAATGTTCACAACAAAAAATCTCTTCGTTCTCAACAGATACGCTTTTATATTTTTTCATCATGGATCAACTTTCTTCCCCCCTTGGTGAAGTAAAAGCGCAATGGCAGAAACGCTTTTATAGACAATGTGCACTGCCCTTTTGCAGAATATATAAATTATTTGACGCTACGACTTTTAAGTCACGACATATATTAAAATTTTTGACGGCATCAAAATAGTTTGGGTGTAACGCAGCGTTAGATTTTGACATGCCTATGGAACCCATTTTAATAACGTCTTCTCGTTAAAACCTCTCTTTCTTGCTTCGCTCTCATTGAACATCATGAAACAGCAAGAAAAGAGCGAAAAGTGCAATAATCAGTTATTAATAATAACAGTCACTTATTCTCGTTTGGATTATCCGTTCCTAAAAATGCTACAATTTCGCTTCTTCACACTGCCAGAGAGTATGAAATAGGCCTTGAAACTCATCATTAAAATTTGCTGCTAAAAATCAAGTTCAGTCTCAACCATTTGAGCGCTGCAAACTGGTTCCCCTCACGACAAAATGCTGAGCGCGGTGACAATACGACACTTTTGGGTTCCGTTTCCGTTCCGGAACGTCTTGGACAGACAGTTCCGGTTTGCCATGATATTTTCGATGATATGCACGTTGAGTTAACACAACTGAACGACTATTTTCAATATACAGGGTCATTATTTTGGCCCTTTGTTTCGGTATTGAAGATAAAAATGAACTGGATTGACGTTCCGAAAGGCATATCTACTCAAGTCCATCAGTTGACAAATGTCAAAGTTATTCAATGTTTAGATACCAAAATTAAAGATAACGGGGTCTCCGATGTCTCCAACTGTGTGCTACAAACTTCATGACAAACTGGTGAAGAGTATATACAGTTGTTCGTCTTTAATAATAAATTTAAATGATAAAACTTATTTAAAATTAATTTCAGGTAATATTAACAAAAAAAAATTAAAAAAAAAAAATTAAAGAAAACTCATTAGAACACCTAATTAAAGGACAAACCCTAGTTGAAAGAACATACTCGTATATAATTACGGGGAGGTAATTTTACAGACTTACACAAAGGATCTATCTTTCTATCTATTTACCTGACGAACATGATAATGTAATTAGGGCCAAAAGAATAGATAAAGAAAACCAACTATAAATAGAAAAGAAATATTTAAGTAAAATCAGTAATAAATAGAGTTTTACAGTGATTACATCTCACCGTGGACAGAGACATTTACAACAACTGAAGACTGAAAACTGCACTTAAAGCTGTAGATTTGCAATTAAGAAGACAAGAACTTGATTAATCAAAAAGCTGACACCTCTGTTCCAAAGATCATACATTTATACATCGAATATCATTACATACGCGCATATCAATCAATAACAAAAATGGTTGCATCCAAATGCGATAACTTCATAGAAGAAGAAGCTATTCCACAAGAAAATCGTTTAGAGATTCATGATAAAGATTTACACAAGATTAATTCCGATATATGCGCTTTGCATAGTCTCACGATTCTTAAAATAACTGGATGCCAATTAACCATGGTAAGTCTTGAGTTTGTACAATTAAACTATAATATTCCATATAATTAAACAATTTTTCTAATCATTTTAGGTGCATCCCGAACTTGGCCTCTTATCTTTAACTGAGTTAAATTTGAGTAACAATTTACTGGGTTTGTCTACCAACTGGGATTGGTTGAAAGGCAAACCACTTATGAATTCGTTGCGTGACTTGAACTTATCCAGAAACGAACTAAAATTCTTTCCACCACAATTGGTCAAATATGAAAAATTAGTGCATCTCAATGTAGAAAAGAATCAATTGTCTCTTTTGCCTTTTGGAATACGACGTATGCGTGCATTGCGGACCTTTAAAATATCGATAAATAGGTTGGTGTCTCTGCCATCAACCTTTTTTGATTTGGATCTTGAGCCATTAGTAATAGATGTTGACGCATTCATATATAGAACGGAAAAGCATTTGTTAGCTGCTATCGAAATACCCGGATCACGCATAAGAGATAAACTTAAACCCATCTGCAGTACCCTGAACAGAGTTGCACCTTTATGGGTAAAGGCTGCACGGGTTATCTTCGATAAAAAATTGCCTTTTTCATATAAAACTCTGCCGATTAATGTTGTAGATCGCTTGTTGGAGTGTCCAACATGCTCTTGTGATAAACTATGCGATGAAAGCCAAATCTATGAGCGTGCGATTAGGGCCTGTGAACCATACTATCTTTATGAGGATATTGTACTCTGTGGAAAACATTGCTCAGGTATCGATGAAGCAATCTTAAGGACACGGCCGTACGAAGGTATATACATTTAAAATACATATTGGTGTTGTCTTCATTTAAAATATAATTTCTATTCTATAAATATGATTTCAGAAACCGAAAGTTTAACTTTCAAAGAGAGGTTGGCAAAACTTAAATTATGGTGCACTGTATCCTGTAAATTCACTTGGGAAGCTCTAATCACAATTAAAGACTTCTGTTGGTTCTGTATGATGTCTTTGTGGAAGCAAATTATCAAGTACTTTTAGTACTAGTAGACTATTTGTGGTGCGGAAACGATCCATTTTCTCCACATAACTTAATTACTTGGCCAATTTTATCGATCGTATGGTAAAATGGCGAAACATAGCGGCTACAAATCAACTATCAACTGCTAAATTTTAAAAAGTTGCTAAAAATTTAAACTTTCAGAAACATTTTATATATATTTTTAATAAAGTATTTTACACATTAAACATGAAAACCAATGAAATTGTTTGTTTAGATTAGTATAATGGACTTGTCTTTAGACATTTTATTAAAAGATCCCAATGTATGTAAGTTATAAACTTGAATATTACAAGTGTTACGAATTTCTTTATAGATTCTTTAGGTTGATCGGCGGCGGTGCTGTCGTTACACATATAAAAACAAAACAGAATAATCAGTCTTCGTGAATGCGTCAAAATTTCGTCGTCTCCCTCTTCGTTCCCATCCACAACCTCATATTTGCTTCTTCTTCCTCTTCCTTTCGATCTGGACATCACAGGAACACGTATCAAAGTGTTCAGCACGTTTGGTAGCGTTTAGCGATTGTTAGGATTTGATTTGTGGTAACATTGCCCTCTCCTCAGACTCCAACAGCGATGGAATTCCCTCAGGGTGATTCCTTGGGCTTCTTGTCGTCGGAACTTGCCGTGTTAGGTCGACGCGTACAGGTCTCTCGGTAGGTCAGTCTTATTATTTCTATCGTCTGAGCCATGAATATCCACAGAGTATGAAATGGGCTTTAAAACTCATCATTAAAATTTGCTGCTAAAAATCAAGTTCAGTCTCAGCCATTTGAGCGACTTGGATAGTCTCTCACCAATATTATTTGTATTAATTGCACTTCATATATGTAGAAGCAAATGCAAACCATCTTTAAAAATACGCTGCAAACTGCTGCTGAGCGCGGTGACAATACGACACTTTTGGGTTCCGTTTCCGTTCCGGAACGTCTTGGACAGACAGTTCCGGTTTGCCATGATATTTTCGATGAGTTAACACAACTGAACGACTATTTTCAATATACAGGGTCATTATTTTGGCCCTTTGTTTCTGTATTGAAGATAAAATTGAACTGGATTGACGTTCCAAGTCCATCAGTTGACAAATGTCAAAGTTATTCAATATTTAGATACCAAAATTAAAGATAACGGGGTCTCCGATGTCTCCAACTGTGTGCTACAAACTTCATGACAAACTGGTGAAGAGTATATACAGTTGTTCGTCTTTAATAATAAACTTAAATGATAAAACTTATTTAAAATTAATTTCAGGTAATATTAACAAAAAAAAATTAAAAAACAAAAATTGAAGAAAACTCATTAGAACATCTAATTAAAGGACAAACCCTAGTTCAAAGAACATACTCGTATATAATTACGGGGAGGTAATTTTACAGACTTCCACAAAGGATCTATCGTCTATTTACCTGTCGAACATGATAATGTAATTAGGGCCAAAAGAATAGATAAAGAAAACCAACTATAAATAGAAAAGAAATATTTAAGTAAAATCAGTAATAAATAGAGTTTTACAGTGATTACATCTCACCGTGGACAGAGACATTTACAACAACTGAAGACTGAAAACTGCACTTTAAAGCTGTAGATTTGCAATTAAGAAGACAAGAACTTGATTAATCAAGAAGCTGAACCCTCCGTTCCAAAGATCATACATTTATACATCGAATATCATTAAATACGCGCATATCAATCAATAATAAAAATGGTTGCATCCAATTACTATAACTTCATAGAAGAAGAAGCTATTCCACAAGAAAATCGTTTAGAGATTCATGATAAAGATTTACACAAGATTAACTCCGATATATGCGCTTTGCATAATCTCACGATTCTTAAAATAACTGGATGCCAATTAACCGTGGTAAGTCATGAGTTTGTACAATTAAAATACAATATTCCATATAACTAAACAAATTTTCTAATTATTTTAGGTGCTGCCCGAACTTGGTCTCTTATCTTTAACTGAGTTAAATTTGAGCAACAATTTACTGGGTTTGTCTACCAACTGGGATTGGTTGAAAGGCAAACCACTTATGAATTCGTTGCGTGGATTGGACTTATCCAGCAACGAACTAAAATTCTTTTCGCCACAATTGGTGAAATATGAAAAATTAGTGTATCTCAATGTGGAAAACAATCAATTGTCTCTTTTGCCTTTTGGAATACGACGTATGCGTGCATTGCGGACCTTTAATATATCGAACAATCGGTTGGTGTCTCTGCCATCAACCTTTTTTGAGCTGGATCTTGAGTCAACGGAAATATGTGTTAACTCCTTTATGTATAGAACTGAGAAGCATTTGTTAGCTGCTGTACAATTAGTCGCAACAGGCACAACAGTTAAACCTAAAACCAACATCAGTAAACTGAATGGAGTTGCACCTTTATGGCTAAAGGCTGCACGGGTTGTTTACGATAACGATTTGGCTTTTTCCTACAAAACTCTACCAACTAATCTTGTAGATCTTTTGTTGGAGTTTCCAAAGTGCTCCTGTGGTAAATTATGCGAAAAACGCCAAATCTATGAGCGTGCGATCACGCCCAGGGGCTCAAGCTTTATTTATGAGGATATTGTACTCTGTGGACAACACTGCTCAGGTATCGATGAAGCAGTCATAAGGTCACGGAATTTCCAAAACAATATTGTAGTACTGTAGTACTGACCATAAATTAACTAGGAACTAACAAAAAATAGAAACAATGTTGGCAAATTACATATTAAAATTTTAAAAACATATTATGTATATAATTATATCTTTAATAAACTATTTTCCACATTAAAGATGAAATCAACCAAGTTGTTTGTTTACTTTTGTATTTATGAAGGAATTGTCATTTAGCATTTTAATTAGATTCCGATGTACATGAGTTATATGTATATAAGATATATTTTTTCATATTCACATGTGTATAAATACATACTTACATATATTTATAATTTTATTTTAACTTATATTGCAATGACTGTTTAAACGCAAGATTTCTTTTGCACTTGTCCTCTTTCAAATGGCCGCAAGCCTAGAAACCAAGACAATTGAAAATTTTTCATATGGTATAAATGTAAAAGAGCTGAAAATCATCGATTGATATGAGTAGTACATCATGGTTGACCTATTTCCTAGTCTCTGTTACTAGAAAACTTGATTACAAAAATGTCATTTCAACACAAAGTGGAAATTGATGTTATTTGATTTCTTCAGTAATCTTATATATTGTTTCCTTTTCAAATCCTGCTGTCTGCTGTCTGAAGTTGAGTTGAGTTAATTGCACCACAATTTAAAATATTTATTGTATAATATAAAGGAAATAAAAGAAACACTGGATAAGAAAGACACATTCCGCAAAGAGAATTAAAATCTTCTAGAATTTTTCATACTCATCTTCATATTCCTCCAAAATTCATATGTATACACCAATCCAATCTGCAACTAGATCAAGCAATTTTCTTTATATAGTTCACGGTACTATTAAACAGTGTTCTGGGCAGACGCAATGTAAGCTTTGCTTTGAAAAGCGCAATCTTAAAGATTCCATGCCATCTCTTCTTTTCCCTTTCAAATTTCAAAATAGGTCAAGTATCTTGCTACGTACAAGTATATTGTTAATTATCCCTTATTCAATGTTGATCTGATATATTTAGTTTTTTATGACATGACCCCGTTTATTACTCTTAGAATACTTTCTTTGTTTAATCAGTCAGAAATGCTCTTCATGTTGATAATGGAGATTTTTTTTGTTGATTGTTCAGGCAAATGTGTGTGGGAAAAATTCTCTTCACTTTGAGTTTAAAATATGCGTTTGGTGAATTTGATTTTTCTATCTATGGTTTTTCTTTGTTTGCACATCCTTTAAGGACTGTTGAAAACATGTCAAAAACATATCATGATAAGGAAGAGAGGACACAATAACAATAACAACGAGTGTTCGTGTCAAAGAAAAAAGAAGTAAAGTCATGCGATTTTCAAATATGCAAAATAACCTAACAACAAAAGAAGATCAACTTGGCAAACTCATAATGTTGTTTGTACACTCAAAAATGTATGGTATTTCTCATGATGTCAGCATGACAATTGTTTCATCATAGAAAACTCAATATGAAAATGAATCCTTTCGCGCTATCTTAGTTTTTAATAAAACCTCGCGATATATTCAAGTTATAAGCAATCATAATACAATCATTATTTTTCATTATACAAGAATAAGTGGAAATAACCCAAATACTTAAGTATGTGTATGTCTGCATGAGAGATAAAAGAAAAATTGACTGGCTGATAGACAGGAAGTGGATAAGCATGCAAGAAGCGCGTGTCCTTGATATGGTCTCGTTTTTCTTTTCATATCCTTTTGGCTCTTTATTTTTTATCTTATTTAAAGAAGTAAGTATTTTTTAGCATGTGACTTGCATATATTTATTTCTATATGAGTATGTACGAGGATACATGCCATACATACATTTTTCGATGGCACTCCCCTCCCATTAACCCCTTACCGTTATTATTCTCATTGTCCTTTTTTCGTTTTATCAAATCAAAACTTTTGCGACACGCTCACTTTTTTAAATACGCATAAATATTGTCTGTCGCAGAAAACTTGAATCCGTTGTACTTTTATCCGAAATACTCACCCAACGAGTTTAATGTATATCTTGGGAATTTCTTTTCTAAAGGAAAATGACTTTTCCCAAAAGAAGCATGTATGGCATTGTTAAATCGCCCAAAATCCAATTTGAAGCCTCTTTTGGGTGACTTGTGTGGCTTTGTTGCTCTCCTCATATTCTTTCCTTTATTTTCATATGCCTTGAGAAGACCTCTTATATCTTACATTGAAGTCCTTTTTCCTATTCTTTTGTGTTTTTTTTTATGTTTACTTAGAAATGTAGTCTTTATTGCTTGCCATTTAATGTAAAGCTATTTGCCTTTACTACACTCTGCCCAACTTTGTTGGCCTTTTATTATTTAAATATTTGCATTGATTTCTTTGTAAATCGCCACATGAATGAAAAATACTTGAAATTATGTCCTTCGTTTAGGAGAAAATATTTTTATATATTTTTTGCTTTATACAAATTTAATAAAGAACTACTTCAATTAGTTTGAAATTTGTACACACATAAGTGGCCAAGTTTAAAATATTAAAATGTTTTATTTAGAATTGCTGACTTTTGATGTATTGAAAGAAAGGGATTTGAAGAAGGTGAGTAATAAGAAGAAATGGTTTTAACAGCCATGGCCATTTTTATTACTATTGTTCAGATGTAACATGGCAGTTTTAAAAACCAGTAATCAATAAAATAATATTGACTGCAAAAACTTCAAATGGCTCAATAGAATAGAAACACCCAGAAGGTTTACGACACAATGCAATGTTAACCTGCGGAATCAACAAAAAAATCCAGTTCCCCACAAGATTAAGATTTCTCGATTGGCAAGGTCTCCCAAAAAAAGGTTTCCTTGGAAAAAGGTTCCGGATTCGATGAAGAGCTGGACAGCCGTAAAGAAGGATTTAGATACCATTAGCCCTTTAAGGCTCCCTTCATCATACGAATCCTGTATTTGTAAATATATAAGAGCTCGGATATATCTATTCTTGTTGTTAGCTAGGTCAGAGATATACTTGTATTATTGCCTGATATAACCTTTGTTTTCTTTCAACAGTGGATTTGTTTAACAAAATCAAGAAGCAAAATGATCCAAAGTTCAAATATTTGTTAAAAAGCATGTTAAATATTGTACAATCAAGTTGGACTGTTCAAATAGATAAGTAGAAAGGTAATGTACCACTAAGGATTATAAGGGCCGCTTTTAAAGCCCTTAAGTTTATTGACTGTTATAAAAAAAATGTTTTTACTGCTTCACTCCTCTTCTGTTCCGTACAACCCATTAGATTGGTCTTTGTATATAGCATGTCGCACGCTAAAACGGAAATGCCAGAAATACCAACAGCGGCGTCTACTTTTTGATTGCGCCAACATGGAAAAATTTGTTATCACAAGAAGAAATTTATACCTACTTTTCCGTTTTTTATTTGATTTGTGCACGCGCCCAAATGCAAGACGATTTTCAGCACCTACTTCCCCATACAGCTTACACTGCCATCAACACAAATAATCAAGCGACATCAAATCTCGCGTGTGTTTGCAGTTTTCCGTTTTCTTTTCTTCCATTTTCTTGTTTGACTTTTCATTCCTTTCCATTGAGGTGACTCTGTCGTAAAAGTGACTCTTTTGGTTTTTGGGCTTATTTAAAAAAATTGTCAAAACGCTATGGGGGAGTGAATTTTATGTGTGTTTCTGTGAAAGAAATTGATAGCATTGAGCCCCCAACAAAACTTCCTTCATAATTCTCGTATACCACCATGTTGATAAGCCGAATCAATGGAGCAGTAGGACGAGGGTGTAAAAAGATTCCTTTGCATTGTTGTGCGTTTAATTTGCCAAGTGAAGTTATTTGCAGTCATTAGTAATGTTATGTTTGTTGTCGTTATTGCACAATTTGCTGGCCCAGCAAACAAATTGATAAGGTTTGGGGATTGTTTTTGGGGAGAAACAGATATAATGCAGCTTAAGAAAACACCTTAAAGGGAAGAGACCATTATACATAATACAAGCAAGTGCTCTGTGTTCACTTTATGTTATATTATATGTTGCGCTGATGCACGCAAATTGGGGATAAATTCATGACCCCCACGCGGATATGTTTTTACCTACCCTGCTTTGTAAGGCATGGTGGTAGCTGGTGTATGGCTTGGTGGACACTAATCTGAGTGTGGCTGTTAATATTGTGGGGGTGTGTCGACAATATTTCTTAAAAAGACTTCTTTGAGAATTTATACCCTACAAAGGAATTGTTAAGTTTAATAAGTAAGTTTTGATTGTATTTTAATGCAATTTTCATATATAAAAAAAATAAAGATTAATGATCGTTACGATTTTTTGTGCAGTTTAATTTGACATTCTACAACTTTAGGTGAAGTATGCAATCTACCTCAAGGCAGTTCCATTACACCGATTTTTAGTTAGTGATTTGTGTTTTGCATGAAAAATTTTCTTTTTATTTTCTTTTAAATAAAAATTCAATTCAATTGAAATTTAAAAATTGTTATAAAAATTGGACATTTTTCATGACTTTCCGTTCTTCACTGTGACCAAGCAGTGCAAGCAAAAGTCTTCAAAGGCGGATCACAAGGATAAAGAAAAAGGTCTGTACATAATTATTTTCCGGTTTTTCTTTTGCTTTATTAGACGTCTTCCTGCCTTCTCCCATTCTCTATACCCCATACTTTCAGCGCCTCGGTGGCAAAAACATTCTTACCAAGTTAATTTGTCGTTTACAATTTTTATATTTATGCATTCTCCCACCCTTCTGGTTACAGCAAATTTGGTACTATAAACTCGCCTTCAAAAGAACACAAACATTACTATCCTTGTGCGTATCAAGCGAAAGTATTTTTGCATAAAATATTTATACTTCGTAACAGACAACTGGACCCTGACCCATTGTAAAACCAAATTTTGCCAATCCAATTCTCAATCCCCATCATTCTTTGCATTATCGTCGTCGCCACATTGTCTATTGGTTTTTGTTGCTGTTTTCTATTTGTTTTCCTTTTGCATTTTGCTTTGATTAGCCACCAAAGGACTCAGTCTCCCTCTTCCTTGTTCCATTATCATAAAAATGCGCATTTCACTTTGCTTTGCTCTGCTTTGTTTCTCCCATATCATTTTTGATTTATTGGTTTTGATTTTTATAGAAAGCGCATAAAGCGATCCATTCATTCACTCATCCATCCATCCATCCATTCATTCATTCTGCTTAGTTGAATTTTAGTATTTCATTTAACCAAGCCGTGATGGCCTTTTTAATTTTATCTGTTTTGCGTATTTCATTTATTTTTTTCCGATTTGTGATATTCTGCGCAATGCATTTTTGATGACAGTTAATGGAGTTTTTACTGCTTTGAAGCGCTTTTATATGTGACTTTTCTCTCCGCTTTTCTTTTGATGATTGTTTGCCTGGCTGCCTGTGGTATGCTGCCTGAGTTGGTTGGTTGGTTGTCTGTATTTCTTGGTTTCGTAAGGGTGTGTGTTATATAATTTTATCTGGTTTTAGTTTATTTTATGTTAGTCATTAAAAAAAATCAACTTCAGATTCCGGATTTTAATATGAGTGGCGTCAAGAGTTAATGGGCACGATTCTCTATTCAAAATTCTTTTGGGTAGACAACACATATAATGGGAAGGATACTGTTTGAAGTTCATTGAGGTTCGCATTTCCCGATCGTTGCAAAAGGAATAGTCCCCAAAGAAAAGCTTGGTATTATAAATATTATGTCTTCATAAGAAAAGCATAATAAATATTATAAAGCGGCATTAGAATATATGAATATTGTGTTATGTACCCTCGATTTCTATATATACTAGGTACTTTTTTATATTCACAGTCAAACAGTCTTACATTCCTTGGAGAACTTAATTAAGGTCACTCAAAGGTATTGAAAGAACTTGTTCTTGTATATAACAAGTATTTTCAATGCCTTACATTCAATCATATAAAGTTTCCATGAATCTCCATTGCAAATTTCTGGGTATGACAGGCGTATTATAAATACAAGATACAAGTCATTCCATATGTGACTTGTAGGCCATTTTATTTCACCTTCTAATAAAGGAATCTTCATTTTCCTTAGTATGTCGATATATTCAACGGTTCAAGGAGCTTTAACTACAAGTAAGTACTTTAATCTGGTACAGTTGAATTATAGTTGTGTTTATTGGTCTTATTTGTGAAAATATGTTAACTTGTCATAGACAAATTTTTTTCATTTTAAAGAGTATTACTCACTTTCTACTAACCCAACTTGCCTTAAAACAAACTAATTTCACTAAATCGTGACTAAGTTTTTTACATACTTGCACATTAGAAAACCACATAACTTTGGTATAAGTAAATAAAAACAAAGTAAGTTGTTTAAATTGTATTGGAAAATAAGTCTGTTTTTTATTTGTGATTCCTCTTGTTAGATTTTGCATTTGCACAGTCCTAAGATTTTTTAGAAATAACTATAATCTTAGTACTCCTAGGGTACGTAAGACACGTGTATGATTCAACTCATTTAATGTAATTTTGAGTCACCTAAATATAAGAAATTCAATTTATACATCTTCTATTCAAATTAATGAAGTAATAAGTAGTAAGACTCTTTATGTTTACACACTGAAAGTGATTATTGATTTAATTATATTTCAAAGTAATTTCTCTCATCTCCATCTTTACTTTGTAAGAACATCATCATCAACCAAAAGGATGCTACGAGTATCTTTGTAGGAACTACAAGTAAATGCTTTTGTTAAAGTAATAAAATGCTAATGAATTCATTTTAGTATGAACTTTGTTATATTCGTAATAAAATCAAAGTTCCCATCAAAGTGAAGAAGGCAAGGAGGCTCACTGACTGACTGACTGACTGACATACAAAGCAAATAAATCACAGAGCTTCAAAGGTGCAGATTCTTTATGCATGAACTTAATGCAAACAATTTTTAATGTAATGAAATATTGTATATCTTTGTTTGTATGTATTGTAGTATCTCACACGAAGAATGTGCAAAAATTCATAAAAAAAAAAAATTAAATAGAATAAAATGAAAGAAATATTTTTTATATTCATTCATGAAATAATATAACTAACATCAAATATCATATAAATATATGTTTGGTTTAGATTCAGAAAATTGTTTCATAAAATAAATAGAATAAATTAAAATTCATTCATCTAAAATTGTAATAAATAAGAGGGTAAATATTAAAACCATTACCCTAAGGAGAATAGAAATCAATTGAAAATACATTTTTTCATAAAAATTCGCACACAGCA
>JBAMAW010001773.1:0-18725 GCA_037043295.1 Amiota minor
TTATTTTTGCCGTCTTATGATTCCAGGCTGCTGTGTGCGAATTTTTATCAAAAAATGTATTTTCAATTGATTTCTATTCTCCTTAGGGTGGTAATGGTTTTAATATTTACCCTCTTATTTATTACAATTTTAGATGAATGAATTTTAATTTATTCTATTTATTTTATAAAACAATTTTCTGAATCTAAACCAAACATATATTTATTGTATATGATATTTGATGTTAGTTATATTATTTCATGAATGAATATAAAAAATATTTCTTTCATTTTATTTTATTTAATTTTTTTTTTTTTTTTTTTATGAATTTTTGCACATTCTTCGTGTGAGATACTAGAATACATACAAACAAAGATATACAATATTTCATTACATTAAAAATTGTTTCCATTAAGTTCATGCATAAAGAATCTGCACCTTTGAAGCTCTGTGATTTATTTGCTTTGTATGTCAGTCAGTCAGTCAGTCAGTCAGTGAGCCTCCTTGCCTTCTTCACTTTGATGGGAACTTTGATTTTATTACGAATATAACAAAGTTCATACTAAAATGAATTCATTAGCATTTTATTACTTTAACAAAAGCATTTACTTGTAGTTCCTACAAAGATACTCGTAGCATCCTTTTGGTTGATGATGATGTTCTTACAAAGTAAAGATGGAGATGAGAGAAATTACTTTGAAATATAATTAAATCAATAATCACTTTCAGTGTGTAAACATAAAGAGTCTTACTACTTATTACTTCATTAAGTTGAATAGAAAATGTATAAATTGAATTTCTTATATTTAGGTGACTCAAAATTACATTAAATGAGTTGAATCATACACGTGTCTTACCTACCCTAGGAGTACTAAGATTATAGTTATTTCTAAAAAATCATAGGACTGTGTACTTACTAACTGCAAATTCAAAATCTAACAAGAAGAATCACAAATAAAAAACAGACTTATTTTCCAATACAATTTAAACAACTTACTTTGTTTTTATTTACTTATACCAAAGTTATGTGGTTTTCTAATGTGCAAGTATGTAAAAAACTTAGTCACGATTTAGTGAAATTAGCTTGTTTTAAGGCAAGTTGGGTTAGTAGAAAGTGAGTAATACTCTTTAAAATGAAAAAAATGTGTATATGACAAGTTAACATATTTTCACAAATAAGACCAATAAACACAACTATAATTCAACTGTACCAGATTAAAGTACTTACTTGTAGTTAAAGCTCCTTGAATCGTTGAATATATCGACATACTAAGGAAAATGAAGATTCCACTATTAGAAGGTGAAATAAAAGGGCCTACAAATCACATATGAAATGACTTGTATCTTGTATTTATTATACGTCTGTCATACCCAGAAATTTGCAATGGAGATTGCAAAGGAATAATCCGATTGATAACTTCATGGAAACTTTATATGATTGAATGTAAAGCATTAAAAATACTTGTTATATACAATATTACTAGGAAATCCAATTAACCTAAAAAGTGTGCAATAAAAACAAGTTCTTTCAATACCTTTGAGTGACCTTAATTAAGTTCCCCAAGGAATGTAAGTCTGTTTGACTGTGAATATAAAAAACATTCCTAGATATATATATAGAAATCGAGGGTACATAACACAATATTCATATATTCTAATGCCGCTTTATAATATTTATTATGCCTTTCTTATGAAGACGTAAAATTTATAATACCAAGCTTTTCTTTGGAGACTATTCCTTTTGCAACGATCGGGAAATGCGAACCTCAATGAACTTCAAACAGTATCCTTCCCATTATATGTGTTGTCTACCTAAAAGAATTTTGAATAGAGAATCGTGCCCATTAACTCTTGACGCCACTCATATTAAAATCCGGAATCTGAAGTTGATTTTTTTTAATGACTAACATAAAATAAACTAAAACCAAATAAAATTATATAACACACACCCTTACGAAACCAAGGAATACAGACAGCCAACCAACCAACTCAGGCAGCATACCACAGGCAGCCAGGCAAACAATCATCAAAAGAAAAGCGGAGAGAAAAGTCACATATAAAAGCGCTTCAAAGCAGTAAAAACTCCATTAACTGTCATCAAAAATGCATTGCGCAGAATATCACAAATCGGAAAAAAATAAATGAAATACGCAAAACAGATAAAATTAAAAAGGCCATCACGGCTTGGTTAAATGAAATACTAAAATTCAACTAAGCAGAATGAATGAATGGATGGATGGATGGATGGATGGATGAGTGAATGAACGGATCGCTTTATGCGCTTTCTATAAAAATCAAAACCAATAAATCAAAAATGATATGGGAGAAACAAAGCAGAGCAAAGCAAAGTGAAATGCGCATTTTTATGATAATGGAACAAGGAAGAGGGAGACTGAGTCCTTTGGTGGCTAATGAAAGCAAAATGCAAAAGGAAAACAAATACAACAAAAACCAATAGACAATGTGGCGACGACGATAATGCAAAGAATGATGGGGATTGAGAATTGGATCGGCAACATTTGGTTTTACAATGGGTCAGGGTCCAGTTGTCTGTTACGAAGTATAAATATTTTATGCAAAAATACTTTCGCTTGATACGCACAAGGATAGTAATGTTTGTGTTCCTTTGAAGGCGAGTTTATAGTACCAAATTTGCTGTAACCAAAAGGGTGGGAGAATGCATAAATATAAAAATTGTAAACGACAAATTAACTTGGTAAGAATGTTTTTGCCACCGAGGCGCTGAAAGTATGGGGTATAGAGAATGGGGAAAGGCAGGAAGACGTCTAATAAAGCAAAAGAAAAACCGGAAAATAATTATGTACAGACCTTTTTCTTTATCCTTGTGATCCGCCTTTGAAGACTTTTGCTTGCACTGCTTGGTCACAGTGAAGAAGGGAAAGTCATGAAAAATGTCCAAATTTTATAACAATTTTTAAAACATAACTCTCAGTAAATTTCAATTGAATTGAATTTTCATTTAAAAGAAAATAAAAAGAAAATTTTTCTTGCAAAACACAAATCACTAACTAAAAAATCGGTGTAATGGAACTGCCTTGAGGTAGATTGCATACTTCACCTAAAGTTGTAGAATGTCAAATGAAACTGCACAAAAAATCGTAACGATCATTAATCTTTATTTTTTTTATATATGAAAATTGCATGAAATTATTACCATCAAAACTAACTTATTAAACTTAACAATTCCTTTGAGTCAAAAGAAATTCTGGTAGTCAAAAGAAACTGCACAAAAAATCGTAACGATCATTAATCTTTATTTTTTTTATATAATATATGAAAATTGCATGAAATTATTACCATCAAAACTTACTTATTAAACTTAACAATTCCTTTGTAGGGTATAAATTCTCAAAGAAGTCTTTTTAAGAAATATTGTCGACACACCCCCACAATATTAACAGCCACACTCAGATTAGTGTCCACCAAGCCATACACCAGCTACCACCATGCCTTACAAAGCAGGGTAGGTAAAAACATATCCGCGTGGGGGTCATGAATTTATCCCCAATTTGCGTGCATCAGCGCAACATATAATATAACATAAAGTGAACACAGAGCACTTGCTTGTATTATGTATAATGGTCTCTTCCCTTTAAGGTGTTTTCTTAAGCTGCATTATATCTGTTTCTCCCCAAAAACAATCCCCAAACCTTATCAATTTGTTTGCTGGGCCAGCAAATTGTGCAATAACGACAACAAACATAACATTACTAATGACTGCAAATAACTTCACTTGGCAAATTAAACGCACAACAATGCAAAGGAATCTTTTTACACCCTCGTCCTACTGCTCCATTGATTCGGCTTATCAACATGGTGGTATACGAGAGTTATGAAGGAAGTTTTGTTGGGGGCTCAATGCTATCAATTTCTTTCACAGAAACACACATAAAATTCACTCCCCCATAGCGTTTTGACAATTTTTTTAAATAAGCCCAAAAACCAAAAGAGTCACTTTTACGACAGAGTCACCTCAATGGAAAGGAATGAAAAGTCAAACAAGAAAATGGAAGAAAAGAAAACGGAAAACTGCAAACACACGCGAGATTTGATGTCGCTTGATTATTTGTGTTGATGGCAGTGTAAGCTGTATGGGGAAGTAGGCGCTGAAAATCGTCTTGCATTTGGGCGCGTGCACAAATCAAATAAAAAACGGAAAAGTAGGTATAAATTTCTTCTTGTGATAACAAATTTTTCCATGTTGGCGCAATCAAAAAGTAGACGCCGCAGTTGGTATTTCTGGCATTTCCGTTTTAGCGTGCGACATGCTATACTCAAAGACCAATCTAATGGGTTGTACACAAGAACAGGGGAGTAAAGCACTAAAAATATTTTTTTATAACAGTCAATAAACTTAAGGTCTTTAAAAGCGGCTCTTATAATCCTTAGTGGTACATTACCTTTCTACTTATCTATTTGAACAGTCCAACTTGATTGTACAATATTTAACATGCATTTTAACAAATATTTGAACTTTGGATCATTTTACTTCTTTATTTTGTTAAACAAATCCACTGTTGAAAGAAAACAAAGGTTATATCAGGCAATAATACAAGTATATCTCTGACCTAGCTAACAACAAGAATAGATATATCCGAGCTCTTATATATTTACAAATACAGAATTCGTATGATGAAGGGAGTCTTAAAGGGCTAATGGTATCTAAATCCTTCTTTACGGCTGTCCAGCTCTTCATCGAATCCGGAACCTTTTTCCAAGGAAACCTTTTTTTGGGAGACCTTGCCAATCGAGAAATCTTACTCTTGTGGGGAACTGGATTTTTTTGTTGATTCCGCAGGTTAACGTTGCATTGTGTCGTAAACCTTCTGAGTGTTTCTATTCTATTGAGCCATTTGAAGTTTTTGCAGTCAATACTATTTTATTGATTACTGGTTTTTAAAACTGCCATGTTACATCTGAGCAATAGTAATAAAAATGCCCATGGCTGTTAAAACCATTTCTTCTTATTACTCACCTTCTTCAAATCCCTTTCTTTCAATACATCAAAAGTCAGCAATTCTAAATAAAACATTTTAATATTTTAAACTTGACCACTTATGTGTGTACAAATTTCAAACTAATTGAAGTAGTTCTTTATTAAATTTGTATAAAGCAAAAAATATATTGAAATATTTTCTCCTAAACGAAGGACATCATTTCAAGTATTTTTCATTCATGTGGCGATTTACAAAGAAATCAATGCAAATATTTAAATAATAAAAGGCCAACAAAATTGGACAGAGTGTAGTAAAGGCAAATAGCTTTACATTAAATGGCAAGCAATAAAGACTACATTTCTGAGTAAACAAAAAAAAAAACACAAAAGTATAAGAAAAAGGACTTCAATGTAAGATATAAGAGGTCTTCTCAAGGCATATGAAAATAAAGGAAAGAACATGAGGAGAGCAACAAAGCCACACAACACACCCAAAAGAGGCTTCAAATTGGATTTTGGGCGATTTAACAATGCCATACAAGCTTCTTTTGGGAAAAGTCATTTTCTTTTAGAATAGAAATTCCCAAGATATACATTAAACTCGATGGGTGAGTATTTCGGATAAAAGTACAACGGATTCAAGTTTTCTGCGACAGACAATATTTATGCGTATTTAAAAAAGTGAGCGTGTCGCAAAAGTTTTGATTTGATAAAACGAAAAAAGGACAATGAGAATAATAACGGTAAGGGGTTAATGGGAGGGGAGTGCCATCGAAAAATGTATGTATGGCATGTATACTCGTACATACTCGTATAGAAATAAATATATGCAAGTCACATGCTAAAAAATACTTACTTCTTTAAATAAGATAAAAAATAAAGAGCCAAAAGGATATGAAAAGAAAAACGAGACCATATCAAGGACACGCGCTTCTTGCATGCTTATCCACTTCCTGTCTATCAGCCAGTCAATTTTTCTTTTATCTCTCATGCAGACATACACATACTTAAGTATTTGGGTTATTTCCACTTATTCTTGTATAATGAAAAATAATGATTGTATTATGATTGCTTATAACTTGAATATATCGCGAGGTTTTATTAAAAACTAAGATAGCGCGAAAGGATTCATTTTCATATTGAGTTTTCTATGATGAAACAATTGTCATGCTGACATCATGAGAAATACCATACATTTTTGAGTATACAAACAACATTATGAGTTTGCCAAGTTGATCTTCTTTTGTTGTTAGGTTATTTTGCATATTTGAAAATCGCATGACTTTACTTCTTTTTTCTTTGACACGAACACTCGTTGTTATTGTTATTGTGTCCTCTCTTCCTTATCATGATATGTTTTTGACATGTTTTCAACAGTCCTTAAAGGATGTGCAAACAAAGAAAAACCATAGATAGAAAAATCAAATTCACCAAACGCATATTTTAAACTCAAAGTGAAGAGAATTTTTCCCACACACATTTGCCTGAACAATCAACAAAAAAATCTCCATTATCAACATGAAGAGCATTTCTGACTGATTAAACAAAGAAAGTATTCTAAGAGTAATAAACGGGGTCATGTCATAAAAAACGAAATATATCAGATCAACATTGAATAAGGGATAATTAACAATATACTTGTACGTAGCAAGATACTTGACCTATTTTGAAATTTGAAAGGGAAAAGAAGAGATGGCATGGAATCTTTAAGATTGCGCTTTTCAAAGCAAAGTTGTTTTCCATAAGTTTACATTGTGTCTGTCCAGAATAGTTAATAGTGCTTTCTTATCCAGTGTTTCTTTTATTTCCTATATATTATACAATAAATACAATAAATGGTGGTCATGGTGTATGATGTGTCTCTTATAACCTCTCTACACAACTGCTAACCTCAACCTTCTCGTGGTGTCCGCCGTTTTTCACAAATGAGGCAATGGTGACCGAGTGTTCAGCGGTATATCTGTTCCCCTTTAGCAGTACTGTAGAGGAAATATTACGGTACACTTAGCAAAGCTGGCAAGTTCGGAGGCCTGCTTGCATTAAATAACCTTCGGTTCAAGGCAGCAATCCTGCCACCGAACTAGGACGCTCTGGTTTAATCTTCCATTGCGTCTGAATACTCATTGATTCGTGTATTTACAAGATTAGCCTCGGATAATAACAACAACAACAAGGTTGGAAATCCTTTGTTAATCAGCTTTGTAAATAGACTATGTTTATGATTTCTTTAAATTGTAAATACGTCATAATAAATACAATAAATATATAAAATTGTGGTGCAATTAACTCAACTCAACTTCAGACAGCAGGATTTGAAAAGGAAACAATATATAAGAATTCTTCAGTATATCAAATAACATCAATTTCCACTTTGTGTTGAAATGACATTTTTGTAATCAAGTTTTCTAGTAACAGAGACTAGGAAATAGGTCAACCATGATGTACTACTCATATCAATCGATGATTTTCAGCTCTTTTACATTTATACCATATGAAAAATTTTCAATTGTCTTGGTTTCTAGGCTTGCGGCCATTTGAAAGAGGACAAGTGCAAAAGAAATCGTGCGTTTAAACAGTCATTGCAATATAAGTTAAAATAAAATTATAAATATATGTAAGTATGTATTTATACACATGTGAATATGAAAAAATATATCTTATATACATATAACTCATGTACATCGGAATCTAATTAAAATGCTAAAGACAATTCCTTCATAAATACAAAAATAAACAAACAACTTGGTTGATTTCATCTTTAATGTGAAAAATAGTTTATTAAAAATATAATTATGTTTATAATATATTTTTAAAATTTTAATATGTAATTTGCCAACATTGTTTCTATTTTTTGTTAGTTCCTAGTTAATTTATGGTCAGTACTACAGTACTACAATATTGTTTTGGAAATTCCGTGACCTTATGACTGCTTCATCGATACCTGAGCAGTGTTGTCCACACAGTACAATATCCTCATAAATAAAGCTTGAGCCCCTGGGCGTGATCGCACGCTCATAGATTTGGCGTTTTTCGCATAATTTACCACAGGAGCACTTTGGAAACTCCAACAAAAGATCTACAAGATTAGTTGGTAGAGTTTTGTAGGAAAAAGCCAAATCGTTATCGTAAACAACCCGTGCAGCCTTTAGCCATAAAGGTGCAACTCCATTCAGTTTACTGATGTTGGTTTTAGGTTTAACTGTTGTGCCTGTTGCGACTAATTGGACAGCAGCTAACAAATGCTTCTCAGTTCTATACATAAAGGAGTTAACACATATTTCCGTTGACTCAAGATCCAGCTCAAAAAAGGTTGATGGCAGAGACACCAATCGATTGTTCGATATATTAAAGGTCCGCAATGCACGCATACGTCGTATTCCAAAAGGCAAAAGAGACAATTGATTGTTTTCCACATTGAGATACACTAATTTTTCATATTTCACCAATTGTGGCGAAAAGAATTTTAGTTCGTTGCTGGATAAGTCCAATCCACGCAACGAATTCATAAGTGGTTTGCCTTTCAACCAATCCCAGTTGGTAGACAAACCCAGTAAATTGTTGCTCAAATTTAACTCAGTTAAAGATAAGAGACCAAGTTCGGGCAGCACCTAAAATAATAAGAAAATTTGTTTAGTTATATGGAATATTGTATTTTAATTGTGCAAACTCATGACTTACCACGGTTAATTGGCATCCAGTTATTTTAAGAATCGTGATATTATGCAAAGCGCATATATCGGAATTAATCTTGTGTAAATCTTTATCATGAATCTCTAAACGATTTTCTTGTGGAATAGCTTCTTCTTCTACAAAGTTATCGTAATTGGATGCAACCATTTTTATTATTGATTGATATGCGCGTATTTAATGATATTCGATGTATAAATGTATGATCTTTGGAACGGAGGGTTCAGCTTCTTGATTAATCAAGTTCTTGTCTTCTTAATTGCAAATCTACAGCTTTAAAGTGCAGTTTTCAGTCTTCAGTTGTTGTAAATGTCTCTGTCCACGGTGAGATGTAATCACTGTAAAACTCTATTTATTACTGATTTTACTTAAATATTTCTTTTCTATTTATAGTTGGTTTTCTTTATCTATTCTTTTGGCCCTAATTACATTATCATGTTCGTCAGGTAAATAGATAGAAAGATAGATCCTTTGTGTAAGTCTGTAAAATTACCTCCCCGTAATTATATACGAGTATGTTCTTTGAACTAGGGTTTGTCCTTTAATTAGATGTTCTAATGAGTTTTGTTTAATTTTTGTGTTTTAATTTTTTTTTGTTAATATTACCTGAAATTAATTTTAAATAAGTTTTATCATTTAAGTTTATTATTAAAGACGAACAACTGTATATACTCTTCACCAGTTTGTCATGAAGTTTGTAGCACACAGTTGGAGACATCGGAGACCCCGTTATCTTTTATTTTGGTATCTAAACATTGAATAACTTTGACATTTGTCAACTGATGGACTTGAGTAGATATGCCTTTTGGAACGTCAATCCAGTTCAATTTTATCTTCAATACAGAAACAAAGGGCCAAAATAATGACCCTGTATATTGAAAATAGTCGTTCAGTTGTGTTAACTCAACGTGCATATCATCGAAAATATCATGGCAAACCGGAACTGTCTGTCCAAGACGTTCCGGAACGGAAACGGAACCCAAAAGTGTCGTATTTTCACCGCGCTCAGCAGCAGTTTGCAGCGTATTTTTAAAGATGGTTTGCATTTGCTTCTACATATATGAAGTGCAATTAATACAAATAATATTGGTGAGAGACTATCCAAGTCGCTCAAATGGTTGAGACTGAACTTGATTTTTAGCAGCAAATTTTTATGATGAGTTTTAAAGCCCATTTCATACTCTGTGGATATTCATGGCTCAGACGATAGAAATAATAAGTCTGACCTACCGAGAGACCTGTACGCGTCGACCTAACACGGCAAGTTCCGACGACAAGAAGCCCAAGGAATCACCCTGAGGGAATTCCATCGCTGTTGGAGTCTGAGGAGAGGGCAATGTTACCACAAATCAAATCCTAACAATCGCTAAGCGCTACCAAACGTGCTGAACACTTTGATACAAGTTCCTGTGATGTCCAGATCAAAAGGAAGAGGAAGAAGAAGCAAATATGAGGTTGTGGATGGGAACGAAGAGGGAGACGACGAAATTTTGACGCATTCACGAAGACTGATTATTCTGTTTTGTTTTTATATGTGTAACGACAGCACCGCCGCCGATCAACCTAAAGAATCTATAAAGAAATTCGTAACACTTGTAATATTCAAGTTTATAACTTACATACATTGGGATCTTTTAATAAAATGTTCAAAGACAAGTCCATTATACTAATCTAAACAAACAACTTCATTGGTTTTCATGTTTAATGTGTAAAATACTTTATTAAAAATATATATAAAATGTTTCTTAAAGTTTAAATTTTTAGCAACTTTTTAAAATTTAGCAGTTGATAGTTGATTTGTAGCCGCTATGTTTCGCCATTTTACCATACGATCGATAAAATTGGCCAAGTAATTAAGTTATGTGGAGAAAATGGATCGTTTCCGCACCACAAATAGTCTACTAGTACTAAAAGTACTTGATAATTTGCTTCCACAAAGACATCATACAGAACCAACAGAAGTCTTTAATTGTGATTAGAGCTTCCCAAGTGAATTTACAGGATACAGTGCACCATAATTTAAGTTTTGCCAACCTCTCTTTGAAAGTCAAACTTTCGGTTTCTGAAATCATATTTATAGAATAGAAATTATATTTTAAATGAAGACAACACCAATATGTATTTTAAATGTATATACCTTCGTACGGCCGTGTCCTTAAGATTGCTTCATCGATACCTGAGCAATGTTTTCCACAGAGTACAATATCCTCATAAAGATAGTATGGTTCACAGGCCCTAATCGCACGCTCATAGATTTGGCTTTCATCGCATAGTTTATCACAAGAGCATGTTGGACACTCCAACAAGCGATCTACAACATTAATCGGCAGAGTTTTATATGAAAAAGGCAATTTTTTATCGAAGATAACCCGTGCAGCCTTTACCCATAAAGGTGCAACTCTATTCAGGGTACTGCAGATGGGTTTAAGTTTATCTCTTATGCGTGATCCGGGTATTTCGATAGCAGCTAACAAATGCTTTTCCGTTCTATATATGAATGCGTCAACATCTATTACTAATGGCTCAAGATCCAAATCAAAAAAGGTTGATGGCAGAGACACCAACCTATTTATCGATATTTTAAAGGTCCGCAATGCACGCATACGTCGTATTCCAAAAGGCAAAAGAGACAATTGATTATGTTCTACATTGAGATGCACTAATTTTTCATATTTGACCAATTGTGGCGGAAAGAATTTTAGTTCGTTTCTGGATAAGTTCAAGTCACGCAACGAATTCATAAGTGGTTTGCCTTTCAACCAATCCCAGTTGGTAGACAAACCCAGTAAATTGTTACTCAAATTTAACTCAGTTAAAGATAAGAGGCCAAGTTCGGGATGCACCTAAAATGATTAGAAAAATTGTTTAATTATATGGAATATTATAGTTTAATTGTACAAACTCAAGACTTACCATGGTTAATTGGCATCCAGTTATTTTAAGAATCGTGAGACTATGCAAAGCGCATATATCGGAATTAATCTTGTGTAAATCTTTATCATGAATCTCTAAACGATTTTCTTGTGGAATAGCTTCTTCTTCTATGAAGTTATCGCATTTGGATGCAACCATTTTTGTTATTGATTGATATGCGCGTATGTAATGATATTCGATGTATAAATGTATGATCTTTGGAACAGAGGTGTCAGCTTTTTGAATAATCAAGTTCTTGTCTTCTTAATTGCAAATCTACAGCTTTAAGTGCAGTTTTCAGTCTTCAGTTGTTGTAAATGTCTCTGTCCACGGTGAGATGTAATCACTGTAAAACTCTATTTATTACTGATTTTACTTAAATATTTCTTTTCTATTTATAGTTGGTTTTCTTTATCTATTCTTTTGGCCCTAATTACATTATCATGTTCGTCAGGTAAATAGAAGATAGATCCTTTGTGTAAGTCTGTAAAATTACCTCCCCGTAATTATATACGAGTATGTTCTTTGAACTAGGGTTTTCCCTTAAATTAGATGTCCTAAAGAGTTTTCTTTAATTTTAAGTTTTTGCTAAATTTTGCATTACTAATCTTAATCTTTTCTTTTTTTTTTATTATTTTTGTTAATATTATCTAAGTTTTAGTTAAAATAAGTTAATTTTAAATAAATTTTATCATTTAAGTTTATTATTAAAGACGAACAACTGTATATACTCTTCACCAGTTTGTCATGAAGTTTGTAGCACCCAGTTGGAGACCCCAGTTCCGGAACGGAAAAAAGTGTCGTATTGTCACCGCGCTCAGCATTTTGTCGTGAGGGGAACCAGTTTGCAGCGCATTTTTAAAGATGGGTTGCATTTGCTTCTACATATATGAAGTGCAATTAATACAAATAATATTGGTGAGAGACCATCCAAGTCGCTCAAATGGTTGAGACTAAACTTGATTTTTAGCAGCAAGTTTTGATGATGAGTTTTAAGGCCAATTTCATACTCTCTGGCAGCGTTAAGAAGAGAAATTGTCGCACTTTTAGGAACGGATAATCCAGACGAGAACCATGAGACGCCATTGCATGGCCAATAAGTGACTTATTATTAATAACTGGTAATGAAGTACCGGAGTTTTACGTGCTCGCCTGTCTGTAAGAAGACTTAAGAACACGGTGCCAAGCACATGGATTGAACGTCAATCAACGTCCCCTTGGATAAATATCCGCAGGTACCAAATTAGAGTCATATTAAATTTGGAATATGACTCCCTCCTTGGTGGGGAGCGAGGCCCACCTTAAACCTCTGCTGCTCTCTGGGTCACAGCACCCGGTTGTATAACGCAACTCCACGTCGAGTTATTACTCTACCCGCATTTGGGTATTAAACCATAGCCACCACGATACTCCCACAAGGGGGCCGTACCCGCTGGCCAGGACGGAACAAGTTCCGTGGGCTCCTGACCACCCGTGGTACCAGAAAAAGCCTCTGGTCAGACTTCGTACCGAAAGGTACTACCAATTCGAACCCCAAAAAGTCTATGGGTTGGTGCCCCATTATGTTTTCATTCATGTAGTAGCCAAGAAATCCAATTTATAGAGGATAACCTGGATCACAAATTATAAATGAAAATAATGTTCCCTCCAGGAATATGAGTTCTATACATAAAGATATAAAACTCAGAAGAATTTCCCGGAGGGGGAATTAATAACTGGTAAGCAAAAGATTATTGCACTCTTCGTTCTTTTCTTACTGTTTTATGATGTTATTAAAGAGGATTCCATAGGCATGTCAAAATCTAACGCTGCTAAATTAAATCAATTATTTGCAAAGAAAGAAACATCAGTTTTGTGAAAACACCACAAGATCCTCAAATCACGTATGAACATGAAAGCAAATACGAGGGTCATTCAATATATACTTGACCTACAAAAGAAAAACGAAAACTTTGGAAAAGTGGCGATTTACTTTTCCACATAATCTCCTTCTAGCTCAATACACTTGGCCAAGCGATGCTCCAACTTTTCCAACCCGTCCAAAAAAATACGTTTTCTCAAGGTCTGCAAAATAGGCCTCCGCGGCGGCCATGACCTCCTCATTCGACCCAAATCTATTCCCGGCAAATCTGGAGAATACGATGGATGGGGCAGTAATCCGCGGCGCAATTTGACCATGTCGACGGCGGAGGTGTAAGCCGGCACGTTGTCATGGTGGAATAGCACTTTTTTTCTTCGTGAATCGGCCCAATAAGGTGGCATAGTAGCGCCCCATGACTGTTTTACCCTTCTCGAGGTAATCGATGTGGATCACACCTTGTGCATTCCACAAAACGGTAGCCATCACCTTTCTGGTCGATGGAACAGTCTCTGCCTTCTTCTGTGCACGTTCGCCGGGTGAAGTCCACTGTTTCGGCTGTTCCTTGGTCTCTGGTATGTATCAGTGAATCCATGTTTCGCCGACGGTCACGAAACGACGCAAGAACTTTTGGAAAGAGAGACGGCGAAATGTCCAAAGACAACTCCATTAAACTAATCTAAACAAACAACTTCATTGGTTTTCATGTTTAATGTGTAAAATACTTTATTAAAAATATATATAAAATGTTTCTTAAAGTTTAAATTTTTAGCAACTTTTTTTCAATTCAGCAGCATTTTACCATACGATCGATAAAATTGGCCAAGTAATTAAGTTATGTGGAGAAAATGGATCGTTTCCGCACCACAAATAGTCTACTAGTACTAAAAGTACTTGATAATTTGCTTCCACAAAGACATCATACAGAACCAACAGAAGTCTTTAATTGTGATTAGAGCTTCCCAAGTGAATTTACAGGATACAGTGCACCATAATTTAAGTTTTGCCA
Source organism: Amiota minor (assembly GCA_037043295.1). NCBI lineage: Eukaryota > Metazoa > Arthropoda > Insecta > Diptera > Drosophilidae > Amiota > Amiota minor. The sequence continues at coordinate 14,404 of JBAMAW010001773.1, forward strand.
ACCTCTCTTTGAAAGTTAAACTTTCGGTTTCTGAAATCATATTTATAGAATAGAAATTGTATTTTAAATGAAGACAACACCAATATTTATTTTAAATGTATATACCTTCGTACGGCCATGTCCTTAAGATTGCTTCATCGATACCTGAGCAATGTTTTCCACAGAGTACAATATCCTCATAAAGATAGTATGGTTCACAGGCTCTAATCGCACGCTCATAGATTTGGCTTTCATCGCATAGTTTATCACAAGAGCATGTTGGACACTCCAACAAGCGATCTACAACATTAATCGGCAGAGTTTTATATGAAAAAGGCAATTTTTTATCGAAGATAACCCGTGCAGCTTTTATCCATAAAGGAGCAACTCTATTCAGGGTACTGCAGATGGGTTTAAGTTTATCTCTTATGCGTGATCCGGGTATTTCGATAGCAGCTAACAAATGCTTTTCCGTTCTATATATGAATGCGTCAACATCTATTACTAATGGCTCAAGATCCAAATCAAAAAAGGTTGATGGCAGAGACACCAACCTATTTATCGATATTTTAAAGGTCCGCAATGCACGCATACGTCGTATTCCAAAAGGCAAAAGAGACAATTGATTCTTTTCTACATTGAGATGCACTAATTTTTCATATTTGACCAATTGTGGCGGAAAGAATTTTAGTTCGTTTCTGGATAAGTTCAATTCACGCAACGAATTCATAAGTGGTTTGCCTTTCAACCAATCCCAGTTGGTAGACAAACCCAGTAAATTGTTACTCAAATTTAACTCAGTTAAAGATAAGAGGCCAAGTTCGGGATGCACCTAAAATGATTAGAAAAATTGTTTAATTATATGGAATATTGTAGTGTAATCGTACAAACTCAAGACTTACCATGGTTAATTGGCATCCAGTTATTTTAAGAATCGTGAGACTATGCAAAGCGCATATATCGGAATTAATCTTGTGTAAATCTTTATCATGAATCTCTAAACGATTTTCTTGTGGAATAGCTTCTTCTTCTATGAAGTTATCGCATTTGGATGCAACCATTTTTGTTATTGATTGATATGCGCGTATGTAATGATATTCGATGTATAAATGTATGATCTTTGGAACAGAGGGTTCAGCTTTTTGATTAATCAAGTTCTTGTCTTCTTAATTGCAAATCTACAGCTTTACAGTGCAGTCTTCAGTCCTCAGTTGTTGTAAATGCCTCTGTCCACGGTGAGATGTAATCACTGTAAAACTCTATTTATTACTGATTTTACTTAAATATTTCTTTTCTATTTATAGTTGGTTTTCTTTATCTATTCTTTTGGCCCTAATTACATTATCATGTTCGTCAGGTAAATAGAAGATAGATCCTTTGTGTAAGTCTGTAAAATTACCTCCCCGTAATTATATACGAGTATGTTCTTTGAACTAGGGTTTTCCCTTAAATTAGATGTCCTAAAGAGTTTTCTTTAATTTTAAGTTTTTGCTAAATTTTGCATTACTAATCTTAATCTTTTCTTTTTTTTTTATTATTTTTGTTAATATTATCTAAGTTTTAGTTAAAATAAGTTAATTTTAAATAAATTTTATCATTTAAGTTTATTATTAAAGACGAACAACTGTATATACTCTTCACCAGTTTGTCATGAAGTTTGTAGCACCCAGTTGGAGACCCCAGTTCCGGAACGGAAAAAAGTGTCGTATTGTCACCGCGCTCAGCATTTTGTCGTGAGGGGAACCAGTTAGCAGCGCATTTTTAAAGATGGGTTGCATTTGCTTCTACATATATGAAGTGCAATTAATACAAATAATATTGGTGAGAGACCATCCAAGTCGCTCAAATGGTTGAGACTAAACTTGATTTTTAGCAGCAAGTTTTGATGATGAGTTTTAAGGCCCATTTCATACTCTCTGGCAGCGTTAAGAAGAGAAATTGTCGCATTTTTAGGAACGGATAATCCAGACGAGAACCATGAGACGCCATTGCATGGCCAATAAGTGACTTATTATTAATAACTGGGTAAGCAAAAGATTATTGCACTCCTCGTTCTTTTCTTGCTGTTTTATGATGTTATTAAAGAGGATTCCATAGTCATGTCAAAATCTAACGCTGCTAAATTAAATCAATTTTATTTGCAAAGAAAGAAACATCAGTTTTGTGAAAACACCACAAGACCCTCAAATCACGTATGAACATGAAAGCAAATACGAGGGTCATTCAATATATACTTGACCTACAAAAGAAAAACGAAAACTTTGGAAAAGTGGCGATTTACTTTTCCACATAATCTCCTTCTAGCTCAATACACTTGGCCAAGCGATGCTCCAACTTTTCCAACCCGTCCAAAAAATACGTTTTCTCAAGGTCTGCAAAATAGGCCTCCGCGGCGGCCATGACCTCCTCATTCGACCCAAATCTATTCCCGGCAAATCTGGAGAATACGATGGATGGGGCAGTAATCCGCGGCGCAATTTGACCATGTCGACGGCGGAGGTGTAAGCCGGCACGTTGTCATGGTGGAATAGCACTTTTTTCTTCGTGAATCGGCCCAATAAGGTGGCATAGTAGCGCCCCATGACTGTTTTACCCTTCTCGAGGTAATCGATGTGGATCACACCTTGTGCATTCCACAAAACGGTAGCCATCACCTTTCTGGTCGATGGAACAGTCTCTGCCTTCTTCTGTGCACGTTCGCCGGGTGTAGTCCACTGTTTCGGCTGTTCCTTGGTCTCTGGTATGTATCAGTGAATCCATGTTTCGCCGACGGTCACGAAACGACGCAAGAACTTTTGGAAAGAGAGACGGCGAAATGTCCAAAGACAACTCCATTAAACTAATCTAAACAAACAACTTCATTGGTTTTCATGTTTTATGTGTAAAATACTTTATTAAAAATATATATAAAATGTTTCTTAAAGTTTAAATTTTTAGCAACTTTTTAAAATTTAGCAGTTGATAGTTGATTTGTAGCCGCTATGTTTCGCCATTTTACCATACGATCGATAAAATTGGCCAAGTAATTAAGTTATGTGGAGAAAATGGATCGTTTCCGCACCACAAATAGTCTACTAGTACTAAAAGTACTTGATAATTTGCTTCCACAAAGACATCATACAGAACCAACAGAAGTCTTTAATTGTGATTAGAGCTTCCCAAGTGAATTTACAGGATACAGTGCACCATAATTTAAGTTTTGCCAACCTCTCTTTGAAAGTCAAACTTTCGGTTTCTGAAATCATATTTATAGAATAGAAATTGTATTTTAAATGAAGACAACACCAATATTTATTTTAAATGTATATACCTTCGTACGGCCATGTCCTTAAGATTGCTTCATCGATACCTGAGCAATGTTTTCCACAGAGTACAATATCCTCATAAAGATAGTATGGTTCACAGGCTCTAATCGCACGCTCATAGATTTGGCTTTCATCGCATAGTTTATCACAAGAGCATGTTGGACACTCCAACAAGCGATCTACAACATTAATCGGCAGAGTTTTATATGAAAAAGGCAATTTTTTATCGAAGATAACCCGTGCAGCTTTTATCCATAAAGGAGCAACTCTATTCAGGGTACTGCAGATGGGTTTAAGTTTATCTCTTATGCGTGATCCGGGTATTTCGATAGCAGCTAACAAATGCTTTTCCGTTCTATATATGAATGCGTCAACATCTATTACTAATGGCTCAAGATCAAAAGTTGATGGCAGAGACACCAACCTATTTATCGATATTTTAAAGGTCCGCAATGCACGCATACGTCGTATTCCAAAAGGCAAAAGAGACAATTGATTCTTTTCTACATTGAGATGCACTAATTTTTCATATTTGACCAATTGTGGCGGAAAGAATTTTAGTTCGTTTCTGGATAAGTTCAAGTCACGCAACGAATTCATAAGTGGTTTGCCTTTCAACCAATCCCAGTTGGTGGACAAACCCAGTAAATTGTTGCTCAAATTTAACTCAGTTAAAGATAAGAGACCAAGTTCGGGATGCACCTAAAATGATAAGAAAAATTGTTTAATTATATGGAATATTGTAGTTTAATCGTACAAACTCAGGACTTACCATGGTTAATTGGCATCCAGTTATTTTGAGAATCGTAAGATTATGCATAGCGCATATATCGGAATCAATCTTGTGAAAATTTTTTTTCTGATGAATCTCTAAAATATTTTCTTGTGGAATAGCTTCTTCTTCTAGGAAATTATTGCAATCGACTGCAGCCATTTTTATTATTGAATGATATATGTGTGTATGGACGTGTTTGAATGTAGAATCTTTGGAACGGTACTATTCAGCTTTTTGATTAATCAAGTCCTTGTGTTCTTAAG